>CM040179.1:8809199-9119199 GCA_022606695.1 Vaccinium macrocarpon | reverse complement strand
TTTCGAAATTAGAGGAGGTGGTGGTGTTCTGATGGGTTGTCTCCAGTTAGGTTGTCATTTGACAGACCTTGGTCACTGTCGTGGTTGTTGTTCTGGGCTTTTGTGATATGTTTCTACATTGACCATATTGTCTAGCGTCACGAAGGTGGCATGGCTTTTGTGAGGGTGTTTTTCGTTTGAATTGTATTTTTTTTCAATCAACCATTGGTTGATTTTCTCTTCCCTTTCCCCCAAATTGATGTATCTATTGTCAAGTTACGTCAATAAATTTGTTGCCGTTCGGAAAAAAGAGTAGAAAACCAAAACACTCATTGCCCCTCCCTGCTAGGCTACTCAGATACATCAAGCACACAACGGGCCCTTCGCGAAAGAGGCTATGTAGAACTTTTTATGAAACTATCGTTGTTTTTGAAACAATTTAGGAATCTATCGTTGTTTTCAAACTATTTATAAAACTACCGTTGTTTTGTTCTTCTCATTTTCAACTTGAGATATTTAAATACTTCTCAGTTTCAACCTTAGAAGTCTCCTAAAATTTCATCTGACGTGTCCACGTCCAACGTGGATGTTTATGTTTGGTCAGCATGTCCATACATACTTCTCATGTCCAAAATGAGAAGTCTGTTTTATTTGAGTTTCACTAACTGCGAACATACTTCCCATATACTTGTTGTATACCATACATACTTCTCGTATACTTATTATATATCATACATACTTCCCATTTCTAATTTATATATTGCTTGACCGAAATCCTAGACCTAATTAATGGGTTGCCCCAAGCGTAGGGCGGGGACCGGTGTAGCACAATACCCGGTAAGACCGGAGTCGAATCCACAGAGAAGGTGGAAGTGCTTTGGTAAGAACTCAGGAAAACAGTTTAAACACGACTCTTAGGTGGCCACCCTTTATGGTTTGATTGGTGAGATTACCTACACTAAGTAAAGTAGACCTGATTTAGGCTAATTAAAGAGGAAGTACGGTCGTAGGTCTCATAACACAGTGACCAGATCAAGACTGTTCTGCTCCGATCGTTGTTCTAAAAACGTTTGATTCAAGAGAGAAAAAGACACCCTGAAAGATGCGAGTCCTTGTGGTCGCCATTCACCCATGTGCAGCGTAGAACGAGTTTTGGTCCCTCGTTCCCCGCGTTACATGGGCTTTGACAATGCTCGGACACGTCTAACAGAAGTGCTTTAGTAACCTTAAATTGCCTTTCCATTTATCGAGTTCGAAAAATAGGAGCAGTACAGATCCGGACCTGGCCACGGTGTGTTAATCACCCCGCGACCATACTTAAGAATCTACTCACTCATATTAACCAAAACAAATAACAAAATTCATGAATAACACATGAAACTAAACTTTAATAAGAATTAAAACGAAGGTTTGAATCTCTGATCGCGGACAAACTCCCGCGAACTCAAGTTAATGTAAACAAAAGGAAACGTTACCATAGCAAGCGAAAATCAGTAAACAAACTTCCAAGAAAACCAGTGGAACAAAGATCCGGAAAGTATTAATTCTCCAACGAAGAACGGCTGCGAAAACTAGGTAAAAATTAATGTCAAGTTCGAGAGCTAATTCGACCTAAAATCGGACTATTTATTCCTCCCCGAAGTCAAACCACGTGGCAAGTCAAACGGCTGCCCTTAGTGTCTGTGGTATCATCTGAGTGAGAATCCGTAGACGATACCCCGCCTTCGTTCCCAAATGAGCCACTACTCAGATCGATCTGGGGACAATCCCTCAGATCGCATATCGGAGACCTTTAAATGCTTCCTCAGCCTTGTTTGGTCATCCTGGCTTGGGTCCCGCTGCTTCTCAACACGCCCGACCGCCATGCATCCACTTCACGTGCATTTTATGACCTGTTTCCCTACAAAATAACCAAACACAAGAAAAACCAAAAACACAACGCATCAAGTGGAAAATGGAATAAAGTCGCGCCTCTAACGCGCTAATTCGCCCTACTTAGGCGCTTATATCTACGACATTACGCACCTATCATATATCATACATACTTCCCATTTCTAAAATGAGAAGTGGGTTTAATTTGTATAGGACACTTATTGCATATGCAGTATTTTAAACAACCCTTTTTGGACATGAGAAGTTAATTTACACGTCTCATGTTGGGCCTGAGAAGTTTAATTAAAGATCTCATATTGGACCTAAGATCTTTAATTAACTACCAGCCAAACCCTAAATCTCCAATCCTTAACCACAAACCTAACTAGCCGAACTCTGATCAGAAACCCTAAATCAATCCAACCCACCAGCAATATGGAGAAGGGGAAAAAAGAGAGTTAAAAGTACTTTTCAGGTCCAATATGAGTTGTATAAAATATTTCTCAAGTCCAATATGAGAAGTATGTTATCAATTAGTGCACCAGCAATTTCATATATTTCTCAAGTACAAAACTCAAATAAAACGGACTTCTCATTTTAGATATGAGAAGTGTGTATGGACATGCTAGCCAAATATCCACGCTGGACAGGGACACGTCGGATGAAATTTTACGAGACTTCAAAGGTTGAGACTGAGATATGATTAAAGATCTCAAGTTGAAAATGAAAAGTACAAAACAACAGTAGTTTTATAAATAGTTTGAAAGCAACTGTAAGATTCCTAAATAGTTTCGAAAACAGATAGTTTCATTAAAAAAAAAACTCTATTATACTCTTCAGTCTTCTTGTTCATTGGTTTGGTAACCAACCAAAACGAAAATTACTCTTTACTTCCAATGATTAATTTCTGTGCCTTATCTTGAGGTTCCAGAACTTTGCTACTCCTGCTTTAGACAAGTGGATCAGTGGATGTTATCATCAATTTGACTTAACGTTCGCAATTTCAATGACAACTGTTATTTTGTTCCGGATATTTTCAACCAGTTTGGTAAAATGGTTTGAAAACCTCTCTCTCTCTCTCTCTCTCTCTCTCTCTCTCAAAAACTGAATCCATTTGTTGAATCAAATGGCATGAAACTGAGGATTAGTGGAGATTAACAATGAAAACGGTTCTATTCCAGTAAAAGCTAACATGCTCACATTGTTATGAAGCGACGATGCAACATATCTCATCTAATGCGTACTCCATCGGTCCCATATACTTCTAGTATTCACCCTTTTATAAATAAAAAAAAAATTATATTTTTTTAATTACTCCCTCTGTCCCATTTTGATAGTCTCATTTGGAGATTCCAACTAATTAAAGGGGCATAATGATTTGCGTTAAAAAGTGTTGAAATTTTCAATTTATGCCCTTCACTTTTTGAGGGAATATAATAATTAATTACACCACTTTTAAAGGGTAAAATGGAATTTTGTCAAGTTTTTATTGTTGATTTTGGAAAGTAAACATGTATTTTGGGATGTCCCGAAATGGAATGAATCAAAATGGGATGGACGGATTATAAATTTCTATATATATGTAATACAAATCTTATTTGAGAGAGCTCAGTCAGCTCACTTAGGACATCCACAGTAGGTTTCCTAAAAATGGCTCATAAGGTGTACACATAAGTCTAATTGGAGTCCATTTGACACTCCTAGAGTTTGCTAAATATAGAGAGCATACGTGCACCCAATGAACTAGCAAAAAAAATTTCTGTTATATGAAAAAAGTAATCAAAAAAGTGTGGGTCCCATAAAAAAAAGGATTCTCACCTGCAACTAGCTACAACGCTAGTTAAATTTGGCTAATGGGTTAGAAGTCATGCTTAGGAGCCACCATTAGGAGCTTGTATTGGAAGTTCATTGAAGACCATAATTGACCAAATGGCTTGCTAAATTTTAGGAGCCTTACCTTGGAGTTATTTTAAAAGTCCACTGTAGATGCCCTTAGTTTTAGTAAACAAAAAAATAAAAATCATAAGAAAGTAATATATTATAAAATAGAGATAATTTTCGAAAGGCATCAATTGATAATTTTCGAAAGGCAATCAATAGACATAGTCACATACGGGTCGTTTGGATGATGTACAAGGTCCCCTGACTATTCAATCTGAGAGGATGAGGAAATAGCCCATGTTTTGGCAACCAAAAACACCCCCGACTAAATAGTCGCGGGCTAATTAGCAAGGGGGAAGCCGGACTAAATACAAGGAGGGGGGGAGGGGTGCTTGTATTTAGTCCGGCTCCTCATCTGGGACCAAATGACGAGCATACCCCTCTGGTTCAAGCAAAAAATAGCACAAACTACCATTGTTTCAAGCAAAAACTCCCAAACATTTCAGATCTGGAAATTTCGAGAAATACAAGAGATTAGAAAAAATTAAAACATATCTGGGTGAAATCCACCGCCATCTCCATCGCCGTTGTTCCCGTCGGACCTTGATTGGCCGTTGTTGCCGTTGTCTGGTTTCTGGGTTCCAAGTTCCAACAGGGAAGAAGAAAGAAGAAAACGAGAAGAAAAAGAAGAAGAAAGAAGATAAAGAAAGAGACCGTGTCGATGCACTGATGGGTATGGGTAACGGGTATCATGTGGTTAAACAAGTGGCCACTTGTCCTTTATTTATTTATTTTGGATTTAGAAAAAAAATGGTAAAAAGGAAAGTGATGCCTCTTTTAAGAGGAGCCTGTCGATATTTTCAAGGGACAGAGGATGGTGATGGTCAATTATCTAGTACCCATGCAGATGCACACTTGTTCCTAATGTTTGGATTTCTCTTTTACATGTTTTTAACAACAACAAAAAAAACCATTTGAGAATTGAATATTTAATGATTTTAATTTGTATAAAAAATTATTAGAAGGACTCATTTTAGCTTAATTTTTATAAGAACAAAAAAATTAATTAGTTTTGACGTTAGATAATTAATTTAATTCATAATAGATTATGGGCATATAAAAGGGCAAGAAAGTCATTTGACATGATTTACATTATCCACCCTTCTTATCCCTCTTTTTTTATTCCTCATCCAAACTATGTACTATTTAATCCTCTCACCTTAACTGTGGGTCCACCATTCTTATTTAATCACCCCTACTATTTTATCCCCCTGACTATTTAATCCCTCTCAAACTAATATGTCATCCAAACGGGCCGATAGGGTAAGTCTAATAATATGCCCTAATAGGTGAATGAGAAATTAATGTCATGAGGCACATCGCACACATCGCACATTTGGGTGTGTACATGGTTTTATTCATTTAACTTGTATAGAAATCCATAACATTTACATATATCAACTCATCATACGCTTTTAATTAAGGTAAAATAATTGGAATCATCAAATAAGCGCGGCACCCTATCTCATTTTAATACGGTAAATATGCATTTCATTGACAGGGCCGGTGCTAACTTTCCGGTGGCCTAAACCGAAGGTTAAACATGGTACATTTTTGTGGTGGATTATATAATGGGTACAAAACATTGGTGACTCCAGAAGTTTGAGAGCATAGGATAAATCATAAACATTAAATATTTTTACCAACAAAAATCACTTTTAAAGTTCAACAAGAGTTTCAACCGATAAACGAAAGATATCAAAAGACATATAATAAGGTTTTTTATTCTTAGTTTTCACCACATAAAAAAAATAAAAACTACACAAGCTTCTACTATTGCATTTGATGAGGTTACATATTCTAGAATCATTGTCTCATAATCTCTAGGTCGATATCATCAAATACTCTCATTTCTTGTCAAACACTCTCATTTCTCTTGTCAAATGCTCAAAAATACGTATACATAAAAAAATTGATTTTTAATTCTTGAAAAGAGAGTTGCCTGAGTTTTTTTTTCCCATGGGGTCGCCTGACCCCGATGTTACAATGCTGTCATCGCCATAGTACCAAAGTAGGAAGGGCCCCCTAAAAATTTACAAATTTTCAATGGCTGCGGTGGGCACCTCGAGACTCGAGCTTTAGTTGAAAGTCTGACTCCAGCACCTTGAGACTCGAGCTTTAGTTGAGAGTCTGACTCAGTGAATCATTGGAGTTATGATACCATGGTTGAATTTACAACTCAATGAATAGTTAGAATACTAGATTTAAATTTCCAATGATATCAACAGTTGTAAGGTGTATAATTGATCCTACACTAGAAAAGACAAGAAGGGGTGCTTTGGCTAAATTTGGTTTTTTGGTTTATTGGATTATTTGATTTTGTCCTTATTCAAATTTTTTTTGCATTTGTTAGTTTTCGGTTGATTTTTTGAGGTTTCTTGGCTTGTCTCGACGAGAGGAATCTAAAAAGTATAAAATTATTAGCCAAACTTAAAGTTTTGTGAATAAAGACAAAAATAAACCAAAAAACCAATAAACCAATAATCCAATTTGGTTTATTTTTGTCTTTATTCACAAAATTTTATGTTTGGCTAATAATTTTATACTTTTTAGATTCCTCTCGTCGGCATGTGCAATGCTAAAACCTCAAAAAATCAACCGAAAACTAACAAATGCAAAAAAAAATTGAATAAGGACAAAATCAAATAATCCAATAAACCAAAAAACCAAATTTAGCCAAACTCTCCCGAAGAAAAAACCTAGGTCTCCTCTGGCATAGAATTTGTTGAATATTTTGTACAGACACTCGTCTTTTTTCCATACCCTCTTTCAAATCATATGGCAGTTCCAGGAAACATGTTTATCCTCCTCAACCTATTATAATCTCTCTCTCTCTCTCTCTCTCTCTCTCTCTCTCTCTCTCTCTCTCTCTCTCTCTCACGAAATTAGCAAGAAGGAGGAAAACAATGGGGAGAGCTCCTTGTTGTGACAAAGCTAACGTGAAGAAAGGGCCGTGGTCACCGGAAGAAGACTCCAAGCTCAAGTCATACATCGAGCAAAACGGCACCGGTGGAAACTGGATTGCTTTGCCTCAAAAGATTGGTACTTTTTAACACTCACATACACACAAAAAACCCTACGCTGATTTTTCAATTGCTTCTTGCCAAATTTTTATTCTTTTAACTTACTTGTTTAGGTTAATCTAAGACAAATTTAGAATTGATTTGCACTTAATTTATAGCTCACGTGATGCATAATCATTTAGGTCTGAGAAGATGTGGGAAGAGCTGCCGGCTTAGATGGTTGAACTATCTCCGTCCAAATATCAAGCATGGAGAATTCTCTGAGGAAGAAGATAACATAATTTGCAGCCTATATATAAGTATTGGAAGCAGGTATATAAGTATAAGTACACTCATGATTCATGAAGTTTCTAGTTCTTCAAGTGATCATTACAAAATGAAAACGATACAACCTAGCTGGAATATGCTTTTTCTTGTACTGTTGTTGTTGTTGTTGTGTCCTTTATATATCCGTTTTGTTTTTGTAAATGTTAGCCAGTTGATGAAAATCATATTTTCTTTTGTATTGAAACACAGGCGCAAATTGATGTATAATTCAATAATTTTTCCTTTATATGCAAATAGGTGGTCTATCATTGCAGCACAATTACCGGGAAGAACAGATAACGACATAAAGAATTACTGGAACACGAGGCTGAAGAAGAAGCTCCTAGGAAAGCAGCGCAAAGCACATCAACCACGGAAGGTAAGTGGCCTAAAGCAAGGCATGAGGAAAGGCATCGATCATCATAGCCCGCCAGTTGATCCTAATACTAATAACCAGCTACCATACTGGCCAGAACTTCCGGTGTTGGCCACACCCATAGTACCATGTTCAAATCAAGAATTGCAATTCAATGATCACAATTCCATCCGAAAATTGCTCATGAAACTTGGAGGAGAATTTTCTGACGATGATACTCCAAATCTTCAGTATCCTGTTAATGATATTTCCTCTACCCAGCAATCTTATGTTGTACCCTCCATTGAGATTGTTTCATCTGCTTCCAATGATGCTTATCAATTGGAAAACACCACCTACAATATTGATGGTCAAGGTATGGCTGTTTCATCCGGTTATAAGCCCCATTATGAGGAAATTGTATATGAAAACCTGCCACAAAGGCTAGATGGACTGGAGTTTTTGTTTGGAAACATGGTTAGCCATGAGGCTGAAAGGAATTCTGGTAATAGCTTCGAGTGGGGGGAGATGAGCACTATGAGTTATCCCCCTATTATTTCCAACTATGAAGGTGTTTGACAAGGAATGCTGCAGGGTGTTCTTTGGACGAGGTTGAGATATGGTGAGGCCCATTGACGGTATTTCACTTGTATTGCCGGTGTAAATTACAATTGGTGAAGTTGGTTTTTGGTTCTAAAAGAGTTCTCAGAACAAACCCTAATAGGCTCATTCTGTGAGTTAATTTGATTTGATTTGAGATTCTCTCGTACTTGTTTGCTCTATCAATCATTGTACTTTATCCGAGCACGTAGTTTGTCTTAATTTCTTCTGAGACCTCTTTATCGTACTTTTGTCGTTCTGAGTATCTTCTAAGATGGAGAATTAACTGAAGGGGGCTTAAGAGCTTAAAAACTTAAACATAAACCCTAAAGGATGCAAATTTGGCTCAATATCTTGAGGCATGTTGAGCCGATACAAGTTTGTAAATGTAGTTTCTGATGGCTGCAGGGTCTGTTAGTTTGGTAGTAAAAAGTGTATGATTTCTTTAATACAAGGTTTCAGATGGTTTTCCTTGGACAAAGTAACTCCTTGGAATCCCAAACAAAAGGCACCTAGAGTATAACAAATTCCTTTGACATTTTGGCCATAACTTGCTGGGATCTAGCAAGTGTGGTATTCCCTAGAACTTTTTAGTGTTAATTAGTTTCTAGCTTTTCATTTGGTCATATATTCCTGAACTATCTTTGATTATGGAGACTCTCACCATTATAATATACTCCCTCCGTCCTTTTTTTATAGTCGATTATTCCATTTTGGATTGTTCCTTAATAAGTGTGAATTTTGAAAAGTCAATGGGTAAAAGTTTGTACAACTATTATTTTGCCATTTTGAAAAGTTAGTGGGTAAAGAGTTAATATATGAAGTGAAGAATAATTTGTGAAAGTGAAAGTAAAAGTTGATGTGAAAAATGTAATGTAAAAGTAAAAGTCAATATGAAACAACACAATTACTTAATTAATAAATTGGATTTACGAAACAACAAATTAAAAAGTTGCGTAGGTGGTTGTAAATAAGTGTAGAAAGTCCATAACCTAGTTTCATGGATGTGTATTGTATGTAATATACTTAACTCATGTAAGATAATTTGATCTCATCATTGGCTTAATTGGACTTTTGCATTGGGGATGTGTTTTCTGTTTTCCCTTCTGTCTTTTCATTTCCAGCACTTTGCTGGAAATTTCGCCTCCACCTTACATATGTGTCTGGTTGTGGCCTCTAACCCTCGATGTACCATTTGTCGAGTTTTAATAGAATTTTATTGCCGTTAATTGTTGAACGGACTACTCAGATTAGACACTACACCCTATAGTGCTTTTGGGTAATACAGGACGCCGGATCCTTCAGTTATGTATCCAACATAACTGACTCTAATGTTTGATAGTTATAGAAGACATCAACATAAAATGATAATCACATATTTTTAATTTTTGGGCAGTAAATTTCCCAAACTTGGGGTTCAGTGCTTATGAGCAACTTTACAATCAAGTAAAATCAAGAATCTGTACAGTCTTTTCCTCTCAATTCCAAACCTTGTCACATGCTCTAATGAGGCTAATTAGAAAAGACAAATTAAGTTTTAAAATTATCCATTTTTAGTACGTCCATTTCACTCTCACGAGTAGAATATTTGCACCAAGTGCTTGAAAATTCAAAAAGAACAGTCACCCTCTGTAATCCTGAATTCGGAATTTTCTATTGAGGTTGTCCTAATAGGTTTCTTAAATGGTGAAAATAATTACTAACATGCATTTATGCGCATTTTCCATCAAGTACATTTTCATAGCAAATTAATATGATTCATTTGACAGCAGATATTCGGCTCAATAGACAAATTATCGAATGAACAACAAAAAAAATTTAATAGCACTCGGGTGGGAATTGAACTCTAAAGCAAGGCTTCCATGACTGCCATTGCGCCGACCCTGGAGTTATACCGGTGATGTTGTCGACACTGACAGTTACCTAATAATCGGCAATCATATATGTATGCATCAATTTAACAGTCAAACAGTTCTCTTGCATTTGCTATTGCATGTGATAGATGTTCTGGTTTAGAAACAATGTAACTGTGATTTATGTGTAACATGAATCCCATTTTTGCTACGACTGCAACCATAAGGCAAATTTCTTTCCTTTTCTATGATCTGTTTGAAATGTTTTCCCCACCAAATAGTAGAATGAATCAAGTAAAAAGAATAGAATTCGAGTTACAACCAATTAGTGTCTTTGGAATCCTCATATTTATGACTTGTCTGGACGTATAATCACAATTTGTCACTTTTGTTCTTATTTTCTTAGTTCATTTTGTGTGCAATTATTTGATAATAAGTATTCGGTAAACAAATTTTCAAACCATGTAAATTATTGCTTTGGTTTACTTTTAACCATCACGAGTGGAGCCATCTACGTACAAGTGAGGTTAATTGAATTAAACCTTCCTCTTTTTTTTGCCAAAAGAATTAAGCTTGTCTAGAAAGTTGTTTTTTTCAAAAAAAAAAAAAAGTTCGTTGAAAATTTCAATTAATTTTTTGGTTAAATTCTTTGGGTAAAAATTTCTCAGCACGATTGTAAAAATGAAAAAAGCTTCTATTTTTTAGATGAATTAAAGTTTTCTCTAAGTGGACAAAAATTCTGACTTTTCTCTCCGTTCATTAGCAATGCCAGTTGGATCGAATCAACGACAGTACATTATCTTTATCTTATGAAAGAGCAGAAGGTTAATTTCTCAGGAACTAAATTCATCTGCTGGCTGACCAAACCACTTAAAATTAATAATAAAGTTGCTGTTTACAGTTGTAAAATTTAGACAAAACAGTTGTTTTCACAATGCTGACTTTTGTTTCTGAGATTTTGTTTGGTAAGCCAAGGGTAGTAGTTCGTTAAAACTTTGTTGACATAAACAGCTGGTACGTAGCTGTTTTTTTGTCAAACGATTTCAGAGTTTATGACCCCATTGCATGACAAACCTACTCCTAATAATTTCAATTGGATGAGCACCGGTAACATATGGCCTTCTTTCACTAGTTATCCTCTATCCCAAATTGTTGATTTCTCTTTCTATTTTGAGATGTCCGAAATTGTTGGTCCTATTTCTAAAAACAACTATTAAAATATATGTTAAACTTCCAATTTTACCCTTAAAATTACTTTTTATCTCCCAATTTATTTCACAGTTTTTAAATTTGTGTCCTTTCTAAATCCTTTATATCTTTTAGTATATAATATTTTTCATGATTTTTAGAAATTTTTATGAAACAACTAGTTGAGATCTTTCAAATAAGATCTATATTGCATATTTGTTTAGATCCATATTGAAATATATAAATAATTTTAAAACCACTAAGTAAACTTTATAGTTTTTAAGGATAATTTTGGAACTCTAAGATAATAATTTTGTCTCCTTAAAAAGTTGGATTCCCGAAAAGGGATGAGCAATTTGGGACAAAGAGAGTATTAGGTGGTATGGCTCGTGCTATGCATGTGTCGGTAGTTGGGTGTAAGTCTTTATAATATATTCGATTCAGATCATGGGAATACCAATTACACGGTCGTTCAACTTTTTCCCAAAATTCATTCAATATTCAGGATCATAAATGCTGAATTAAAAAACTAACTAGGACTACCTCAGTTGGTCAGGGCTCTTGCATCTCACTATGAGGTCAAGAGTTCTCCACACCTGCATTTAGGGGTTTTTCCTCTCATTATTTCTACTTTGTTACGGGTTTATTTCTTGTATTGGTTAAATTGTTGGGCTTGGTTGTCTAGTGGACGCTCAAAATTGATGTAGTATCCCAAGTTTGTACTTTGTACTTCATTTCATATGTGATGTAATTGTATGGATTGACAAAAAAAAATCTGAATTAAAAGTTAAAAGATTAGATAGATTGTTTACATTTATATTTTTTTTTTCTCCCACCCTCTCCTCTCTCTCTCTCTCCCTCTCTCTTTAAAATTTGGGTAGTCCAAGTCCAAAACATATTTGAACGACTGAGATGCGCGACGCGTACCACCATGTAGTACCCATCCCGCCAGGTGCGACGTTACATGAAGAGGAGTGGGGTTAGCCGACCCCAGGAAATTTTGTTTTTACTAACTATTATATTGTAAATTCTAAATTAGTTAAAAAGTGACCCCATCAAGGTATTATATTGACACCATTCACCACCGTTGGCTAAAGAACACTAGATGATTTTGATTAAAATAAATGGGTGTCTATTTTGATTCTGAATTGTACTTTGAGTTAATGTTGTTTATTGTAATTAATTTTAACACTCAACTTTTTGATAGTCACATTTCAATATTTGTCTTTTAGCGTTTAAGATATGCATAACATAAACATTAAAAGACAAATATTGAAGCGTGGTTATCAAAAAATGAAGTGTCAAAATCATTTCACATGTACAAATATTGAAGAGTGGTTATTAGTATAGGTGTTATTTTAGTTTATTACAGTTGATACTTATGTATGTGAATGACCTCATGTACACAATTTTCTAGAGTAACCACCGCATCCTTCACTCAAGTTTTTCTCTATTATCAACGGTTTCAATCACTATAATATCTTAATTTACTAATCCTGACTGTACGGAGTAAACTTTTTCACATGATTCAGGATAATATCTAGTATATGTTTGTATAATATTTTAGTCCGGTTGACGGCCGCTGCACTATAAAAACTTTTAATTATCAAATGGTGTACCTATAGTTTTTTGTGTTTGGAATGATTGTACCTTTGAAATTAGACTCATATCCTTTTTCAAAATGTCTGATTCCTTTACATAATTCATAAGGGTGGTGGGGAGTCAATTATCTGGCGATTCTTGATTATGGATTCTCAGCAGTTGACCGCAGAAAAACCAGTGCAATCCAATCTCAGTTGATTATCTCAACATCTAATAGTTTAGATTTGCAAAAATAACATAAAGATGATATTTTTGCAAATCTGAACTCGTTTCTACGGATGCGGGGACTGCGTTGTCCCTTGCAAGGGACAGCACCTGCTGTCCCCGGCAATTCCGAGCTGCTCCGGTCACTTTCTGATGATTGGAAATGTTCATTTTGTAGAGCTCGTCGAGTAGAACAAGTGTACAAAAAATCAACTCAATCGAATATCATTAAGTGTCTGATTGGAACATTTTTATCATGAAACGAATGCACCCGAAACACTAGATTAAACCCACTCAAACCCATAATTGTCTGGTTATATGTGTACCAATCAAGCACTTAAGGATATTCGATTGAGTTGATTTTTGGTACACTTGTTCTACTCGACGAGCTCTACAAAGTAAACGTTTTCGATCATCGAAAAGTGACCGGAGCAGCCCAGAATTATCGGGGACAGCAGTTGTTGTCCCTTGCAAGGGACAGCAAAGTCCCAGCTTCCTGTTTCTACAGACAAGCCATTTCCATCATTTTTTGGGTCATAATGGAACTTTTAGTTATAGTACACGATTTGAGCCATCCATTACTTAGATGAATAACCCAGGTTTCAAATAAAATAGGAGAACTATTCTTGTGAATAGTTTATTTTCAATCTAAACCATTGAAAATACTTGTGGACGGCTTGGATTGTGTGCAACAGCTGCTGGACAGAAATTGCACAGCAGCAACCCAAGTCCTACAATAATTACACAAAAATCAAAAAAAAAAAAAAAAACCAGTCATTCCAATGTACTTATTACACTTTTCAATACCTTTAGGCCCCGATTGGAAGCGAGATACGTTTTGGAGGGATTAAATTCTTTGCCTAGGACTTTTGAACAAGTTGCCCTAAATAGTAAGGGGATAAGATAGTAAATGGTATTATTAGTAAGGGTGGACTCACAGTGATGTGACATTTAGGAAGAGAAATTAAATAATATGTGGTTTGCATGAATTTGTGATAAAGGGGGATAAAGTTGAGTGTATGATGTTAAAACTTGACAAATGACTTACTTGCCCTTGGGCAGTCATATTAAATTTTATGACAAAATAAATACATAAAAACAATACAAATTAAATAAATTATACTTTTCAATAAATAATTCCTTTTATTAGTTATAGCTAAAATTAAAATATTTAGTTATTATTTTTTATTATTCATTTCAATAATATTTCGAAGGGTATTGCAAAGCAAGGCAACAATGTCAAATTCTAAAGTATTAAAATTTTGAATTTTTTTTCTATCGAATTAAAGATCTCAATTAATAGTTTAATTTGGTGCAAAAAAATAAAAAATTATGCGCAAAAATACTTCATTTTTTTATTCAAAGGAAATTGCAAGAGTTCTTTAAATATTTAAAGTGCAATTCGGTTGCTTTTTAAAAGCAGTAAACGTTGTGGCAGGGGTAGGGGTAGGGGGGGATAAGGGAGGGTATTCGAGTAATTTAACTAGGGGTATTGAGGGGTGCTAAACAATAACACCCCCCCTTATTACTAATTAGCACCCCTGCAAGGGTATTAAGGGGTATTAATCTGAGTGTGGTATAAACTTATACCCCTCCCAAAAATTTGTCAAACCATGCATGAGGAGGTGGGACCGGGATAAAACCGAGAGGTATAATTTTATACCGCTCCTCATCCTATAGCCAATCGGGGCCTTGCAGTTTAATTAGCGAAAGAAAAACCTAATATTGTTTAGAAATCTATTGGCATGTCCTATTATTTGGAATTTTGGCTCATTGGGTCCTGGGCTAATATTTATTGCTGGAGAAGTCCTAGGGCACAAATATGGTTGGAGATTTTATTTTTTTGCCCATTCTCGTCGTCGTTACTCTTTGTTTTTACTAACCATTTAGACATTTTCATAAGGTACCCTAGAATTTTAAACACTTTTATAGGGCACCCTACAGTTTAGGGTACCCTAAATTTAGAATGTATATTTTAGAATTTAGACCGTATATTTTAGAATTTAGACTGTACATTTAAGAATTTAGGGCACCCTATAGTTTAGGGTACCCTAAATTTAGAATGTACATTTTAGAATTTAGACCGTACATTTAAGAATTTAGACTGTATATTTCAAATTTAGGGTACCCTACAGTTTAAGGTACCCTAAATTTAGAATGTATATTTTAGAATTTAGACTGTACATTTTAGAATTTAGACTGTATATTTAGAATTTAGGGTACCCTACAGTTTAGGGTACCCTAAATTTAGACCGTATATTTAGAATTTAGACCGTACATTTTAGAATTTAGACTGTGTATTTAGAATTTGGGGTATCCTACAGTTTAGGGTACCCTAAATTTAGAATGTACATTTTAGAATTTAGACCGTATATTTAGAATTTAGAATGTACATTTTAACACTCAAAATGTACATTCTAATTTTCAAATGGTACATTCTAATTTTCAGAATGGGGGTAATTTTGGAAAAAAAAAGTGTAAAACTTATGTCCAGGACCTAGTGAACTATGCGCATTATTTGTTCCGGACCTTACAAGCTATAAGACTTGTTTATTGGACCCGCCCACAAAAAGCCTGATATTGTTGTTCATCATAATTTGCGTGGTTAAAACTATAACCATTGATTTGGGATAAATTACAAAAAAAAAAAAAAAAAAGCCCCATAAGTTTTGCCAAATTCTTAAAAAAAACACCTGGACTTCATCCATTAGCAAAACGATACCTAAACATTATATTCTGTCAACAAAAAAGCCCCTACTGTCATATTATGTTAAAGTTTTTGACAGAGCCAATTAACAATGGTTAACTCCCTCTGTTATCTCTATTATATCTCTCAAAACGACACCAGAATATTATATTCCGTCAACAAAAAAGCCCCTACCGTCCCAAAATCATTTTTTGTGAATTACAATATTAAAATACGCCTTTCTCCCATGAGAAATTTTTTTGTGAGCTATCATAAATTGAGGTTGAACAAGGGGAAGGTAGTTAAATTAGCAAAAGAAAAAACAATTTTATGTTTCAATTTCTGTTTTTTGGTTTTGCCTAAGTTGTTGTATTCAGAATATCCAACTCATATGATTGTGATCAACATTAAACTAGTACACTAGTTACACAGAGAACGTGATCAGAAAATGATTGTTACCACCACTCACACCTTTTTTTTTATTTTTTTTAAATGTTAATTGTTTTTATCCGAGCCAACTTCTATGAACTTCAACTAATTCCGGAGCCCTAAAAAATAAAGGGTATGATGACACTACCACACCTTTTGGGGAGACCCCTTCGTTATATGAAAAGTTGCCAGAAAATATGTTCTTTTGGATGTCTTGAAAAGATCAAGGAAAAGTGTATCCCGAATACTTCTTTCGTTCCTAAAAGACAGCACTACGAAGATGCATGCACATTTCGGATCAAAACAAAAAATACTTTTGTGCAAAAATTTTCAAATTTTTTGACAAAACATACTTTTGAGACGGAAGGACTTTTTTGTTGATGAAATATAATGTTCAGGTGTCATTTTGAGAGAGATAACAGAGATAACAGAGGGAGTTAACCATTGTTAACTAGCTCTGTCAAAAACATTAACAGAATATGACGATGGCAGGAGCTTATTTGTTGACGGAATATAATGTTCAGGTGTCATTTTGCTAACGGACAAAGTCGAGGTGTTTTTTTAAGAATTTGTCAAAACTTAAGGAGCTTTTTTGTAATTTACCCATTGATTCGTGACCAAGAAAGTTAGGTAAAAGGTAAATTTGAACAAATTAAATTCCGTAAAAGTAAAGGAATATCCTTTTCAAAGAAGGAAGCAAACAAAACGACCAACAATTTAAAAATCTGAAATCAAGTGAAATGCACATTCTGCCAACTTAATGACGATAATAAACACCGAAAAAACTTCCGTGATTGAGGCCTACAAAGTGGGTTGCCCCTAACCGTGACAATAGCCAAACGACGACTACTCTCGCCACTTTTTCATTTTATGGAGTATTAAAAACCACCATTACTGGCATATCTCACATAAAATGTGTTGTTTATTTTATGATTATGACACTCACTAACATGAGAAATTCCTTAATTTGGTATTGTCTGTATCTTCGGACCAGAAAATTTAGTTCATTTTTATGTAAAAAAAAAAAAGTGTGTAATATAGTAGGAGTATTAAGGAAAATGCTAAAAGAAGTCCAGTGGGCTTCTATTAAGGTTTAAAAAGTATAAAAATATACGAAAATTGTATAAAAGTAGATGAAAGTATATTTGAAAGTGTAAAAAGTATATTGAAGGGTGTATATTTTTTGTCTTTCACTACTACAAAAAACCATAAACATCACGCACTTTCTATGTCACTCACAAAAGCGTGATGGATCCGGGTGACATGGTAAATCACTCTTTTCCATCACGCTTTATAAGCGTGATCGAAAGATAAAAACAATCACGCTCAAAAAGCATGATGGTTTCTTTTAAAAACTAACATGAAAAACTAAATCCATGCGTTTTCCCCTTGTTTTCTATCTCGGTTTTTTCTAAAAGCGTGATTAAATGTAGATAACAGTCACGCTTTTTACCTGAGATCATTTATGGTTGAAACTGAGATGAAAAATCATTTGGTATGGCTTTTATTGGTTTTTGACCTCGATTTTTTTCTAAAAGCGTGATTAAATTTCATAACCATCACACAAAAAAAAACGTGATTGAAAAATGCAACAATTTTTTTTTTTTTTGAAATCACTAAAATGCCCGAAGGCTACGAGATCTATATATTCTCTATTTCACATCTCAATCATGTGGTAACCTAAAATCTTTATCTATGTCAGCATTACACGCGAACAAGACCATTACACATAACATCCAACATGAGTATAAGAGTAAAATCATGCATGATTCATACTTAGTACTTAATAAGAGACTACAAAAACACGAAAGAGAAAAAAATAAGTCAAATTCTTAACAACTATTCTCTCTTTGTTCAACGGCACCAAGTACTATTGTCAATGTTCAAACAAAAATTGCAACTTCTAAAAAACCTCTTCACTTTAGACGCCTGACTTGATCTCCAGCTATATGGCTTCAAATCTAGACATTCCAAGGTAGCTGAGTTCCACTATGGTCACACAAAAAAGTAACACCACTTACAAGTCAAAGAAAATAATGATTCCCAATGAGAGCAATAGAAAGAACAAAAGAGAAGGAAGTACACTATGGAAACCATTTCAGATTTCCATGCAGCAGCATCAAGGCGTTAGCAACCCATAAAGTAATGAGATGAGCCCAGAACAAAAAACTTGTGAAGAATATATAGTCAAAGTTGGGTCTGGTACCATGACCTCCATCTCCTACATCATGTTAACATATTCTGTTGTAGATCTAAAAGCAGAAAATGATGCCAAAATTAGGAAAAATGCACAACATGCAGATGGCATGACTACAAAGTAATAAGTTGCAAATAAGGAAACTTGTCCTGAGGGCATATCAAGCCATATATATGCAACCAGCAAACAAAATGGCCTTCTACAGACACACATCCACTTGAACAACGATGCTACTGATAAATCGACAACGGGTGTACAAGCACTCTCATAGCCAAAGATCTTAACTTCATAATGGTATTTAATTTAGAAACAAAACATCAGCTCCTTCTTGTTCAACATTGTGAAAACAAACAGAGTGAAAATGTCAATGAGCAAAATACAATTTGGAGATATGATACCTAAAGAACAAGGTGACTTGAACTGAAAGACGGCCACCACAATCTAACATCATATTCATGCTTGACATTACAATTGACAAGATTCAGTTATTGACACTCCTCGGGCATCGGTCGAACACCACAATCTAACATCATATTCACGCTTGAACTGAAAGACAACCACCACAATCTAACATCACTATTTTAATTTCCCAGCAGAAAATGACCATGACATAAGGGCACGCTTAGGGTTGTAAAGACAAGTATAAAGATGCTTGAGCATGTTGGTTTAGTATCTGAGCTAAAATCTTGGCTAAAGCTGAGTCTGAAAAACAAACAAACTTACTTTTGTTCAGCTTTTTACATAATAATTAAGTTCAAGATCAGCTTGACATGACATTTATAGGGCATTTGATCATTAGCCAGGGGAAAAACATAAACTTCAGCCATGAAGCATAGAAAAACAAATGCAATTACATTCTGTAAGGGTCCGGTAATACCGAGCACCTCACCCATACGAAGAGACACCACTTTGTTATACCCCTAGAGGTTTACATTGAGGGACTCATCGGATATTCAATTGGTGCGAAGAAAACAATTAGGGTTTCGGTCCCTCGTCTCGGGTTAATCCGAGACATCATCCTTATAGGAGTCCACAGCGAATGTTCAGGTTAATGCTGGAGTTCTCGGTGATATCCGAAGGGTGACCTCTAGAAGCTTCACAGCACAGATAGTGCACCGAGAGATCTGCTGCTGAGTCAGCAGTGCAGTTAATGCGGCACGTGCCCGTAACAAACTGCGATCATGACGGATGACGTCATCCGAGCAGTTATGACACGCGTCAAGGCTTCATTGGTGGCATGCGTTCGTGATGCCTTTCCCGGGGTTCGTCACCGTGACGTCATCCGAACGGTTACCTCACGTGATGAGCACACCTTAGCTTGGAGCCCAAGCCAGGAGCTCACCGATAGAAGGTAACGGTCATCTCCTTCAAAGAGGTACGCGTGAAACACTTTCAGGAACCCTAAATCTATATTGCTTTCCATTTCCTTCCTCCCTTCACTTACTTGACCGTCGGAGTACCGTTATGGACTCAACGGTCCAGTCCGGTGCTAACGGTTTGCTCAAGTGTGCAGGCCTAGGTGCTGTGCAACAGTAGGCAACAATCTCATCTCCATTCACCGCCGTGAAGAGCAATCGGAGAAAAGACATCTGCCCGAGCACAACAGCCACATCAGAACAACCCTCCGGAAGAAATTGTGGTCAACGTGATCCACGGGGCGGCCACCAAGGAAAAAACAGCTGCACTTCGACAAGTGCCGAGCCCCTCCTCTCAAGTTCTTACGATTTAAGGTGATGCTAAACGGAAACTCTCGGAGCGAGAGGAGCAGTGGACTATCACGTTCACTGAGCAAGATTTGAAAGACGTACAGCTGCCCCACTCGGATGCTCTGGTGATTTCCGTTTACATGGGAACCCCCAGAGTGAAGCGAGTGCTCGTGGATCAAGGAAGCTCAACCGAGATCTTATACTACTCGGCCTTCAAAGCACTGAACCTAAATCCGGACCATATGATGCCGGCCGATTCCCCACTCTTCGGATTCAACGGGGCTCCAGTCTGGCCGATGGGACGGATTGTTCTTCCAGTAAGGGCGGGTTCAAGGCTTCTACATATAGAATTTGTCATCGTCGATGCGCCGAGCCCATACAACGCTATCCTCGGCAGAACCTGGTTGCACGAAATGAAGGCCATCGCCTCGACCTATCACCAAGTTGTTCAGTTCATAGGTTCCGAGGGATGGCAGGAGGATATCAAAGGTGACCAGATGGCAGCTAAGAGATGCCAGGTGAACGCGGTTCACATGAAAAAGAAAACCACCAAAGGAAAGAAGAAGGAAGAACCTAGACCGAGATCTATTGAGGAACCCGAGGGTCCAGTATTGGAGGACGTCGGAACGGCTGCGGAGGAGAAAGCAGTTGAGGACCTCGTCATTGTACCCATTAATGACGATGGAACTCGCTACTTTCTCCTCGGGTCGACACTGACAACTTTCGAAAGGGAGCAACTAGTGGGTTTCCTCAAAAGCAATGTCGAGGTCTTCGCCTGGACACCTTACGAGATGCCGGGCATTGACCCACAATTTATATCCCACTCCCTGACCGTGGATCCTCTCCGAAGGCCTGTTGTCCAAAAACCGAGACGCTCTTCCCCGGCCCACTCAGATGCAGTTATAGCAAAGGTCGGGAAGTTACTTGATGCCGGGGCTATCCGAGAGGTTCAATACCCGACGTGGTTGGCAAATACTGTTGTAGTGCCAAAGAAGAATGGGAAGCTACGCGGTTTGGCGTAGGACTACACCAATCTTAACGACGTCCTCCAAGGGACTTTCCAAGGCCACCGCCACCGATCGACGGCTAGTCGGTCGCGAACGGGCCGGACACGCCGCTTCAAGATGATGGACCTTATAGCCGGTACCACCAAATAGCTATGGCGTGGGAGGACCGAGAGAAAATTGACTTTCATATCTCCCGAAGGACCTACCGCTATAAAAGGTAATGCCCGTTCGGCTCCAAAACTTATTTGGGGCTACCTACCAGCGTATGGTGACAAAAATGTTCGCCAAGCAGCTCGGGGACACAATGGAAGCATACATCGACGACATGGTGGTCAAGAGCGAGCACGCTTCCGATCACCTGGAGCACCTCGGCGAAATTTTTGCTGTCATGAAGAAACACAAGTTTCGCGCTAAACGCCGGTAAGTGTGCATTTGGTGTCGGATCAGAAAATTTCTGTTATATGGTTACCCCGGGAGGGGCATTGAGGCGCACTCCAAAGCAGATATCCGTTATCCGTAACCTCAGACCTCCGAGCACTCTTAAAGAAGTTCAACGACTCACGGGTATGGCCGCGGCGCTCAATAGGTTTATCAGCCGGTCTTCGGATCTGTGCCGACCGTTCTTTGAGTCCATGAAAACAAGCAAAAGGAGTTTTCAATGGACCAAGGAATGTGATCGAGCACTGGGCCAACTAAAGGACTACCTCTCCAGAGCTCCCCTCCTTGTGATGCCAAAGCCTGAAGAAGACTTATACCTCTACCTCTCGGTATCTGGGCATGCAGTGAGCTCGGTCCTTGTGAGGAAAGAAGGGGCCAACTTCGGCCCGCCTACTACTCAAGCAAAACATTGATCCCATCCAAACAAGGTACCTCCCTCTGGAAAAATTGGTTTTAGCTCTCGAATCGCTAAAAAAAAAATCAAGGTTGCCCTATTTCCAAGCCCATACTATAATTGTTATCACCGAAAGTACCCGCTTGAAAACCGGCTAAGAAAGGCCAACCCTCTACTTTCGGATCTCAAAATGGAGCTTTGAATTGGGAAACTTTGATATTCGATAATTTAACCGAGACAAATTTATCAAGTGGACAGCTCTCGCGATTTTATCGCCGAACCGACACTGAGCTCAAGGAAGACCGCTGAAGTCACCGAAAAAGGTCGCATTGAGTGCTCGGCGAGCTCAAACGCAATGTAAAGAGCATTGGGACTCGGATCTTTCCGAGAAAACCCGGCGAAGAAAGAAAGGGCAGATTATGGAAGATGTTCCAAGGAGACGTATGGCACCTGCACATTGACGGAGCCTCAAACAGCCGAGGGGCCGGGGCCGGGATCGTAATCGTCTCCCCGGAAGGTGTTATGCATAAAAATGCGCTTAACCATCGGTTTGGCACGGCCCAACAACGAGGTTGAATATGAAGCACTAGTCTCCGCCTAAAGATGGCCAAACGCTTTAGGTGCCTAGACAAAGGCAGGTTTACAAATGATTCCCAACCGATTGCGGAACCAAATCAAGAACCGCACAACTTGAAAGACCCGAGGATGGAGAAGTACTACGACAAAGTATGGGAGATAATCCGAGAGATAGGAACCGTGGAAATAGAATGGGTTGGCCGAGAGTTTAAACGCCCCACGCGACGCCTCGCCTCCCCCGGTAACGACTTGTGGCAAAGATCCCCCAACCGAACCATCCTCCTCGGAGAAATCAAAATCCCAAGCATCGAGCACGAGAGACAGGAAGTGCTACACATATCCCTCGGGCCAAGCCGATGGATCTAAATCTATGCCTACCTTAAGCACGAAGCTCCCCCACTGCAAGAAGGAAGCTCACAGAGTCGTGCAAGCCCTCAGACTTCTACTTTGATCCGAAGCCATCGATGTACCAAAGGTCCTTCACAGGTCCCGACTTGAAGGTCATCCACGACTCCCAGATTGAGGCGTTCTCCGAGAGCTTCATGAGGGGAGCAGTGGTTGTCATTCTGGCGGACGGTCCCTTTCCCACCGAGCTCTTACCCAAGGGTATTGGTGGCCGAAAATGAAGCAGACCTCCGAAGAATGTGCCAAGAAATGTGAACAATGCCAAAAACACGCCTCTCACCTGCTCCAGCCTGCCGAAGCCTTACACCCTATAACCAGCCCTTGGCCTTTCGCACAGTGGGGGTTGGATATAGTGGGAAAGCTGCTGACGGCCCCTGGAGGCTTCAAACACTTGATAACGGCAACAGATTACTACACCAAGTGGGTGGAAGCTGAGCCCCTTATCACCATTATCAAGCATCGGCGTAGAAGCGATTTCTTTGGAAGAATATCATCTCTCGCTTCGGTGTCCCTTATGCGATCATTTCGGATAACGGGACCCAATTTGTGGCCGAAGCGATTGAGAAGCTCTGCAAGAAGCACAACATCCGGATCTTCCACTCTTCGGTATCATATCCTCAAGGGAACGGGCAAGCCGAAGCGTCAAACAAGACTATATCAGCAGGAATCAAAAAGCCTTTACTGCGAAAGGGGTGCGGGTGGGCGAAAAGAGCTCCCAAAGGTTCTCTGGGGCTATCGAACCACACCCCGGCGCTCGACTGGCCGAACACCATTCTCAATGGCGTACGGCATGGAAGCTGTTCTCCCACTAGCCACCCTAATCCCAACAGCTCGGACCGAAAATTTTGATGTTCCAAACAACGATGAGGCCATGGACAGGGAGCTTGACCTAGCTGAAGAGCTTAGGGAAGAAGCACACCTGAAACATGCCTCTTATCAGCAAGAGGTAGCTCGGGGATACAACAAAAATGTCCGGATGAGGCCCTTTAACATTGATGATCTGGTGCTCCGAGAAGTTGTTCAGAAATCTAAGAAGGCCAAGTTCAAACCAAATTACGAAGGACCCTTCCGAGTGGTGGCAAAGGCCGGACACGGGTCATACAAGCTGGCAGAAATGGATGGAACACCCATTGGCAACCCCTGGAACGCCACAAAGCTCCGGAAGTTTTATGCTTAGGACAAATTCTGTTAGATGACAGTTTATTTGGGCTAATTGTTTTGCCCCATTTTTTCTTCCTATTTAAAAAGTGTTCCGATAATCAATGCAAAGACGAATCTTTCGTTACAATTGTTACCCATTTAGTTTACCGTTTTAATTGTCAAGGTTTGTTGTTTCAGTCCGTCCGTGAGTACTTCGGGCCCACCCAGCGCAGTTACCTGGCTGGGGCTGTCAGCGGAAATTTTTTCCAAGTATTGGAGGATTTTAAACTCCGTTATTCATTGCTTCGGTTTCAATCCGAGCACTTTTTCTCTGATTGGTCCCGAGCAGGGGCTATCAGTTGAAATTTTTTTTTTCCAAGTATTGGAGGATTTTAAACTCCGTTATTCATTGCTTTGGTTTCAATCCGAGCACCTTCTCTCTGATTGGTCCCGAGCAGGGGCTATCAGTCGAAATTTTTTCCAAGTATTGAAGGTTTTTAAACTCCATTATTCATTGCTTCGGTTTCAATCCGAGCACCTTTCTCCGATTGGTCCCGAAGCAGGGGCTATTGGATGGGTGTATTCATTACAAGTATGAATTTTCTAAGTAAAGAAGTGGTTCTCAAGCCATATAAAGCATACGAGGTGCATGAAATAAACATTCATTAATCAAGAAAACAAACATTCATCCAAATCAAAATTATCACCACTCTGGTGAAACGGAGCATGGCGGGGTGTTACTTGTTCGGTGCCATCTCCATATAAACCTGTCTTACAAATTACAACTACTGGTACGGCAGACTCCTACTGTTCGGAGCCATCCAGACAAAACAAGAAAACTAAAAAAAAAAAAATGTTTATAGCACCCTATTCTAAGGGGTCAGGTGGATAGTCTCGTCCGCTGCCTTTTCAGACGAGACCTGTCCGGAGGAAGAGGCTTCGTTCTTGGCCTTGTCAGCAAGACTGTCGTCCAGCGACTTCTCGGCCTCCTCACCTTCGGATTCAGCTTCATTGTCATCAAGGTCCTCGGCGTCCGGAGAATCAGGCATTGCAAGTACCGCATATTTTGGGTCTTCGGATGCAACACCGAAGACCGCACAGCAGTGAAGATAGCCTTTGCCGAAGCCTTTCCTTTCGCCGTCTTTGACGAGCTTCAAGATGTCCTCGGCATAAGCTTCTCCGGCGGCAGCAAATCCTCCATCATACGCTGTCTGGCGGGCTTCCTCAATAGCCTTCAAGTGCTCAGACTGGACCTGCTCCAGGTGTCGGTCCGACTTCACCCGAAACTCAGCAAGCTCTTTCTTCAATCTCTCGTTTTCCGTCCGGAGCTCTTCGGCACGGGTCTCGGCCGTTTGCACCTTTTGTAGAGCAGCATCCGCTCGGCCCTTGTATTTCTTAGCCGCGCCGTTCAGCTCCATTACTTGAGCGTGCAATTTCAGCATGGACTGCCCGGTCTACAAACTCAATGGAAAACAATATAAGTAAACACATACTGCCGATACAAAAATGAGAAGTTCGGGGATGGAAACTTACTTGCACTATCAGTGACGAGCAGTGATGGAGGTTGTCCTCAATCTTGCTCGGAACCATGGCCATGTCGTTCTTCAAGGCCAAACCCTCCAAGAGCCCCCAACCAAGCCGAGGGTCGGCATGGACGCTGTCAGTGCTCATAATGCTGTGGCCCTCAGCATTTACTAGGGTTGGGGACCACGGCCTCGTCAAGACCTCGATCCCCGGACCCTCTTCTCTCGGCTGGTCAGGCCCCATGGAAAGATCCACGGTCTCAGGTCGCGGCTGAACGTCATCTCTCGGCTTCTTGGCCGGCCTCTCGTCCTCGGGAACGGATATCCGAACCCGGTTAGCAATTGTCTTTTCCTTCCTATTGGAAGGAGCCTTCTTGTTCTTCGCCGTCATCTCGGCGAGTTTGGCCGCAAGATCGATTTTCGGAGGCATTGACTCTTCTGATATGGAAGGAGAAGGGCGGTCAACGGGAAATCTCTCTTGATCTTAGAGTGTCCCGGATGGTTGAGCTTCAAGGTCATTTCTGTTGTAATGGACAACTTGAGGTCTCGTGGAGTAGTTCTTCGATGTCCCTCGCCTCCGAGCTCTAGGCCGGGCTTCTTTTTCAACCAACAACGGGTGCGCCTAAGATAGTTGAGAAGAACGTGTGCTAGGCGGCCCGAACACTGGTATAACTCCTCACTTCTCTCGGAACTAGCACGAGTCCTCAGTCTCCGGGTGATAGGAGAAGGACCTGCAGAGCAAAAAAGTCAGTAAAATCATGACAAAACATTCCATGCAAAATTGACAGAAGTAAGCAATAAGAGATACTAACTATGGTCGCCTCGGATAGTGGGTACGGGGAATGGGTCCTCGGCTACGGGCAGACAATAATTCCCGGACACCATGACATAGATGTCCTGGAAGTGATCAGAATCCGGTAAGTGTTCGACTATCTGCTTCTTATTCGGCCGTGTCATCAAGAAATATCTTCGAGCAACGCAAAGGCTCGACATGGTATGTATAAATCAAATAAATCCTGCACTGAGTCTTGTGTTATCCCTACTGTTTGGTAGATCTGTGAGGAGTTGAGCACTCGGTATTTTGTTTATATGGTTAACCGGGTGGGGATAGGTGGTAGGCGTTTAATCTTGTCAGTGAAGATGTTCATCGGGGAACAGGACACCACCCTCTGTGATACGCCATCGGTGGAGCGATCAAGTGGTTGGGACCGTGCTTCGATTGCATATCTTTCGGGATAAGGGTCACCACCACCCCCTCCGGAATCTCATACTTCTCAGCGAACTTTGCATACCCAGCCTCACCGTTCGTAAAATACTGGAGGTAGGGACACGTGGGGTCTTTCTTTTTACTACTCTTCGGAGCCTTACCCGACGACTTATCCTCACCGGACCCACCTACTCCAATTTATTAGAATAATAAGCGACTTCTTGATTGGCATCCCCGTCTTGTTGAGTCCATACTTTCGTTCCATGCTTTCGGTGCTCGTGGTCGTTCCCTGTGTTAGATGGTCCCCGAGCGAGCGATCATCGGACTTCGATGGCATCACCGCCCCTCCAAGAAGCCGTCGGAAACCTCTTCCCCTCCTAAATCAGTGGGCTCTTCTACTACTGGATCCGTGTTCGGGGGAATGGATTGAAGGGGCCTCTCTGCTATGGGTTCGCTAAAGTCGTAGTCCATTGGTACGATCTCTCGGCAAAGATTGGGCCGAGCTCTGTACTTATGGAGCAGGTAGGCAATGTAGGAGGCAGCAGTGCTGGAGGACACGGAGTCTGAGCTCTCGGAGTCTGAAGAGATCTCAAAGACTGGTGGCGCCAGACCTAACAGAAGAATACATGGCAAGAGACCGATTAGCTATGAGCAGTGGGTCATGAAACCTAAACCGAACAAACTATCCCTCGGCAGCCACCAGACGATTGAGATTCTTAGACCAACAGTGCATGTGTGAAGCGATATCTCTCGGAACCCATGCACCGAGGGGGTAACCTATGTCCTACATCCCTCGGCATCATCTTCAACCTCAAGAACAGGTTGAAGATGACTGTTCATCTTCGAGAACCCAAACCCAGAAAACTCATGAAACCCAGGAAAAATACCCAAAAAACATGACAAAAACGCTGGAAAAGAAGCGAAAACGCAGAGAGGAGATGAGGATAAAAGTTTACCTGAAGATCGGGAGTGAAACCTGCTGCAACAAGTCCGATTTGCGTGCAAGATCGAAGTTTTCTAGAGAGAGAACGTCTGGAAATCAAAGAGCAGAGAGAGAAAGTGTTTTCTCTTCCCTCTCCGCTGTATTTATAGTGGCACCAAAATTTCAAAAAGACGGATGAACGTTGGGCGGGAAATGGACGTGGTACCACTGCGGGATTCGGATCGGCGTGTAATTGACCAGCTGGAGACCAACACGTGTCACAAAGGACGGTTCACCGTAACATCCCCTATACCGCATCAGCATTACGGATCGACGTGACTACAGCTGTCACATCGCCTCTGATACCCTACTCATAGGGGACACGTGGCGAGTTCCAGATGGCCGAGAAGTCGGCGATGGCAGGGAATCTCATTATGAGCCTTATCTTGAGAATAGGGCTCGGATCGGACCCCGCTCGGTGACCGAGTACTCGACCCCTTCAGTTTTAATATTCTACATGAAGGGATCGAGGGGCTATTGTAGGGGTCCGGTAATACCGAGCACCTCACCCATACGAAGAGACACCACTTTGTTATACCCCTAGAGGTTTACATTGAGGGACTCATCGGATATTCAATTGGTGCGAAGAAAACAATTAGGGTTTCGGTCCCTCGTCTCGGGTTAATCCGAGACATCATCCTTATAGGAGTCCACGGCCGAATGTTGAGGGTTAATCTTTGGAGTTCTCGGTGATATCGAAAGGGTGACCTCACGGAAGCTTCCACCCGACGGATAAGTGCACCGAGATCTGCTGGCGAGTCGGCCGATCGCGATTAATCGCGACGCGTGCGTAACAAAGCTGCGATCGCGCCGGATGACGTCATCCGAGCAGTTATGACACGCGTCAAGGCTTCATTGGTGGCATGCGTTTGTGATGCCTTTCCTGGGGTTCGTCACCGTGACGTCATCCGAACGGTTACCTCACGTGATGAGCACACCTTAGCTTGGAGCCCAAGCCAGGAGCTCACCGATAGAAGGTAACGGTCATCTCCTTCAAAGAGGTACGCGTGAAACACTTTCAGGAACCCTAAATCCATATTGCTTTCCATTTCCTTCCTCCCTTCACTTACTTGACCGTCGGAGTACCGTTCTGGACTCAACGGTCCAGTCCGGTGCTAACGGTTTGCTCAAGTGTGCAGGCCTAGGTGCTGTGCAAGAGTAGGCAACAATCTCATCTCCATTCACCGCCGTGAAGAGCAATCGGAGAAAAGAGACTCCACACATTCCTAAGACATGAGTAAAAGAAAACAAAACTAGTATAATCAGCCACCCAACACATAGTTATCAGTACATACTACAACGTACAATGAAAGGATTACGCAATGTGAAGCCAAAAAATTAATGATCAAAACCAAGTGCAGCTATCAACACAACAGTCACGATGGAATCGAAGATTTAAGAATTTCCAGAACATAGAAACTAAACTTGTGGGGCAAATCCAGAAAATAGAAGGCAATCAGTAACTCATTCAAAGTTGGTGCCCCACAAACACCTCCAGAATATCGTAAGAAAAGTATCAATTGGCCCCCATTGGATTATTTGTACTCACTATTATCACCCTCAAAAGACTAGCACTCCGACTCTACTTTTCTCTTTTATCACAATGGGACCAAAGATCCTAAACAACCAGAACAAGCAGGAACAACATGAGTATAATGCTCATGCATTGGCTTTTCTGTTGCATTTTTTAAAGTTTGTATCTAAAAGAGTTGACCACTCATTGTTGTTACATGGTCTAAAAGTGTAGCATTATGAGGAGCCAAAAGAAAGGAAGAGTGAACTTACTCGTATGAGCTGATTATACTTAGTTCAGAACAGAATTTATCCATTCAACTCGCACTTCATCAATTTTAGCTTGTGTGTAAGTTCTTTTGCCTTTGAGCTACAAAAGATTTGAGAAATGGTTCTTATAATGCATCCATTCTACTCATAAAGCAATATATAGAAGTGAAAGCTACAAAGCAAGTCTCACATTTCCACTTCTTAAGATCCTCTCTTCTTTAATCACGTCTTTCATGTACTTCATAACATAGAACCCACATTCCACGTTGGTAGGTTGTTTCGGGCACTATAGGCAAATAAGACAATTTTGATTAGAAAAGAATATAAAAGCAACTTCATAAAGACCCAAAAGAAGGGGACTACATTGATACCTCGACTACTTTCAAAACTGGACTAATAGGAATCCTTCTTCCCTTGGCTTTGTCATAGATTGAGAATGCTCTTCAAGGAGGCAATACATGTAATTTTTAGACAACATAATATTGTAAGAAATGGCTAAAATAATAATTCTCAATGTCTAAAAACTTACATGGTAATCATAAGTTTAAGGGATAAGGAGAAATCCTTATTAATTGAATCCATGAGGTACACTATTGGAGAAGAGTCAAAAGACAAATCAATGATGCACAACACCCAATGGAACCTAATATGAAACAAGACAAAATCAGCATGACCATAATGCCTAAATTATCAAAAATAATTAACACTACCAAACAGGAAATGTATAGAGCTAGAAAAATTACCCAAAATTGCAAGGAACAAAAAGTAATTGGTCCTCCTTGACATCTTCTAGTCTCTTTGCAAGCAGTCCGGGCTTTAAGTTTTCAGCAACCATTCCTCCACTAAGGACGCACGGGTTAACAAATACATATCTTCTATCCATATTGGAAGCCTTGATACTGTTTGGTTCTTTTACTTCTTTGCAATGGAAAATAATTGTGTGCGAGCGTGCCAGAGAGAGTTTCAATCTCCTCCCTCAGATTAACTTTGGAAAAACCAAATCTAATTAGGCGATTGTGTTTTATTGGTTCAATTACCTCAATTAAGAGGATTTTTTCAACAAGTGAAGAAATGTAAACCAACAAACTTAGGAAATCGAAGAACAACAAAGAAACAAGACACTTCGATTAATGAATCAAAGATAAACTTACTTCGAAATTGTCTCCAACTTCAAATACAAGAACTTCGAACGGTTGATTGCTACAGGAACAATCGAGATAGGGGTGATTGTTACAGGAACAATCGAAATTAATCCTAACTACTTCCTAATCTACTTCGAACTGTGTTCGAGATCCTAAACTAATTTGCCAATGAACAAACCAAGCATCAGTTTTTTGATAGCTGTTTGTTGAAGATTTGTCCAGGCTTTTCACTCTTTGATTTCTTCTATTTATAGATGCTACTTGCAATTCGAACTTCCCGCTCAATGAATTTGAACATTGGCTTGCTTCGAACTCTAACTTCCACTCCTCGAGTTGGCAGTTGCTCCTTCCTCCACGTCTGAATTTGAATTCTTCTAAATCTTTCTCTAAAAGCTTTGATTTTGAATCTGTACAGTTGTTTAAACAAACTCAAATGATTAAGCGTTAAGATGAATAACTGCCTTTCTATAAGTATTCCACGTGTTATAACTGCCAATTTGCCTTGCTTCCCAAGTTCACACGTGGAACTTATATATTTAGCAGTTAATCCCATAGCTTTGAGGTCAATTCTTTCCAATAACGATAGTTCGTAACTGCCAATAACCGTTTTTATATTTGAACACGATACGACATCGTATTCACTCAAATATGTTCTTTTAATCCAGTGTGTCTGTATTGACGAGTAGTTGCCAACGTTTGGCACTCTTGATTACGTGTCAATTAATCATTGGATTGGTTAATTTTAGATGTAAACAGATACCCCAGTAGAGTTGTCTGGCAATGAAGGGAACAATATTAATAATCTCTACATACTCATACAACCATTAAAAGATGTATTCAACAACTGTTACCATATGTAGCTACGAAAGAGAGACGCATTTATATTATTGTCGCACATATGTATCATAATAGCCTCCCTCCTTCCTCACTATATATCTCTCACAATACATGTATTTTCTCCTTAAAGACCTGTTATAGTTAACAAGGGTCCTACACTTAAAGCCAAAAGGATAAACAAGTTATAAAAAAGGTTTTCTTTATCTCCCTAACATTCACAAATGTTTTATTTAACTAACATGTAACATGCCAGTGGAGCAAAATTTGAAAAGAACACAATGAAGCTTTCTTTCATTTGCGTCCTTTAGGATATCTTTTTTGAGCTTAACTTTCTTTCTTCAAGCTAAGAATTTTTTTTTCTTAATTCAAATTCTTAAGCCCCATTTCACAAGGGCCCCAGAAATCTCAGGACCGGTTCTTCAAGTTACATTGCCACTTGAAACAAGTTGCTGCCCATGAGTGCGAAATGAAGCTCTGAAGACAATCTTGTGTATGCCCTTCAAATGTTTTTTAAACGTGAACCACCAGATACAGCCCACATGTTTATCGAGTGATCTCCAGACGCTCTTAGAACAAATTGATCGTCCGGATAAAACTCTACACAACAAATCACTCCTTTGTGACACCTAAAGAAATCACATGTTTTAGGCCACGATGCTCCAGCTAGAGTCCCTAGACAACCCAAACACAGTCAGGCAACCCAAGCTACATAATAATACGAATTCATTCCAAGATTCTTCGGACAACAATCTCAGAATCAATTCGTATTATGGTTCGTAGAAATTCGAGTCTCAACCTAGGGTTCACAAAAGATCGGGAAATCCGATTGTTCCCAATGTTCCCAACCATCGGCTTTAACGATTCTAGAAAATCTACGCCCCATATTTTGCTCTGTTGCGGGATGATTAGGTCTTTGACCGCAATCACTCCGTCCACTTCATGTTGAACTTATGTCCGTGAGATCAGAAAAATCCTAGCTGCCAACAATAAAATTTGGAATGGAGGCCATCCGTTTGAAACCGTCTCGGACTTGAAAGTTGAAAGTTAAAATAACATACAGCTAGACTGCTAAACAACTCAAGCTACTCGAGGTCGAGTTGGCGTTCGTTTCTTAAAAGCTTGTCTAAAATCGGTTTAAAATTCATTTATTACATAAACAGACCAAGCTAGAATATTTTTTAAAAAAACTTGTTGGCTGATATTACAAACCAAGATCTAACAAGCTACTACTTAACTTATTTTAGCCTAGGATTCCGAACAAAGACCATTTGTTCGGTACTTCATTACCAAGCGCATTAAATTTGCTCCAGTGTTGATTACACATTAAATTTGTTCCTGTAGCAGCAGCTGTACAAGGTACGAGAAAAACTTGGGTGCCGGTCGCGTATGGCCACATGGTGCCCAACTAGAGCTTTGGTACAAAACAAGAAAAAAAAAAATGAAACAATACCGAGTGGATCTCAGCCGTTGGCTGCCGTTCTTGTACCATTTCATTTTTTTTTTCCCTATTCCGAACACTTTCCATGCAAATACAGAAAGAGGAGAGAGAAAGAGAAGAGAGGGGAAAGAATGTATGGCATGGTATTATAGAGCCAAAAAAAATTATCGTGTTAGGAGACACAGAGCAAAACATTGGCCTTGTGTTTGGAACTACAGAGAAGGCCATGGTTCAATTCTTCGGACTCGTTTAGCAGGATATGGCATAATGGTTCAGATCTGCAGAAAGGAACCAGCGGCAAAACATTAGCTAACAGAAGAAGAGCACGCTTGCTATCGCAAAACGCAGCTGGTACGTCAAAAGAAATAGGTGGCTGGGTTCTCTTTCTACGATCTTTTTTTTTTTTTATTCCCCTTTAGTGGGGATGGAGCCGGGATTCTAATTTGGAGGTAGCACCGAAAATCAATATCTTCCCTACCTTCGTCCCACAAAGATAGTACATTGTGAGACCCCTTGTAATTTTTGGAGAAAAATCTCAATTATATCTTTAATTTGGTGTCAAGAAATATAAGGAATTATGCATGGTGGTGCTTTATTTCTTTATTCAAAAATTGGATTTTTTTTGTAGTGACCTATCTTGACATACAGAAAGAGTAATTAGTATAAAAAAAAAAAAAAGTACACATGTTCAAAAGTGAACTATTTATAATACTTGAAAAGGTACATATTTTCAAATGTAAATTATTTGATGACATACTTTATACTGAAAAATTACACATCTTCATCAATTAATCACTCATCAATATGCTTAAAACCAAAAGTAAAATACGGATTTTGAAGAATAACATTGTTTTGTAATACAAAAATTAATTATTTTTTTTACCCCAAGTTAGACAACATCGTAAAAGAGTACCGAAATTGTTTCCCAATTAGAAAGCCGTCGACTTGTCAAGTTTTGGTCCCAGCATGTTACACGGAAATTCCTTGAATTCGAAACAATCCAAACCTGGTCTATATTGTTATCAGTGACTGCATAATCTAGAAACGTTCTGCAGTGGTTATTCGAGTAATTAACATAATTGATGGATAATTCAGAACCCATCATGGAAACAGAATAAAATGAACACTTTCAGTTTTCATGAGGAGTAGGAAGGCGATCAGATTTACCAAATGTTTGGGAAAGAGTTACCCGATTCCACACAAAAGAGAGGAGCAAAGAGTGAAATCTCTCTGTATTATGTGTGTGTATATCCAATATGTATTACATATACACAGTACAGATTCGACTTTACAATTGACAAGAATGATCATACCTGATTGGGTGATCATGAACAGAGAAGAGGAAACTGGGATTCTTCAGCAATTCTTTCGTGTAAACGGGAAGATTGGAGGGGAATGGGATATGGCAGTTGCGAGCGGGAGAGTGATTTCTCCCTTTTACCTTTGGCAGTTATTCTTGTCATCGTTAAGAGGAGGAGCATAAAAATTTTCTTGGGATATATTGCGAATTGCTTTTGTGACACCGCTTCAAAAAAAATGTTCACCAAAAAGTGGAAACCACTTTCTATATTTAGATTTATAGATGTTCCAAAAGGGAAAACCCAGATAAAATGATAGAAAACCAGAGATCCATCATCTATGTATGCAATGTCAAACTCTGTATTTCAGTCAACAGGTCCTTCAGGAGCTATCTTCTGTACAAAAGCTTCAAATGATTATTGGCAACCCTTTTCCCACACAAAAATGCATGTGTACAATTTGCATGTAAAATTTCTCATATGTACACCACAGTAAATCTCACCTTTTTTCTTCCTTATCATTATTTCCTTGTCACTTGCCAAAATAAAACCTTCCATCTACTACTTCTTCGGTTCTTCTATCTCCATACTGGAAGGACCCCATGATTCGTTTCCTTGAATGGGTTTGCTTCCTGAAAAAAAAAAAAAAAAAAAAAAAAAAAAGGGTACTTGTTTCTTGTTAGGCTGCATGTTGTGATGAAAAATAGTGAGAGCCTTTACGAGTGTTGGGTGAACCAAACCTGGATTCGAGTTTTCTGGGACGCAAATGCTAACATCATCCCCATCGTTGCAGGGGGTTAGGATCACAGATTTCGGCAAGTCATTGGAAGTTGATGCAAACTGACAATAAGCTGAAGGCAATTGCTTATGAATCACCTCCATACTCCCACATTGTTCATCTTTCCGATCCATGTCAATAAGAACCTACAAACAAATTCACAAATGAAACAGGTTAGAAAGACTTGTTTAGTTCACCTTAATTATTTGCTTATATTTTCGGAATCTCGTCGTCTTCCGTGAGCATATATCATAATTTAGTTTAAAAAATTAATTTCTCCTCCATCTGGTCAGAGAAGTACATGTCCATTAATATTAAAAAAAAAAAAAAAAGAAACAATAAAAAAAACGTAGGGACTATTTTTCTTCTTCATTGTTAATTGGTTGTTTTGTCCACACAATGTCCAATTTCTCATACTTTCCCTTCTTTGAAGCGCGTAAGTGAAAAAAAGTTGATCAAAAATGGGAGAAAAAAAAATAGCCCAATAAAACTAAAGCACTTGTAAAAATAAGCGAAGGAAACCAAACAGGCAGAATCAGAAGATCAAATTTTTCCCTTTTTTGGGCTAGATGATACTACCTGTGCAGCATTATCCTTGAATACTGGATGAAACCTCTGCCTGCAATACTCGTTGAAGAGGAGAGTAAAAATAACCAGTGGAATGGTGAAGGCTGCTGCAACTGGGGATCTTTTCAGTCCGAAGACACCAATAGCTAGTACTTGTGTCAGCACCAACGAAAAGATTGTGGTGTTATGCATCATGGGCCAAAACTGGCCCCCACTTTGATATTTCATGACATAAACATTCAGAATCTGAAAGGCATATTCAAGAAGACCATATCACTATTTGCATCTTCATATTACAAAGCATATCAGTGGCAAAACTTTCTCTCGCCACTTTGTACATATATTCTCAAAGATTATGTCTATCTTCAGTCCTTCCTCACCCATACCCTACAGATCGGGAATTATAAGGGTGTTGTTATTGTTGTTCATTGCAAAGCATTATTCTAGATGAATAGCAAAAATATTCATGTTCCAAGTTCTTTTTTATTGTTTTTTATGCTTCGGAAATATCATAAAACTAAGCAAGAGAACAAAGTCTCATCAAGAGTACAACCATAAAATGAAAATCAGACAGACCCACAGAGAGATCCTAATCCAGCATCTGTCGAATACCCAGGCAGTCCCAATCATAAATTCCATAAGCGAGAGAGGCATCTCCTCAACCACAACCAATGCTTCTTCCAAGTTCTAAGTAGATGTAATCAAATCTTTTATTTTATAGAGCATTCAATCTTGTACCTCCCAAATCTCTACCACCTACAGTCCAAAATCCCAAAAAAAATATATCCAGGAATATGGAAATGCCAATAAACTCAGCTGCCGGACCCAGTATGGCGATTCTTAATTGTACTCTATGCACACAACTAGAGCAGTGACATACCTCCTCCAGAATAATCTTACTTCACATAAAGCGAAATTTTGTTTCAAACTCATACAGAGCAAGAAGAACTCACTTCCTAATTTACAAAATTTGGAATTAAATAGTCACTTGTTAATGAATCTCTACCATAGGGACACAACCTCTATTGTCACAGGCCTGAAAATGCGAAGGGCCAGAAACACTGAACCTAAAGGGCTCCATTACATGTTGGTAATACATGAAGCATGCAACTGATACAGTTGAAAAAGGAAAACAAAAGGGATAAATATTAGAAGTCAGCTAATATTTCTAATATTTCGGAATCACAAAAATAAATCAACGAATATAAAAGTAAAACAGAAGCAAACAATAGACAATGAACCATATGAAAAAGTCGAGCTCTTCTGGAATCTAACAGTGCATCACCTGATTACGGTACACAAGACTTGCAAGGAAAAAGTAAACCAGCAAGAAGGGCAATATTAAAGGCGCCATCAGAGAATAGGTGAAGCCAAGGAATCCAAACAGGAGAACTCTTGGAATTTCCGTATGGTAAGGGAAAGATAAAGTGCCATTAGACGGTTCATCCTTTTTTCTGAGAATGTACTTATACAAAAAGTTGCAGACAAGACCGTATGGTTGCATGATTTCAGAGGCCAAACTCGCCCATCCTGATGTCATAACGTATGTCATGAAGAAGGTTGCCTGCAAAGAATTGGAACCCATAATCAAGGTAAAAAAATTACTCTTCAAGACAATAGAAATGCATAATCCACTAATTACCTAGCATGGAGAACCGTAATGAGTGACCACGGGTTAATAGTCTCCCACAAAGAAGCGTGAGACAGCGATTGGTCTTGCATATATCGTGTATCGGTACCAGACATGTGTCGGGCACCAACACTATGCAACATGACACATTCCAGACACGTCTCAAACATGCTTAAATGTGTACACAACAGGATAAGGGGAACGACAGGGATACATTAGGAGGTCGTAATGCAATTAGTACAAGTTGGATCAGAGTCAAAATTGACAGGATTCATGGTTCGTATTAAGTGACTGTTGATTTATATCTACACCATGTTAAATATCATTCGGGTTGATCCCAATTTGACAAAAACTATAATTTCATCTACAAAAGAATATTTCAAGTACAGAATTATATTCAACGTGCAATCAACATGTACATATCCGTGTGTCGATGTTATATCAGCCCTATGTCCAATTGTCCAGAACATGCTTCTTAGGTACTCGTACTACCAATGGGTTCAGCGAAGAAACAATTTGTTGTATATGCAAATAAGCCAAGGTGATAAGCACCTATTGGTATGCAATAAAAGGCAAGACAAGAAGTACCTGTCTCGGTACTGCTGCGGCAAGTTGTTCAGTCATATCTTTGGGACGAGAAACTATATCCAATCGTTCTATAATATTCGCTGACAAAACATATACAAAGAAGACATTCCAGATTAAGAAATACAAGACTTTGCAGCATGCACTCTTTTTCCTGCCACTGCGAGAGATAGGCCCCTCAATTGTTGAAAACAGCATCATTGTTGGGGGAACAGCAAGCAGAAACAACAGTAGTACTGCACTGGGAAGGTACCCCGTGATCACACGGGCCATAAACTTGCTGCACACAATTAAGAACATGATAAGTTGCCAACTTGCTTGAGGCAAGTGTGAAAAAGGCTTTACAAAGCTAGGACAGTAACGTACTTCCTTAAAACTTCTCTCAGAAATGGGAATCTTTTCTGCAGTTGCTCTAGGATAAGGAGACCTTGTACGAAAGTCACAGGAAGGATGAACAAAATCATGAAACCAATAGAGGCGAGAAGAATTGCTATCCTACGAACCCAAAGTTGTCGATATGGAATACTAAGGGTTTTCCAATAGACATCATGTGGTTCTGGAGCCAAGTCTGTGACCCATGACATAGGATTTGCAGATTGAAGAACCTGTGAAGCAACCAAAGCTGCATAGCGAGTCTTGAAGAAAACCAAAGCAGCTACACACTCCTGCATGATGAATTTAACTACATTGAAGTGGTTGCCATTGACGCTTCAAAAGTATCCAACCAAAACTAGCAATTTGTTTCGACTGCATCTTACTTGTGAAACACAAGCTAATGCTCGAGAAGGATATAAATCCAAGTTCAAAATTCCCCTAGTATTAAGAGTTTCGACCCAAGAATAACTGAGAACAATAATGCGATCAAAGAAACTGTCTTAGCAATAGTACAAAGTAAAAACAAATACCCATTGAACTACTCTTGAACCCATAACTGCTTGGAAACAAGGTGCTACAACATAGAAACTAAGAAAATCTGTACCTAACACAAAAGCCACAGATACCATATACACATGAATTCAGTGTAAAACTAGTACTTCTAGTCGTCAAGACAAGCCTTCAACGAATTTCTTAACAGGCTGTTCTTCTAGATACATTAAAATCACATTGCAAAGTTTTACATATTACACAAAGACCATCTCTATAACCCCTGATTATTTAACATGTGAATGACATAAAACTTTTGTCATGTTGTTCTTGCTGTCTAACTATACACATCATCTGCCTCCGCCCCTATCAGAACAAAAACAACTGAGACCTCAAGATAATGTATGAAGTTGATTGAACTACAAAATAGCAATTAGATAGACTGCTGAGTAATTAGCCAAAACCTCAAGTAGCACGCTAAGTATTCTGACTGACCACTCATGACAAACAGTACGCTTTACAAACATGCAGAAGAATAGAAAACTGTACGCTAAGCATTGTGGCTTTTTCAGGAGGTTCAAGCGATCCCCGTGGGTTCAAAAAATGCACTGCAATTTTCTTTTCTTTTCTTTTCATTTTTGGAATACCAATTTCTTTTTTTTCCATAAAATTTCATTATTCTTTAATATTGCATGCCCTAAATCATTCATACAAGTCCAGAGTAAATGAGAACTCACTTAAATAGATAAGTAAGAAGATCATATAGCTCAAAAGAATAAATAAACTAGGCAGTTTGCAATCAATTAATTATCAATATATGTATAGTGTTTTGTATACAAAACTTTTTCCATACTCCCTCTATCCCAGTTTAATGTCCCTCGTTCTATTCTAACCAGATGAAAAATTAGCTCTATTTTTAAAATGGTAATTTTATGTGCAATAAGGATCTAGTTAAATAGATCTCAATTAGTTCTAGTAGACAATGTTTCAAAATCACATAAAACATTACAAATAACGAGATATAAGCAATTGAAAAGTGGCACGAACTCTCATAAAGGACTACTAAATTGGGACGGAGGGAGTATATATCACTGCTGAGCTTAAGTCTTGTATCTGCCCCTGGTTTCATTTCTGTTACCTTATCATTCATTGATTATTCTTCACTATTGCTTGCACTAAATCATTCGTACAAGTCCAGAGTAAATGAAAATTTCTCTTCAATTTGTAAGTGAGAAGATCATATAGCTCCAAAAAAAATACTCCCTCCGTCCCATAAAATTTGATCACTACGAAACTACGTGTAATTTTCAAAGTAAAAAATAATGTATTTACCAAAATGATTTTTGAATTTTTTTTACATCGTATAAAAGTTCTCGATGAGATCTATCAAACAAGATTCATATTGACTAAAAATTATTTTCGTAAGCATATTATTTTTTAGCTTGAAAATTGCACGTAGTTTCATAGTGATCAAACTTTATGGGATGGAGGGAGTATATTTTAGGCCCGATAAATTTTGAACCGAAACAAATACATCTATTTTTATAGTGTTTTTACGCTAAAATCCTTCAGCCGCTCCTGGTGGACATACCATACCATTCTATTCTATTACCTTATCTCTTTTTTTTTTTACCTTTTTCTGCAGTTTCACTAAATCCATGTGAAATTGTATTACCTTATCTCTTAAGTCTGGATCAGCAACGTCATTTTGATTCCTGACACTTTCTGGTTCACCGAAAAGAGCCTTGAAAGAATGTGCACTTCCACCACAAAGACCACAGTTTTTCAAATATGTCCCAAACTGCTCAGTTGAAGTGCACTTGATCATCTTTGATGCATCATTCTGCAAGCAGATCAGTATAAACACCATGACCAATAACAAAGCACAGATTCCTATTTGTAGGAGAACGCAGCTAAATGTTCACAAACAAGAGTACTATGGAGTAGAATTGTGGTATGAATGCCGGGAACTTACCAGATGGAGAATATTTCATATAGGACAACCATACTTTGACAACTAAAGATACAAACTTATTTTCGTTTAGTCAAGGGATTACAATCATTTCTGTCACCTATGCTAGTAATCTGCACCATATAATGCAACTTTCACACATATTATTACCCAAAGGTCTAAACCCCACAACCTTGAAAATTTTATGGCTGTAGAAGCTTTGATACAAATAGAAAAAGATAAATCTGCAGATGGAAAAAGAAAAAAATAGGTTTGGTGAACTGCAAAAGATCCAGAATGAATTGTTAAGCATTAAATATAGGAAGATCTCATTAAATAGCTCAGACTAGTGTAGACTCTAAACTGCTTAATAAGTACTCCCTCCATTCCTAAATAAGAGCCCCACTTTCTCTCTCTTACCATTTTTCAAATAAAAAAATAAAGTACTTATGTGTATAATTTTTCACACGAAATTAAAGTACTCGACGAGTACTTTAATTTCGTGCAATAAAATTCAAAAAATGATACATAGAAGTACTTCATCTTTTGATTTGAAAAATGGCACGACTTTTCGTAGTGGACTATTAATTTGGAACGGAGGGAGTAATTAACAAGCCAGCGCGTAGAATTCTAAAAGCAGGAAACTCCTCTATTACCCTACATATTGGTTCGATTTAAGTACATTTAGTTTCATGAGCATGCTATCAGTTGTTAGAGATGAGAAATGAAGAGAAAGATTACATATATCCAATGTATATTTTGTTTCTCACCAAGAAATGGTGAGATTTGGTGAGATACCCCAATCCTTTCCTTTCTCATCATTTAATTGTTGGGAATTATTACCGCAATCCCATCCAAGTCAATAGCACTCAAAAAAATAAAAAAGCAGACACGATAAAAAGAACCACCAAGTTTATGATATTTAGCCCCAATTGCATACATCAGCAAGAGAGATTTTCATTACGATAAAATATTTCAATGTGAGATGGAGAAATCATGTAAATGAACACCCCTATAAGAGCCCCACTCACACAAGGGAGTTGAGCCTTTGCCTCCAGTGCCCTAATATCTTTCCTCTCACCCTGTACATCATCAGCTCATAAACCATTATACCCCCTCGGTATATTTGTAGCATCCTTGCTCTGTGCTCGGGTATAGTAGTATTTTGTTTGCCATTAAGTCTTGTTTACTTGTACAAGGACACCTAAACTTGCCAACACTCTTTTGGCAATGTTCCTCTTCCAACCAAGATTCCTCAACCAACTGGCTTCTAATTAATCTTCCTAACCAACAATCCTAAAGCATGCATAACTTCTTAATTAATTTGGTTTCATGTATCAAATCAATTAGATAAAGCACCCATCACATGGCAGATCCAATATTCTCACCATCCAAAGAGGGGTACAACACAAAATCAAAAACAAATACCATGGAGAGAATTGGGGTGCACAACGTCTTAGGGAAGCCCTCCATACAGTGCTCTTCCTTGCTATCAAGAAGTTTTGGAGTACTTTATTAAAGAGACTGTGTAATGGTGAGAAGCAGAAAGATTACATTGCACACAATAAAGTAGTTGTCCGTATAACCCTTTTATTCAGAAAGCCACTTTAACTGCTAACAGAACAGTCTCATACAAAGGATATATGGAACACAATCACATTCTGTTAAGAAAATAAAATGTTTATGATAGAAAGCAACAATTATTAGACTTCACCCCAAAAAGCTGTTATTGCTATACCTTTGTATTTTACAGCCCATAAAAGTCAAAATCATAAGGAAAAAGCATACATAATTAATGTAATCAGCCAATCCATCAGTAGAATCTGCAAGGAAGATTCTCACCATCAGTTTTTGAACTGTACCGGACCGATAAATCATTTGGTGTGACAGATAACTAGAAGCATGATAACTTGTGAAGAAATTTCTCACTGAATCATTGCTTGATTCTTCTGGAGACGATGGGATAGCACGGACAATAATTGTGAAGTAACTTGGGTTCAGAGAAGATCCAACAACATGCTCCAACCGCAACTTTGCAATGTTTTTGTACTCCTAAAGAATCAAACTAGAATAAGCCTTAATGTCTAGAAAAAAACAAACAAACAAACAAACAAAAAACTTCTTACAGTGGATATCTACCTGATAAAACAGGAGGGTAAACATAAAAGAAATTGCAAAAGGATTGTATCCTTACAAAGTAAAGAAGGACACAGGCAGAGCAGGATATGATATACAATGCGAGGCAATGGACCCCAAGCCTGAAAAAAAACATGGCCTAAGTTACTAAAGGAAACAGAACAACCGATTGGAACCATATAGATAATTATGCACTTAAAAGTTAAAAATTTGTATATTCCTTGGACTCCATTAGGATTTTTAAAAATAGGTATATACATTGGACTAGCACCAAAATAAAGTGAGATAAAATGGCTCAAGGAGATGTAGCTAGTTCAAGTATGATATCTCCTCTCCCAGACATTTTCCAAAAAGATCAAAACAAAATGATCTTTGAAGAACTTCTCGCAGAGATGGAAAACGGGCAAATGGTGAAAATACTAAGGCCTTGTTTGGTAACACTTCTTATTTTCTGTTTTCTTTTTTCTGTTGTCTGAAAAACAATTTCTGATTTCCCTAAAAAAGGAAGAGAAAACAGAAAACATGTTTGTGTGAACCTATTTTCGAAAACAAAATACGCATTATTGCCTTTGGCTATTAAAGATTTGGTAGGGAATAGAGTTACTAAGTCTAGCCATTTCTCGCAATTGACAGGAGTGACATTAATTTGCAGCGAGGTGCTCATCATCATGTTGCTCACTCTCAACAATCAAGTCCGGTTGCATCCATACAAAATTGTGGATCGTGCAGCAAGCAAAAAACAACCAAGACTTTTGAAAAACCAAAAGAAAAAGATAACAAAATAAAAATCAGTCTTCATAGTTCATCAACGTAAACTCCCCAATACATGAACATTCATCCTTCTTACTTGCACTTCTCCAACAAGGATGGTGCTTGAAAATCCATCTCCAACCCTTATACCCTCTCTTCTTTCTTGATTCCTGTCTCACTCATTATAATCCTACAAGATCCCCCCCAAATTCTGAGCATTTCATGCTTTTCATATTTTCCCAAAAAAAAAACCCACCTCTTAACACACCAAAATCCTCAAATGAAGCTGCCAAATCACTGCCCTTCAAAACAGAGTACTCTGCTTTTCTTGACTCCGTTGCTAAATCAAGTTTCAAGTCGATAAATCAAGTTTCAAGCCAATAAGGATGGTCCTTCCAACACTAAGTTGGCCCTTCCAACACTAAGTTGGCCCTTCCCACACAAGCAGCTTTCAAGCTTTCTAGGCCTTGATTGACTCACTCTGAGCAAAATCTTTCTTGTTCCTGGAGCTATATTGCTAAATCAAGTTTCAAGTCAATAAACCCAGATTCAAAAAGTTCACCAAAATCAATTTTCTTCACCAAAAAATACACTCCTCTTAGCAGCCCCATTCATCTCAAAATCACTTTCCTTCAATCCAGTTTTTCTTGGCTCGGTTTCACTGAACCCACTTGGCCTTTCGGAATCAACCCCTGAATTTCCAGTAAAATCACTAACTTTACCACTTGAAAATGCAAAATCACTACTGCTTTCCTCAGGAAACTACCACCCCTGAAGCTACAAAGAGTCCTAGACCTAGAAACACAAACATAATAAAACGATTTTTGCCAAAGTCGCACATGCTAATGGGATTTAAACCAGATGTAGTACCTGAAAGAGAAATGGAGAGAGAGCTGTTCTTTAACCAGATCGAGATTTTGAGAGAGAGAGAGAGAGTGAGAGAGAACCTTCAATATCTTCTCAGATCTGGAAATTGCCGGTGAACATATTGAATGGCTTCTCCAGATCGAATACATTCACCTCTGGTTACGGTGGTGTCAGTAACTGTTGTGTAAGGCGCAGTGCACTGTAGCACACACTGTAGCGCGGTTTTTGGCAGCCAGTTTGGGCTTTTTTCAAGAAGTGAAAGTGAAGTTTTTGTGCTTTCACAAATACTTATATGTATAACTAAACGCATCCCAACACGTTAGTGTCCTACATTTTGGAGAAATAATGGTTATACGTGTCCGTATTCAGTGTCCAGATCTGTGCTTCTAAGGTAGGTATAAATTGCAACAAGACCCAGTTTTCCTTTCAATTCAATTTGTCCTAGAAAGCCACACGAACTCAATTGTATTCCAAAAAAAAAAATTATTGACAAGTACGCATCGTAATCAATTTAGCGTAGTCATTAAACACAGAACAGCTGCAAGACTGCCAAACCCTTCCTTGACCAAGCAAGACTCATGGACTCCAATTTTGTAGTATAAAAGCCAGCAGACGTAATCAATTTAGCGTAGTCATTAAACACAGAACAGCTGCAAGACTACCATCCTTCCTTGACCAAGCAAGACTCATGGACTCTAATTTTGTAGTTTAAAAGCCAGCAGGACCTAAATGCCCCATTTATTCAGCTTGTTATCAGAGGCAACATGAACTCATGGTTTTAGAATGTGTAAACATTTGCAAGTAAAAACGGAAATTTCCAGAAAGTTTTGGGATAAATTGTTTGAAGTAGGCATATTGACATAACTCATACCATTTGGACCCTTCTCTGATATTCCCAGTTGTGAACACATCCAATGTCACTGAAGGGATATGCCGATGCTTCATCTCTTTGCCAAAATAATTCAACGGAAGCACAAGAGGAATACAAATCAGGGCAGCAATGGAGAAGATTCGTCTACTGTTGAAAAAATAAGAAGAAAATTTACAAATCGAAGATGTGAACTAATTCATCAAATATGTTAGATCCTATAACTTATCCTATATCTTAGAATAAAACACTTAAAATACCGCATGCTTTATAGCTAAGAATAAACAAGAGGAAATAGAAAGACTCAGAACATTATTATTATTATTATTTTTTAGGACATCTAAAAGAAAGGGGTGAGAACTACTACAACAAAATAGGGCAGTCAAAAGCTATTACCAAATAAATTTTATGACAATTTGGTAGTTAGGCTCCGATCTTAGTGTTACACGGTCTTGGGTAGAACACAACCCCAAAAGCTAGCTCACGAAGTGAGGGTGCCCTCACGCTTATATATTTCAAATTACTTTGGTAACCAGGCGATGTGGGACTTCGCTTCACACTTAGAACATGCTGCATTCTTCATGTCTTAATAGCGCGTGTTCCAAAGACTCAAGTTCTACTTCAAAGTTCATTTTGAAGAAGAATAAGTACAATAATGCATCAAGCACAGGTTCCTAGAAAACCTGTAAGGTAAATTACAGTCATCAATGTAAAGCCCACTCTCCTAACCATACTCCCCACCCCCTCCAGAAATAGGGAGAAATAGAAATAGTAATATTTAATACGTCAATTACACAAGAACAATGAATGGCAGGCAGGCAGCTCATTGGTTTCACAAAAAATTGGAAACTTTATACCCACTTTATCTGAAAATCACATCAAATCCAAAAGACTTGCATACCAGAATGTGGGTGAAAGCCATTGAATTAACGAAGTGCAAGTTATGGGTTCAAAATTGCAGATAAAAATGGATACAAAAAGGATAAGCACATTCTCTGCAATATTTGCGAATATGAAATATTAAACTAACAAAGCCTGACCCCTATTGTTTCAAATCAGCTAGAATGACAATTTTCCTAGTTGGTAGCAATTGGCGAATAGAATAAAAAGTACGAAACAACTCAAGCTTGGCACGGAAACAGTAGCCAAGTTTTCTAACAGCGAAGACCATTACCCAATGGGTTACATTATAAGAAACCTTAATAGTAATTACCTTGTGTAAAAGATACTAAACTCACCAAGCTATTATGCCTCTTATTGTGGTCCTCTACTTTTTATGTCAAATGAACGCTTTCTTCTCCATCCATTTTTGTTCTCCCAATGGTGTTGATGGGGATGGCATTGGATTAGTAATATAGTTTTCAGGAATTCAAAATCCTTTAGGATACATTTGATGTATCATGTATGTGACTTCATCAACAACCTTGCTTCACACTTATTTCCTTCTTACACTAGTTGTGGGAAAGCATGATTTGGTAGTTTAATCGCGATATTGATTTGAGAAAATAAGGAAAGAAACATGAATATATCCTAAATAAATTAAACTTCCTATAAAGAATGATCCGATTGTTTAGTCCACATTCAATGTCTTCAGGAGCTCATGGGGATCTGATGGTGAGTTCATGAGAAGTCTCGTTGTGGTAATCAGTAATGCTGCATTTGGATATAACTTGTAAGCAACCTATTAATATATGTTGACTGAGGAAGTAATTCATTGACCACATGCCTTTTAGGTTTGATGATTGTTGTGCAAGTGCTAACTATCGGTGGAGTATTTTTGTTTCATCACTCTGCGAAGAGGCTTTCTCCCAGTAAGGAAGAAAATCATTGGAATCTACAAGGCATATGATGAATAATAGAGAATCAGAACTTTTTAGTTATTTCCGCGCTTTATGTTCGTTGGTATCAGTTATAATCACATGTTTCCTTATTTTTCTCACTGGTCATGTATATAAGCCTAAAATAGGTGGAAGCATTTTAACACATGTTAAAAGGGCCATATTGTTTGTTCATTGCTGGAAATTTGCTATGTTCCCTCCCCAAATGTACCCTTCACTCGTCTCTCTTCTATGATTCTTCTTCATCCTGTATTCTTATATTCTACTCCATTGCTTTCTTCCCCTCAGTTCACTACATTAAATGTCCAACAAAATTTACATCAGCACATGTTTTGGTAGTCAAGTCCTAAAGGGTTATTACATTAGAATTCCCCACTAATGGCTTCATAACATATCAACCGGCAATAACGATAATGTACTATGAAACAAAATAAGCAGTGTTCTAAAAGTCGGTCTAAACGGCCGACTAGTCGGGTCCTTGGCACTAGGCAGGGCCGCAGGGGTCTAATGCGTAGATTAAAATCGGCCTAGGTGCCGATAAGTCGGGCGCACCTAGCAACATTTAGAAAACTGAAAATAAATTCTGGAAACGAATTGACGTTTGTTCTCATGGGCCTTGTTCCCCCCCTCTACTTTCTTTCAATGATTTGGCCTATTACCATTCCTTTATCAGCCACCTTTACAATTACGAATAAAGGACTGCCCACCAACAAATCACAGCACTATTTACAAATCCCCGACCACCCCACCCAGCCCCCTTCTCTCTCGTGTGTGTTTATACGTGTACATATATAGACGCATGCCTTTCTATTATATATATATATATATATATATATATATATATATATATATATATATATATATATATACACGAAATCTTTCCCATCAGGTATACCTGATGGGCTTCCCATCAGGGACTCCTATTTCCCGATTAATTTTTCACGATCCGAACCGTCCAATGTGTTTAAAATGTGTTTTTAAGGGTTCCGCGAGAAATCAGTGAAAAAAATATCTTTTGATCCGTCGGTTTTAGATAAAAACCGTATATATGTATTTTTATGAAAATCGATCGGATCAAGCCCCTTCCCGCATTTTTTCACGCGATTTTCGCGGGGCCCTTAAAAACACCTTTTAAACACATTGGACGGTTCGGATTATGAAAATTTGATCGGGAAATAGGAGAATTGGGGGTCTCCCGGATGGGAATCCCATCAGGTATACCTGAAGGGAAGCTTACTATATATATATATATAAGAATGTTGAGGTAGATGTGTGGTAAGACTAGACGTGATAGGATTAGAAATGAAACAATTCGCGAGATGGTGGGTGTAGCACCTATAGAGGAGAAGTTAAGGGAAAATAGGTTAAGGTGGTTTGGGCATGTCTATCGTAAACCAAATGGATGCAAAGATTAGTTAAAGAGAGTGGATAGGATAGCTTTGGGTAGAAACACAAGGGAGGGAAGACCCAAATTGACTTTAGATCATTGTGATGCACGAAAGATCTAAGTATCTTTGGGTTTAAGCGATGAAGTAGCATTTGACAGAGCTCAATGGAGAAAAAAGATTCATGTAGCTGACCCCAATTAATTGGGACATAAGGCTTGGTTTGGTTTGGTTTGGTTTGGTTTGGTTATATATATATATAGTAGTGTTCTAGTCCGGGAGTCCCGGATCCGGGACTCCATTTTCCCGATATTTTTTTTTGCGATCAGAGCCGTCCAATGTGTTCAAAAGGTGTTTTCAAGGCCCTGAGAAATCTTCAAAAAAATACAGGGAAGCGGCTTGATCCATGCGATTTTTCACAAATACGGTTTTTGTGAAAAGCGCTGGATCAAGCCCTTCCCGCTATTTTTTTTTTTGAAGATTTCTCGCGAAGACCTTGGAAAACACCTTTTGAACACATTGGACGGCTCGGATTTCCCAAAAACAATGTTTAAAAGCATCAAAACATCGAAAAATGCTCCAGTCCGGGAAATTTGGGATCTCGGACTGGATCACCGGTGTGTGTGTGTGTGTGTGTGTGTGTGTGTGTGTGTGTATATATATATATATATATATATATAATGAAATAAATGGTCGATCATGCAAATAATGGTCAAAATGAAAGAGAAAGAAAGTGAGTGTGTGCGTGTGTGTGTGTGTCACATCCCAGATTTTCTATAATCTCAATTCAATAATTTCATTTTTTCCATCTTTTGCATTAACACGATTTTCACACGCATAGCGAGTGCCCAGGGATCTACTATATACATTTTCATATGGCTACCATGAGTTGCAGGAACCAAGATAGTGATATAATGATAAACTAGAATGTTGTTTTATTTGAGCGCAAGGAACAAAATAGCAGTCTGTACAAAAAGAAAGCCTAATAAATTTTATCGAATGTTCATAAATCCCTATACAAGAGTCCAGGCTAAATACTTCATGCCTTCTATCCTCGAAAACCAGTAATATAGTTACCAAAAGTGTTTAAACTTTCACTCTTACAAGTCTCAGGGAGGATATAATTACCTGAAAACAACAATTCTGAGGAAAGCCACTGCATCCAAGCCCCCACAAGCCAATATTTCTTCTTCAGATGCTTTCCAGGCCTTTAATAACCATTTTGGGGAAGGAACAAATCTGTCAAAGGAGAAATGATGTCGCCCATTTGACCGCAACTGAGCAAGCCTTTGTCCAAAGTACACACTTGCATTGCTTGGTTGTTTCCTCAACACCGAATACAGTGAGAAAAACACCAGACACACGCCTATATTGATACCAGCAGAAGTTAAGAGACCAGCGATATCCATCTCCGTCAGATGTATCAGCAACCTCCAGGTGTGTGATTGACCATAAGAGTATTAGGAGTACACCATGCTGCTGAGCATGTGAATGATAGAAATACCCGAACTACAAGAATAAATGTTTCTGGGCACTGGTTTATGAGCTGCACAAGTAACAATTTGGTGAAAGTTAGAATATTTCTACACCTTTAGCAGAATTAATGAAGAGGATGCTCAACAAAACTCTAAACAACAAGGCACGGAAAAAAGCAAACACACTTACTTCTCTCTTGATTTTCAATTTTTCAGTAAACGACTGTTAAAAAGAAAATCAAACAACAACTGATATAAAAGATCAATGAACTAAAACCTTTCTAGACGCTGGAAAAAAATTCCAACTCAACTGATTTGCATCCAGCCTGACACATACATTGACCAACAACTTGTTTCAACAAAGATTAAGCAAATCAACAACAAAAATAAGAAGCACTTGGGCACCAATCATGTTCACAGAAACAATCCTAGTTGGCTGTTGGACTACTAGATCTCAATGGTTTTTGGGTTATAAGTGTGAGAATTGGTCCACCTAATTGGGCATGTTTGGACCGTGGTACATATTGATGGACATCTATTTGGACTGGGATTGCGGTGAAAGCCCTAATAGTTGTACAGCATTAGGACTTCTTACATCCACACCGGTTTACCTATCCACAGGGATTTTCAACGACCCAGACAGGTTAGAGAAGAGGAAAATGGAGGAGAACAAAGGCGAGTGAATTAAGCGAAAAATTGCAGTGATCAGGAAGCTACAGCTTCAGGGACACCAGCACGAACAAGGGCTCAATTATCCTTGACCAATGGGGGAAGGCAATCGTGTGGGTGTTGAGTGGTTTTTCAAAGGTAGTGCCAATAGCAAAACAAATGGACAAACTGGTTACACCGTTGTTTCTATATTGCTAATGCAGGAATTTGAAATATTCGCAAAGGTCTTTACTACTTAAAAAAAGCCATCGATCATCATGAAAAAGTAGAATCCAGATGGACAAATACGTACGCTTAATAAATAGATGCAAACAGGAAATACAAAACGAGAATTCATACGCACACACATCGAGTCATAGACGACCTTGTTCTCTTCCTTAACAAAGCATTCTTTTATAATTCTTTTATAATACTAATAGCCAACCAACACAAAACTTGAACTCCTCCAGAAATTCCTTCTGAAAAGTTCGAATCACAAACTTTAACCAAGTTCAAACATAAAACACCACAGACTGAAAAAACTCAATTCAGCCACAAGGAAGCACCATCAAATATCCAATCAAACGTTCGAGAAAATGATTAGAAGAGGTTTACACGTACAAGCGCAGAATCATTACCAAATGAAAAAGATACAGATGTACTCGTTTCAGAGAACAATACCTGTGTCAATGGAAGAATTAGGTATACAGAATGCTCAATGATCAGAATATGGTAAGCGTTAAGGAAAGATTAAACGATGATTACACGAGACTTAATTCTGTGGCTTCGCTTCGAGTTCACACAAGTAGAGAGAGAGAGAGAGAGAGAGAGAGAGAGAGATTATAGGAAACACGCAAACACGGGGAAAGCAAAATCTTGAGACGAACGCAGTGAGCAGTGAGAGAATCGATCTGGAGAATATATACCCCACCCACCCAGTTATAGTAGTTGGGAGGGAAAAAAATTTTGTATGGCCGTGGATATGGTTAACATGTGGCCGAGCCTTATATGGGGCTGGAAAATTATATCTTGGTCGTTTAAAAGTGTATTAGATAGTTTAGATTGAAACTTTTCTCTCTTACTCTCTCTCCTGTTTCTATCTTCATAATCTTTATAAGTCTAGGTGCCTTAAAAGGGAACCCAGAATTGACCCGAAAGTGTTAATCAACGATTCAAATTCACTGATCATTAATTTTTAAATTCTGAGTGTATTTTCTGTGTATGTTGCAATGCTGTTATAATCTAGAACATACAAAACCAAAATTGACGGCTGGATGCACGCATTCGGTACCACGTGGAAGGCAATTTTTGACGCATGCGAGCACTGAAAAATCGTGAAAAATTGCCCGGATGGGATTGGGGGGCCGGGTGTGCGACGTGGAAGGCAATAAGAGGACAGTCCAAAAGTGCCAGGTAGGTTTTGCGCAAACGGCCGTATAATCTGTCTCTTTCGAGAGTGTGGTGGTGACGTGGACATGAAAATCACCCTTGAATCCTGGTTGAATTAATGTGGCGTATGATGGTCAAACCGTCAAACAGGAAAAGATTTACTCCTACTTACTAGGGAAATTTTTTTCATACTCATTATTTTATAATTCATACTCTTTTTTTTTATGAATTTAAAATATTACCTTTGAATGTATGAAAAAAGTGTATTGAAAAAAGGCAATATTATAAATTCATGTAAGATAAAGACAAAAAATGAGTGTAAATTGTAAAATAAGAGGTGTGAAAATCATTTCTCGTATTATTATAATAGCATGATGCACGGGTTGTATGAAACTGTATGATTTCCAAGAATCGTGGCTAAAGAGGGTGTTTGGATGAGTGTTTTCCACCTTTTCTTTTTTGCCTTTTTGCATTTTAGGTATTTGGGTGGCGATAGAAATAATAAGTATTGGTATAAAACATTAATGATTTTTGGGTTTTGAGAGCAGAAGCTAGAAAGAGGCTCAGTGGAGTTTTTTCCCATTCTCCTTTACTATTTCTCATATGTGTTGAAGACAAAAAGACCAAATTGCCCATGATTTATTTTGGAAATAATTAACTCCACCCTTGCCTTTGAAGCTTGAAGGTAGGAAGACAGAGAGAAAAATTGGAGCGGAGGAAACCCCACCCCATACACCGATCCAAATTCGACCCATGGAATTGTGTTTTTATTTTATTTTTATTTTTATTGTTCTTCAAAAATTTCGCGTGAATTAAATCATCTAATTTTTTCTATGTTGCATTGAGGTTGGTTCTTATGTTAGCTTATGTAACAATTTGATCTTTGCCCTCAATGAATCTATAAAAAGATGTATAAATTGTTATTCATAAACATTTTCTAGTAAAATAATAAATAAATAAATAAGAGCAACATTGTAAAAAGCCAACACATAATTCTTATTAAGGATGGGAGACTTTCAATTACCAAAAAAACAAAAAACAAAAGGAAGATCAAAAATATATTTTCTGACAAAAAAAAAGGATTCAAAATTGGACGGGTTGTGTTTAAAAAAATATTTCTCAATCTGATTTTAAAAAACTTGCTAAAAACAATATTCATAACACATTTTTAATACCATAATAAATAAACAAGGGTAAAATAGTAAACAATCAATCCATAACTCATTTTCATCATTGATCTCCCGATCACTACTTCTGTTGCAAAATGCATTCGGCACATTTTTCTCAAACACTCCTCTCATATTCAAAACACATTCTGGCCATAATTCAAAAAACCATGAAGCCAAAAAATTGAAAATGAAAAGATGAAAGTAAGCTCTCGAAAACCTATTTTGAATTTGAATGTTACCATTTGATTGAGATAGTCTATCCCTTCCATTTCTTTTTTAAATTTGTTTTTGTAAGAAACTTGCTTTCATTTTTTTTCTTTGAAAACTTCCCTTATAATTAAGACTGATTTAGTAAACTTGCCTAACTCTATCTTGATAGATTCTTTTTAAACTATATGATTAATTTTTTATTATAAATACACTTAATAAAATCTACATAAACAATAAATGTTGTCTATATGTGATATTTAGTCAGGTAAGATATTTTTAAATATTCATTGAAGACTGATTGCATGATGCAGAATCAAAATATTACATCATATAAAAATATTTACTCTCTCTATCCCTTTTTAAATGATTCATATGGGAATACGTGCAATTTCAAACTCCTAAAAACATATTTCTCTATATAACTTTTTAATTTTGGTGCAAAAAAAAATTAAAAACGTTATACGTACGTACATTTTTAAATGTCCGCAAAAATACACGTTTTCCAAGTGGATCACTTAAAAAGGGACGGAGGAATAGTTTTTATTATTTTTGTTTGAGTTATTTTGGTAGGAGTTTTAATTTTAGAAATAAGTGTTCTAGAATATTTGATTTCAAATTTTTTATAGGAATCTTCATGGATTAGATTGGGGGGTGTAATTCCAAAGTAAATTTGATGAATGGTTGGAAGGCAGTTTACCTCTGCTCCGCCCTTATCCTTAACCCCCTGCGATCATGATAGTCAAATCTCTTGTGTTTTTCATTTTTTTTTTTGTAAAGTTTTTGGATATTCATCCCTGGCCATTCCCCATTTGGACCAGTGATGGAGGGTAACAAAATCCTGATGAAGAGATTGTGGCGTGGACAGGGATCAGATGTTTTTGAATTGAACAAATCTATCTCGATAAAAACCAAAAATAGTGAAAATACACCATGAAATTGTCTGCTTAATGCAAAAATAAGAAGTTAGTGACCTCTTCGTCGACTTCCATTTTTTTATTATTTGCATGTGACAGAAATGAAAACACACAAAGATGTATTTGCGGTTGTCAATAGGTACCCTTAATATTCCTTGTAAGCTCCAAAAACCCGGGTAATTCTAGCTACACACCTCTCAAATACAATACCAAATAGGTGAGTTTCACTACCCATTTTGACAATTAAAAATCATTCATTTTTATACGCCTAACTGTTTGGTTCATTTTTACTTCTTTGCAATGGAAAATAATTGTGTGCGAGCGTGCCAGAGAGAGTTTCCATCTCCTCCCTCAGATTAACTTTGGAAAACCAAACCTAATCAGGCGATTGTGTTTTGTTGGTTCAATTACCTCAATTAAGAGGATTTTTCTTAATAAGTGAAGAAATGCAAATCAATAAACTTAGGAAATCAAAGAACAATAAAGAAACAAGACACTTCGATTAATGAATCAAAGACAAACTTACTTCGAAATTGTCTCCAACTTCAAATACAGAGTAACAAAACTTTGAACAGGTGATTGTTGCAAGAAGAACCGAGATAGGGGTGATTGTTACAAGAACAATCGAGATAAATCATAATCTAATTTCTAATCTACTTCGAATTGCGTTCGAAATCCTAAAATACTTCGAACTGAGTTCGAAATCCTAAACTACTTTGCCAATGAACAAACCAAGCATTAGTTTTTTTATAGCTGTTTGTTGAAGATTTGTCTGGGGTTTTTTCACTCTTTAATCTCTTCTATTTATAGACGTTGCTTGTAGTTTGAACTTCTCGCTCCATGAATTTGAATCTAGCTTGCTTCGAACTCTAACTTCCACTCTGATAGTTGGCAGTTACTCTTCCTCCACGTCTGATCTTGAATTCTCTCTTCTCCCAGAAGCTTTAAATCTGCACGTTGGCTTAACAAACTCAAATGATAACGTGTTTAGGGAAATAATTGTTTCCCAGAAGTATTCCACGTGCTCTAACTGCCAATCGCCTTGTTTCTCAAGTTTACACGTGGAGCTTGTGCGTTTAGCAGTTGATATCATGGCTTCGAGGCCAATCTTTATTTTAGTAATGGCTCGTAACTGCCAATAACTGCCTTTCTAAATTGAGAAGTAATACAACATCGTATTTAGTCAATTTTATCTTATTAATCCAGTGTGTCTTCGTTGACGAGTAATTGCCAACGTTTGACACTTTTGATTACGTGTCAATTAATCATTGGATTAGTTAATTTTATATGTAAACACTGACACATATCTTCCTCTTGACACGGGCCATCAAGTTTGAACTTCATGTCATGAGATTGTGGTTCATTGCAAAATAAGTCATCACATGGTGATTAGAAATATAATAATGCATATAATGTGTAATGTTATACGACAATTATACATGTGATCTAACTATGTAAATGCATTTCTAAAGGTAGAAAATAGAAAAACAACCTTGAACCACAAAGGAATATGAATTTTCTCACTTTCATTTTCATTTTTTTAAAAATAATTCGGCACTTGTGCCTTGGAAACATCATCATACCCAGCTCCATTTTACTTTTTGCAATGAAACGCAAGAGGGCAATTACATATTGAACGATCATGAAACAAAAAGAGTTGGTTCATACAATCAAATATTATTGCAGAATATTTCGTGTAATTATTTCCAGACCTACCTTTGAACTTTACCGAATTTAATTCTAACCAATTACAAAAATTGGGTGTAGAGTAAATTATCTAGATCCAATAAAATTCTTCTTAATTACAACATCTTTGACCTAAACCAAGAGTTATGGAACCAGTAATTTCACAAAATTTGTTATTTTCCTCACAAAAGAAATATCTATAGTTCATATACATCCCATTTAGAGGGTAGTCCAAACAATTGATAGCCCTTAATGGATGAGGGATAAAGTAATCATGTCATTTCAAGTGTTAAAAAATGGCATAAGAGCAAAAGCCAGATGAGCCGCGAAACATCACAAAATCTAAGCTGGCCTATTCCAAATAAACAAACTTTTAGCAAATTAAGATTAGGCAAATTATAAAATAAAAAAAACAAACAAAATATTAAAACATATTAAATTCAAGCTATTACTTTTAGTTGATGCTTGGGGCACTTAAAAGAGCCCTAGGGAATCTGTAAAAGACTAAAATCATATAAACGCATGGCAAAAAATGAATTCTAAAAGAGTAAAATCATAGAAATACATGGCAAAGATATCAGAAAAGATGTCCTACGACTGAGCCTCCATATCAGCTACCTACTGATCACTTCATCCTCATCTCCATCATAACCTATTCCAATAATTTTGTTAACAACCCAGATTGTCTAAGCTTCATTCAGAAGAATTTTTTGTCTGCTGTTTATTCCCTCCGATGAAACAGATGCATTTAAAGCAACAACAACCATTGCGGACCTAAAAACCACACACTTGTTTCTTTCTTCCTCCTTTATGATTATGGTTGTTTGCTTTTGAGAACCCAAGAATTTCATCAGTATTTTTCCTCCTTTTCTTCCCTTTTATAGCTTTCATAGCATCTTGAATTAGGTTACGATTATCCCCAAAGGGGCCTATATTCGGTCCTTTTATCATTGATTTCATTGCAGTTGAGATCTAGTTCCTTCAAAGAGTTTCCAATTTCTAACTCATTCTCCACATTCATAACCTTCTCTCCTGAGCTATCTTGGGTCTCTGGGACCACTGGGGATGACACCTCTATACCATTGATGCCCTCTTTATCTCCTTTTTCCTAGTTGTCCTATTTTTCCACTTTACTCTTGTTCAGTGCCGCCTTGCTACTTATCGATGATCCTTAAATTTGTTTTTCTTCTATAAGCCTGTTGCAATCCCCATAAGCCTTTAGTTGGCATGCTGGAACAGTTTGGTTTTCTTCTAAGGCTATACCTGGCGAACCCATTCTGAAATAGGCATCCACAACAGCATTGTTGGCCTACAAAGCAACACTTCCTCTCTTCGCACCATCAATTTCTGATCCAAATCAACATCTTTTTTGTCAACTTCCATCTGTAAATCAATGAAAGAGGTGCTTGATGCAACTTTCCTAAGAGACTCTTCTTTTTTCACTCTAATGCAATAATGTATCTCATCTACTATGAGTGCATATACCCTTTCACCTTCTGTATATGCTCAGTAGCAATAACTATTTTTCCTTTCTCATATGATTTCAAAACATGATAATCACACAGCGCTCATCTTTGGCTTGTTCACCGTTCCATGGTTTGATATCTTCAAACTAGTTCATCACCCATCTTTCCTTGATTATTCCATTCCTATTCTCTTCGTTTAGGAATGTTACAATGACAAATCTTCCCCCAATAGCTCTGATTTGGACATCTCGAACTTGCTCCAAATATGAATTCTTTCTCGAGTTCTTTTGTATAGACCAATTTACGTATCTTGGCTATCGCACTCCTAAATATCCATCCATTCCCCATTGGTTGTACCAGAATGCTTCCTATATTATTCATATTGTTGTGTTTTCCCCCTCCTTTAAGAGCTTGAGCATATAATTTCCCATCCTCCACTCTGTATCCCATGTATTCTGCCTGCTATCTTGATATGATGCCATATTATCTCCTCAAAAAACTTTTAAAAAATTTCTTCTTGCCAAAAAAATCTCCATCTTTTGCATTCACAACTTTTCCTTGTTTATCAGAAGAAGCTCTTTTGATAGTAATGATTCTGTCCATCCACAAAGTACCATTTTCCGGCAATGACCATATTTGCTGACACTATACAATCAAACCTAAGGAAAGCAAATCTATTACCGGATAATATCTTACTTCTCTTGAATAGGATAAACACATCTTTAACCACCCCTAAGTTTGAAAATTTCTCCCACATCCACTGGCGATTTGGCTAAAGAGTGAGATTATCCATATATAACGTAATGATATTGACCACCATCCTTATATGAAAATAGCCAAAGCCAAATAACCCTAATGCATAGAAACGATTAAAGCAAATGACACTCCAATACTCAAATGAAATAATAGCAGTCTAGAGCCAACAACTATATATATAGAACAAGCAGGCAACCTAGTGCCAACGCCAGCCCATAGCCAAGGAAGGAGATAATGAAAATACCTTGATAACAGAGAGGGACAACAACAAACAAAGGGCAACAGAAAGACCCAGGAAGATAAGAAAAAAACAGAGCACAGATTGGGGAACAATAAAGATGGCGAAGATCCATGACCGGAAACGGAACTGGGTTAAGAGGTCGATCGGTGAAGGCTGGGGAGGGAAGCTCTCGATGGTTGCCATAGCGATGGAAGAAGAGATCTTGAAAGATCTCGAAAGATAATTAACGAGTGTGAGTTGGGGAAGAGGAAAGGAGAAATAGTGGTGGTTGGTGAAAGGGGAGGAGGTGGGTGAGTTCAAGTAGGGTGGGAGATTGGAGGTTGCTTGTCACCTGTCGGCATGGAGAAAGATTGCCTGAAATTGCATTTTTTGAAATTGGGTGGGTTGATTGTAGAGTGTTTTTTTTTTCTTTATGGGCTCAATTCTTTTGTATTTTTGTCTAAATTACTTTTTTCACTTTTTGTAATATTTTATTTAGTTTTTCATCGTAATTTTGAGATTAATCATTCATATCAACAAGAAAAAAAAATATATATATACATGTGTGGACGGAAAATTGAAAAAAATTTATATAAAAAGACACTACAAATAAAATACTAAAAACCCAAAAGACAAAAGAATGGAGTTAGAAAGTGGAGTTCAAAAATTAGCACCCTAGCTTATTTACCCAAAAATTTAAGTTTTCTCATTGGAAAATACTAACTGGTACCTTCTTTTTTTTTAACAGAACGAATCTAAAAAATCTAAAAATAAAATAAAATAAAATGGATTTGGCCAAACCCCTGATTAGTGGTGGAACCATAGGAAACGCGGCGATCCTGATTTGTTTTTACCCGTCCACATGGTTTCAAGTTTGCCAACCTACCTGGCGGTCCTCGACCAACCGCCATCCAACTACGCTTCTCTCTGCAGAGATTCATCAATCGAGCATTCCAACTGAAAACCAGAGAGAGAGAGAGAGAGAGAGAGAGAGAGCATCAATCAAGGGCATGAGGCTAGGGTTCTTCGAATTCCAATTGCGGAGATAATAAAATTATGAATGGAAAAGACGGTGACGGTCAAAGGAATCGAGAATGTCCGCAACAGGAAGCAGCTATGAAGCGGCGGGGAATGTTCCTGTTTGGTCTGTTGGGAGCTACTGCTGCCTCCACGTTGCTTGTAAGTTACACTTTTATACCGGTTTTTGTTCATCTCTGTAAGTTTTACCCTTTTCTGATATCCGTAAAATTGGAGGCTTCAATTTAATTTATGGTTGGAAGTAATCTAGCAGGTTGGACGGCTGCGGAGGGCCGTTGATTGGCTCTATACTCAGGTAAATGATTCATGATTTTTATCAGCTCATTGTCTTTATCTTTTGTCATTCATCTTTGGTTCATACTTGAGTTGAGAATATTTCTTTATCATCATTTCACATGCATATGAAAATTATTACTTTTTGATTTTGTAATCTAGTTTTTTGGCACATGAAAATCAAGTGTTTCTTTTACCCACAAAAATCCGTTAAGAATATTTTGAAAATTAGGTGGCTGACTAAAAGGTTTTGAAATCGGGATATGTATCATGTATCATTTGGGATATGTATCATGTATCATTTTTCTTGTTTTACAAATCGTATCTAGATACATATTGGCGTATCGCGTATCATAAGATACGGTAATTAATATACTATTAAGAGGTATTTATACCTAATAACATCAACAAACTAAAATTTTAAGTTGCGAAATTTCTAGTCTCTCAATTGGGATTTATCATATTGAGGTTCCCTACTACTTTAGTTAAGGACAGAAAAAGAAAATCCCTAATAATATTTTCCCAAAACATGATCGAAATATGGTTTTTCTTCTATTCAAGCTCAGCATTGAGGTTGGATTTCTTTCAAATGGTTTGCATGTCCCTCAAACAACTTAGATTAATGCGTTTGAGGTTCCACTTCTTACAAAATGTTTGAATTTCTTCCATTAAGTAATCGTATGATACGTACTGAATCGGGATACGCATATATATATATATATATATATATATATATATATATATATATATATATATATATATATCCTAGGATACGCCATTGTAGGATTTTTATACAAAAAGGATACGGGATGGGATACGTATCGTTTTGCTAAGGAGACGATACGAATCGTAGGATTTTAACAACAATGGGTGGAGTATTCCTAGTTTCTTGTATCTGTATCCAAATTTGAATATATACCCACGAATCATCTATTTTCAGGTTTGAGGTGTCCAACCCTTAGAGAACAATTTGAATGGGAAAGGAATATCAAAGGAGACCTTTATAAAGGACCAAACTGCAGGAACTTTTATTCAAATAATCAAAGAAAAATAGGACGGTAAAGTATTTAATGGCTGAATTGATTTTGTACTTGCAGGCACTTAGCAAAACTCTGGTTTCTGAAACCTTGAGGTAGTGCATGTGCCCCTTGCGGCCTCTATCTTTGGTTTCGTGCACTTATATCGTGCTAATTTGATAGTATTAATTCTAACTGTCAGCAATTAAGATTAATAGTTTCTTATAATGACCTTGTTTCTTACTAGGAAATGAAAATAGGAATTTCCTATTGTCTGCAACCCGCAATTGGGGCTATGGAAATACTTTAAGAAATAATTTTTGGTTGGCTTAAGAGAAAGCATTAAATATACTTGTAGCTTTCTGCTCAGAAACATCTAATATGAAAGGAAAAATTATGGATGAGTCATTCTTTTCGTCTTACGGCCATGAATTCCTATGGTCTCTTATTGAATCTTAGTAAAATATACCCTTGAGGGGAGTTTTATCTGTTGAACTGATTCAAAATAGTTGAAGTTCTATGTTAGGTATTCCTCTCTCTCTCTCTCTCTCTCTCTCTCTCTCTCTCTCTCTCTCTCTAAATATATATATATATATATATATATATATATATATATATATATATATATAGATCTGTGTGTGTGAGTGGGCGCGCGGGTTGTGTTTGCCTCCATTAGAGGTGTGGTATTTCTTCACCGATATAACTGATTCTGCATGTTCGTGCTTCAAAAGTTGGGCAGGTCACGGTTGTCATGGAAAGGTACAACTGGTGGTTCTTTTAGGTCAAGTTTTAAGGAGGAAGCACGGAAGAGGTATAACCGTCGAATGCAAGAGGAGTACGAAGAGGAAATGGAAAGAGTGGTAAGATTTTTTTTTCCGGTAGGTTTGTATTTTATACCTCCCTGCCTTTTGCTCTATATGTGATTGAAAAACTCTACTGAAATGAGAAGAAAAATAACTACTACTTTGTTATTCTCCAGTTGCCCAGGCATATCATCAAAATGCCCTTTTTTGCCTTCTATTTTGTTACCCCTTAAAATGTGAGTTTTGGAACGATCAAGGATTTTTGGCCTGTCACATGATACTCGTCTACTATGATATTACGATATGAATGGCCTCTTGAGGAAAGAACTGCAGGACACAGATTTCTTGTAGCAGAGTCGATGAGGTTCTGTCAAGCTTTTGATAAAGTAAGAAATATAATTATATGCATCAATTCCTTTTACGAGTGCTTGTTTAAAATAAAAACAATGTTTTGCCCCAGGTTTGCCCATAAACTCACACACGTACCCAATCACACAGAACACATGGAATTTACTTGGGTTCGCCGAAGAACGGGTACATCCAAGGGAGGAGAGGACAGTTTCACTATATGGGAAATACAAAGATATTACATGGCGGTACCAATCAGTCACCTTCTCAGTGTACCCCTCTCTCACACTGCCCTACTCTCTCTACTCTGTCTCCTTCTCTGTTCTACACACTCTGAACCAAAAGGATGCAACACTATGTAAGTCATGCAAAGAAGGAAACAATCAAGAGTATTGAATGCTCTCTTCAGCGTGATCCTTCCCATATCTCCCAGATCCACAATTGGGAAGCAAAAGTCACTAATAGCTGCTGGGCTGTAGCCACATTTTTCTCCTTCGCACATAGTGGGGAATCCCAACAAACAAGACATGGTTACAATGTGACTAAATCGACTTTGTTTTTATTTATCCTCTTTTGATGGACATCTTTGAGAACGTACAGGTGTGTTACTCTTTTGAGAAATTGAAAATTCCCGTAGCATTTGTATGAATGCAATTGCAAGTGAAGTGATATTCAATAAACCACAACTCTGAAATGTTTTTGAATGTACATGTGGATGGCTTTCTGATGCTATAACTTACACTGAAATAGATGAGCGGCCTTCCTTTTCAACTTAACGAAACAAGAAGCATTGACTTGATTCATCTTCTCTTTGTAGGAGCGTATAAGACGCGTTCAAAGTGTATTTAATAGAGGGCAAAATAAGTACAAAAGGACCTATGAGAGCTGGAGGGAAAATGGTCCAGATGAATATCATCAACATTTTCAACGGGAAGATTGGTATTGGAAGACTGATGCATCACAAGGACACCGTAGGACTAGTTTCAGGGAAACTCCTCAAAACATTGCCAGTTATCTATTATCACATCACTACTCTGTTTTGGGTCTTGACAGGTAATAATAACCATTGTAAATTTGATGACCATCCAGATTAGCAATGTCATGGGTTGTTTGTTATTTCTTGTGATCATGGGATATGGCCCATCATAAGACTGGGAATGTCGTAATCTATAGATTTTGCATGTTATATGAAAATCAAGTAACTTGTGTAAGAAGTTGTTGATATGAAGTGATTGAAGTAGGTTAGTCTGACGTTTATAGAATCTTTTGTGCCTCTAGCTCTAAGTGGGCTAAAAAATTTCTGAAGGGAAGACACATGATCTCCTCCTATCAATATTTTTGGAAGTGGTATGGGTTCCAGTTCATTGAGAATTTACTTGGAAAATAATGGAAGTTTAAATTGACAAATATAGAAACAAGGAGAAGTGAATTGATGTGTAGGTGCTTCATTGCATTGTACTAATTTTTACAAGTGATCATCAGTTACATAATATTAATTCATAAGGTCCACTTAAGAAGTTAAATCTGGAGCTTTTAAGAATACAATTCCATCTGTCAAATAACTAGAATTAAGGGACCTCCTTTCAGTTTGAAGGCATGTGCTTCTGATTCTCAGTTTTATCTTGAATATGATATTGCCGCCACATAGTGAACAGGGAGAGCTGAGGCCGAGTTTTAGTTTCTTTTCTGTATTTTAGCTTTCCCATAGTGCAAGCGATATTCGTCCTTTTCACCTTACGATGCTTTTACTTCCAGATGGGAAAAACATGTAACTTTGTATTATGTTCATTTGTTTCATAGCCAGCACTCTTATGTTGATCTTCATCTTTTGTTATCCTCTTTATTTGCAACAGGTTGAGGAAAATACCATACACCGATGATGAGATTAAGGTATTTACCAGATTTTGTGTATAGTATCGCTCCCCCTCCGTCTAGTTTTCCAAAACATTTTAGCACCTATGTGCTAAAATCAGGATATTTCAAAGTAAAAAATAAAGTGGTTCCGTGTATCGTTTTTCGATTTTTTTGCACCAAATTAGAGTACATGAGGAGTACTTAAATTTGGTGCGAAAAAAGTCAAAAAATGATACACTGAACCACTTTATTTTTTGATTTGAAATATCATGATTTTAGCACTTGGTACTAAAATCTTTTGGAAAACTGGGCCTTAAAGATGAATCTTCTCTCTTTTCACATTTTATCATCAGTACTCTTGGGCATGTTTGATTGCCCAGGATAGAAGGGGGGGATTGGGATTAGGGGGAACATGGGGACCCACATGTTCTCTCTTTATTTATAGTCCGGTGTTTGTTGTGCACGGTATTAAGAAAGGGACCGGATAACTCCGGACTATTTCATGAAATAGTACATGGGGTACTAACTAATACCATATGGAGGGTGGTATTATTGTCCCACCCATCCGGATTAGATTCCCTCCACATCCAACAGTAAAAAAAATCTACACCATCCTTTTTCTTTTTTTATCCCACCCTAACCAAACACAGTACAACTAATCCCACTATTCACATAATTCCATCTATTATCCTGTGGACCCTAATTGTCCCATCTATCTCCATCCTTAATCCTGGCTTATCCAATCCCTTTTACAATAATCTGACAATCAACAAGCCCTTAATTTAATTTTTGTGATTGAGGGTCTTGTCTATGTATCCATTAAATATTTTGACCAAGACCTCTTTTCATACTCACCATTGCCTGCCTCACGTCTTTAGATATGCATTCAATCCATGAAATGATGAATGCTTAAACAGAATTTAGTATCTAAAAGATGTTCAGTTAGAGAAGGATGCCTTCATTATATTCCTTATGACAATTACTTTGCATTTGAATGGATTAAGTGCTTTGTGTCACTGTAGCACAGAAACATTTGGATGCCAGCCCAAAGATAATGAAAACCTCTCCTTTTCTTTCCCTTGTAGACAGCTTTCAGGGCGAAAGCAAAGGAGTTCCACCCAGATCAGAATCAGGATAACAAAGGTGGGTAGGTATTTCTTGACCATTGTTAAGTAGGATCTTAAGATCTCACATTCCGGAATGTTCTGATCTCAATTTTCTTGCGTTGGTACTTGTTTTCAAAACATTTGACGGTTGTGTTTTTGGTGCAGAGTCAGCTGAGGCAAAGTTCAAAGAGGTCATGACATCTTATGAAGCTATTAAGATGGAAAGGAAAAACAATAAGCGGTGAACCCTGCAGCGCTTAGGAATTCGGCAGTCAGAAACATCAACAGTGGTTTTCACGCATTCCAATTGTATTGTATTAGTTTCTATCACTGCAATTAGCCCAGCTGAAGCAAAGTTCAAAGAGGACAAGACATCTTTTGAATCTATTAAGACGTAAAGGAAAAACAATAAGCGGTGAATGAAAACCCTGCTTCGCTTAGGAATGCAGCAGTCAGAAACACTGATGGTGATTTTATCACACATTCAATCTTTATTGTGCTATTAGTTTCTATCACCACAATTAGCCCACTGCAAAAAATTTCGTCCCATTTTACCATTAGGGTTTTTAATGTTGTATTTTTGGGCTTACATTCAGTTTAGCTCTCTCCTTTTCTTTTTCTTTTTTTCAGAATGGGAAAACTCTGAGGTCCTAATATAAATACATATTTAAAGAAAATTAAAGCAGCTTTACAGGCAGGTTGGGCAATCTGATTTTTTTTGCAGAAAAGGTGTGAAGATGATTCCTTTTTTCTGGTAATGCCATTGGATAAAATGCCAAATAGAAACTGTCAGGCCACTTGTAGAAAGCATCCAAACGTGGCCTCATACATTTGCATTATCATGGGGCTTGCAGGGGCGGACACGGGGTGGAGGGGTGTTTGGCGTCTCCACTCCCTCCAATTTTCTTCCTATTTTTCGTGCACTTTTAGATTTTTTCCTCCAATTTTTTTCCTATTTTTCGTACACTTTTAGATTTTTTTTGTAAAATTATGGAATAGAATGATCCCTACAAATTAAGCGAAATTTGCAATCCTATATCTATGACGTGGGACTTACATAATGAACTCACATGGGCAGTGGACTTCCACAGTATCTGGTACTTATTTGGGACTTATATATTTTGACGTGTGTATAGAAGTTTCTGGATTCACAGCCACTCATCAGTTTTGCTTTTGAAAATGAGACCCACCCATTTTACAAAAGCAGAAACATTTTTTTGTCGGGCACACTCTCGAGTCTTGAATCCGTACCTGGATTTGCTTTTCATTTTTCTTGAGTTTTTGCCACTGGCGTTAGAAAAATTTACACTGTTTTTATGGCTTGACTGTTGGTTTTGTTTTCGAGACATGAGGGCGTTGTTCTCTTTCATTTTTTTTTCATTTTCAAAAATTCTTTTAAAAAAAAAAATTTCTACTCATTACTTCATTATTTTATTTCTCTCTCTATCACTCTCTAATCATTATCTCATTTTCAAAAAATCAACCAAATACTATCTCAAAAATTCTTCTTAAAAATTTTTTTTCAAAACCCATCCAAACACAGCCAGGAGGGTTATTTGTAGTGACCCCAATCGTGGACTCTCTAAAATTTTCATTTGGGATCAGAACCGTTTATTTTTCCAATAATGTTGAGCACATTATTGATACAAAAAATTATAATCATCAGAGATTGGTAGAGACACAATTGAGAAAATATGCCTTACAATGTACTCTCCAAATGATACTTCCTCTGTCTCTAAACTTTTGACCTTTTTGGGATTGTGCGCCAATTTAGATTGCTTATATATATCTTTTTATTTATATTGTTTTATGTGATTTTGAAAACTTTGTTTAATAGAACTAATTAAAATCTATCAAATAAAATTCATATTGCATATTTTTTTACATTTACGCTGAAAGATATAGGCATTTAAAAATGACACACTGTCCAAAAAGTGTCAAACTTTAAGAGACAGAGGGAGTATTAGTCATCCATATAAATGGTATCCGAACATATAGCTACAAATATCCATTTTTTTAATTTTTTACATTAATTATCTACTCAACATTCCTGATAAGTTGTACACTTTTGACAAAAATAGATGATATTAACAGAAAAGAAAGAAAAAGAACAGGAGAAAAGTTGTCCCAAACAAGGAATGGCAGATACATTAATTGTTCTTCGAATTTCTCTTCTTGCCCTGTTTCTGGTCTATTTCAAGTCATTACTAATTTAAGAGTGGATTACAGATACAGGCACAGAACTCATGTGCATGGGGTAAAGATTTGAAGCATTCAAACAGAAAAGGTTGCTAATTTAAGAGTGGATTACTAGAAGAAAAGGCAATATGTGCAATTTTATTTATCAGAGATGTAACAACAACGATAAAATGAATGCCTAAAACCAAAAGAAATGCCAATGAAAAATTACAACTGTTCGAAAAAGTGATCAACTTGAATCCCCAAATTTCAAACGACAAAAGTGCTTAAATTTCCTTCATGATTCGGCTTGAATCCTAAAATTTCGAATTAAATTTCTTTCATGATTCGGCTTTCGTAACCTAAATTCACAGGAGGAGCTCTGTAGTATGCAGGAACAGTAGAAGGGAAAAACATCTGTCTCACACCTTCTGCCTTAATGATGGGTAAGATGATTCCTGATGCACCCTGCGTTAAACGAATCGCAAATATCGTAATTTAGTAAACAGGTTGGCAGGAAAAGAAAGGATTGGGTAAAATTGAGATTCAATTTCGATAGTGCTGATAGCAAAATACGCACCGAAATCAATCTGGCTCCTATCCACATGCGTTTGGGAGAGGGAAAAGGCAATAACAAGCGACCAACACCGTATATGGCCACAGCAAAGAAATGGGCAACCAAGCTCAATGGGCGAGGGTTTAAGCCCGAGAGTAAAGAAACTGGTCCTGTGGAACAAACACCTCCGAGGCTCAAATAATCGAAGCATGCTTGGCGCATTTCCTTGAGTGCTTGATCGGGTGAAGCACAGAAAACCTTGTACAAGGCACCAGCCAATGTGTTTATTGTGGATGCAACAGGCTGCAAATAAGAGCATTGAGAAACTATTAGTTTGGATGTATAAAGTGAACTAGAGTAGGTTGATGCAGAATTGGTTTGTGTGTGGATCATGGATTGATAGAGGAATTTAACAGAAAAAAATGAAAATGTCAAAGGAATGCATTCAGGTTTTTTTTCCTCATACCAATCCATGATCAAGCAAGGCCTAAGGGTCAAATAGCACCATTTATTTTGTGACATTTAATTTTCCCAAAACGTTTGCCAAAAAAGAGAGTATAGCACAGAAAATGCCGTGACATCTAATGCTATATGGATATATGTTAAGTAGGCAGCTCACCTTACGCAAGGTGTAGAAGGATTCTAGATATTTGCAAAGAGTAGGTGCATCATTTAGGTCAAGAAGAGGTCTAAGAAGATCGCGTAGCACAACAATGTCAGATAGTGCCACAGTCATTCCTCCACCAGTTAACGGGTGGCGCATGTTGAACGCATCACCCATCAACAAGGCCCCAGGAGTAGGATGAGGATCAGCCGGCATGCTTCTGTTTGGCATTGTCTTTATGTTTCCTTTATCAATAGCAGCGATAAAGCTATCATGCAGCTGTGGAGGAATCTGCACATAGAATCTTCTCATGAGTCCAAGCCCAAGGTGACAATAAATATAAAAAACAGAGTAAATTTCTTTTGGTGTATTTCTGAAAAAATCACCATTTCCAAATCAAGACGGAAAGCAAGGAAATGAATAATGTATATACCTGTGGAGCAACCATAGTCTTCAAGTACTTTGCCATTTCACCATTTGAAATAGAAGGAACCTTTTGACCAGGTACATCAACAAGACAGCGAATCTCTGTGCTACTGATCTTATAAAACAAGATGGGAGATGGGTCTGCTAAAATAACATGCCCATGATTTATGTATGGGAGGTCGCAGTTCTCCAGCAACAAACCAACGAAACAAGAAGGCACTTCCACCTAAAACAAATAAAACGAAATCAGGGGTTGAGGGCCAAGCAATGGGACAGCTTGGTTAATCCAAGCACGTGATAGGCAAAAATAAGTTCGACCATTTTTATAATGTTTGACAGGAAAAGCAAAGAGAAAGTCATTCCCACCTTAGGGTTGCAAAGAGATCTGCGCAAGTTTGAAAAACAGCCATCGCACACGATGGTCAAAGGAGCATATGCTGCCACTTCTTCACCATTCTTATTCTTGTATTGAACACCTTTAATGGTGCCCTTTTCTTCAAGCAGAGAAGTGACTGATCCTTGCTCCAACCGAACACTACATGAAATCGAGAAACAAGGCTCAGTGGCTGATTTTCCAGGAGTGAAGTACATAAAAGGATGAGAATTTGATTCCAGGATACGTATTTGATGCCGTTAAATTATGAGTTCATATTGGCATATTGCACTATAAATTAATAGGAAAAGAAATCAAAATCTGTCATAGGAGAGAAGACGTACTTGGGAAGGGTTGCAGCCTTCTCACGCATTCTTTGAATGAAACGGCCATTGTGGAAGCTCCTTCCCGACACATCTGAGTGGAACTTTTCCAAAGGATAAGAGAGTCGAGTGTCCCTTCCATCTTTGAAAAGAGCATACCCAAACACCCGCTGAGCATCAATTTCCTCCACGCAATCTGAGATAAACAAATCACATGGTTAATTCATCAACCCACTCATATGACATGTAAAGAAAGAGTTATTGAGAGTAATAAGATTAAAAAAGATTTATTGGATTGACAAAAGTAGTCAACCATCAAACATTGAACCAATAACAAAGTGTTCAAACTTCAAAATCACATGGTTTGACTTTATATCCGCGTGTAACCCTCACCTTGCAGTCCCAACTCAATCAATTTGAGGTATCCCCCTGGCTGTAGCAGCTCACCAACAATCCGATCAGGCTCAGTTAAGTCTCTCTCAATCACATGAACACGGCGCCCATCCTGCAATTTAAATCACAAAATTTAAATTAATTTGCAATTTGATAGTAAGAAAAATAAGTGATAACCAAAACCTGAAATAATAGCAGTAAAAAAAAAAACAAAAAACCAGAAATATTATAGTAAAGTTCTTGTAAAAGAAAATATAAAAAAATCAGACATAATAGTCCAATTCACACAATCAAATTATCTAAGGAGATCCTAGGTCTTCTTTTGCCTACTTCCATAGAACAATGGGATATCCCCTTCATTAGGTTGACCAACAGTTAGGCAGGGGGGAGCCAAAAAATTGTCGATCTGCCTATCCAGTCCTAATCGAGCTGTTTGGTGTTTTTCGATCAGTCTCCATTTAAGAAATTAAAAATCGAATCGAACTAAAGGTTTCAGTTCTAAACCAATCAAAGCTGCCATTACTATATTTATGTACGGAAATCCATACTTATATTATTATCAAAAATTGATTTAGAAATAGAATAATTAATTAATGAAGTCTTGGTTTGATTTTTTAAATGTAGTTTTGAGTGCTTTAAATGATTTGTGAACATGATATCTCATCTCAAAGTGAACTGGGTTCGAAATCAAAACAGAACTGCACCACACTCTAATGTTTAAATTGATCTGGTTCTACGAGTTTCACAGAATTTGATTGGTAATCAAAATCTCTAATCCATACAAATCGATTTGGTTCTCGGTTCAATTTTAAAAATCGAACTAATCCAATCCATGATCATCCCTACCGTTAACGAATTGTTAACTAAGGAAGTAACTATTCAAATTAGAAGCCAACTGAAACACTCAGCAAAAAGAAAAAGAAAATGACAAATGACAGGTGACATGTGGAAGCACTAATTTACATCTGATTACTGCAGGGTATAATAAAATAAAATAAACTGCATAATAGAATCTGCCAGCTAATTTTGTTTAAAGAAAACAGGCTTTGCAGTGATCAGCTACCAACATAAATCTTAACTAACGACCAAGTGCATAGCTCTGGTGGTTGTAGCCCATGGTTTCTTGGTGAGGTTTAGGCAGATCTCAAAAGCTCGATTACAATACTAAGCACTCCCTCCGTTCCTATTTATTTGTCATTTATAAAAAGTCGTGCCATTTTTCAAATGAAAAAATAAAGTGTTTTCGTGTATCATTTTTCAAAATTTTTTACACCAAATTAAAGTAGTCATCGTGTACTTTAATTCGGTGCGAAAAAATTTGAAAAATTATACACGGAAGTACTTAATTTTTTTATTTGAAAAAAGGTAAGAGAGTGTGGGACAAACAAATATGAACGGAGGGAGTACTTGATAGAGACTAATTAAATTGTTATAATTTGCTGCAATTATTATCTCCCGTTATTTTGTAGGATCCTACAATTGGATTAGCGAGCATAAGGTATATCTATGCATGTGCGTTCAACGGTTTTAGATTTGTGTCTGATGTTGTGTTTTAAAGTTGCGTTCTTACTCAATGCAAAAAGATTAACACAATCTCCAGACACAAACAAATCCGGAACCGTTTCGGACGCAATCAGTCGTGTCCGGAGATTGTGTTTTAAAATTGCGTGCATAACATTTCTCAATTAAGACATGCAAATGAACGAATAAACACGAGGGAGGGCCCACAATCCGCACCTTGCCGAGGGTGTGAGCGAGAGCGGCACCGGCGACGCCGGCGCCGACGATGATGACGTCGACGTCGTTCTTCGATCTACATTCTGTTGTAACCTCCGTCGTGGTGGTCGTGGTGGTGGAGGTTTTGTTAGCGGCGGCGTTGCTTTCTCCTCCGCCGTTTCGCTTCACGAACAAATTGTACAACACCACCAGCGTCATCACGTACGCCAGTATCCCCCCCACCACGTAGTTGAATTGATCCGCCATTTTCGAAAACACAAAACAAATGCCTATCCAATCTCAACAGTTTCAGAGACCTACACGACGACCACGCTCTCTGCTTTCTTTCTCTGTATCTCTCTCCCTGCTTTCTCTCTCTCTCTCTCTCTCTCAATGTATTTTCGGTTTCTGTCTCTCTCTCTCTCTCCTCGCTGGCTTGGGCGCTGTTAGTTGGGAAATTAATAACTACAGTAGTTTAGAGAAGACGAGTGACCACGAGAGCTTTCAGGGACAGATGTGGGGCTTTTTATAGCCGCATCATTTCATTCAACAATTGTGACTGAGATATGATCCTCTGTGACGAGGCCTACTCTAATGCTTCTTTGTTGTTACTTTACCACTTATTAGTAGTAGATTCAAAAGAGTTTCACTCGGCTTTGACCTTTTAATAATTGGATTATTTTTATTGTTATTGAACTTGACTAATCTAGAAAGTGAAAAATTAAAAAGTAGTACAAATAATATGGACATATACTACATGCATAGATTGTTATTGAACTTGACTAATCTAGAAGGGTATTTTTGGAAATTAATAAAAATATATTTAATGTGGATACATTTATTGTATTGTTTGCTTAAAAAGTTGAAGTTTTCAAAAGTAAGCAACAATTTGGGACGGAGGGAGTAGTAAATTTGGGTACATTTTTTACATCATACAATTCATCTCAATGAGAACTGTCAGAAAAGTTTAAAAATATAGACCAAAGTTGGAAAAAAAAAGTTCACATAAAACGGCAAAAAGACTCAAAACGTTGTTGTTTTTTATTGGGTGTTTCTATATTTAACTTTGTTTCTCACCCTATAATATCTTTTGCTCTTTTTTATTTTGGATAATAATACATTTTACTTTCTACTGATAATAACGCTGTGTTTAAATAATTGGAATCTTGAATAGAAATAGAAATATGATTACCGGGAATCAAATTTTCAAGAATTTTCTTAATAGAAATAGTAACATGATTACTAAGAATCGAATTCCTAAGAATTGGATACTTGGAGGAATTACATTTTCGTGTTTGAATTAATTTAGTAATCTTTTGTGGGAAACAATTATTTTAGAAATTTATTAAAGTCAATATTTCCCTTTTCTTAATAAATGAGCCAGAAATTTGAGATTCTCATGGGGTAAGGGAGGAATCAGATTCCCACTCAGTCTAGGAATGTGATTTCTGGTTGAATATGTCATGAAGAATCACATTCCTATTTCTGGCTCTGCCAAACGTTGAAATCAGAAAAGGCTAGCATCACATTCATGTTCCTGTTCCAAACGTTGAAATCATGGATAGAATGTATCACATTCTCATTCCCCCTTGAAATTACTGCCATCCAAACACAACCTAAAGCTAAAATCACTCTAATGTTTATTTTTTTCCGGTAAATTAAAATATTATTGAACCAACAAAAACCAGGAACAAACTCACTAGGGCATACCTCTGAGATTAAGCAAGCAAACAAACTCCACCTATAACCCTTTGCCAAACAGAAGCTTACAATACAGCACCACCCAACATAGAAAAAACCAAAGAAAATATAAAATCTCATCATTTTGAATTGAAAGGGTACACAAATGATAAAATAAAAAAACTAAAAATCAAGATTAATTGAATAGTTAACTCATCATTATATCCGTTCCAATACATGAGTTAAGCTGGCTTAAATAATGATGTATTGTGATAGAATAATTTATCTCGCAAAACGCAATAAGTCAGTAAAAATCAGTCTTTAGTTTAAGCAAGTTTCTGAAACGGGTACATGACTTCGACTCATTCTTCGCGGGTGAACTAGTATTACTTTTTCTTAATTGTTACTACTTTTTGTCGGGCTTAAACTATGTTTCTGAAAAGTTCATCACCACAAAACCCACAAACATATAATGAAAATTATGATAAAATTAATGAACAACTAGTTACAGAAAAAGCAAAGCAAAGCAAAATAAAACAAATAAACAATTATTGCATCTTGAAAAGTTATTCCCCTAACCTAATCTGAAAGTGACGAGAGGTGACAAAAGATAAGCCATATTTCATTTTATTTTTTGTCTTTATTCAAAAAATTAAAATTTTCAATTTTACGTAAAAAAAATTTTGATGAATTATTCGTTCTTCATGACAAAGAGGAATCTCAAAATTTAAAATTTTGAAATCTATTTTTGTCTTTTATTGAAAACAAATTTTGGTTTGAAGATAAGTTTCGATTATTTTTATCTATGTTCATAACAAAATTTGGTTTAAACATATTTTTAACTAGAGATCTATCATCGAGATAGTCATTGAAGAAAAATTTGACTTTTAGATTATCATGTCAAGAAAGACCAATAATCCAAAAATAATTCGGTGCAAAAGTAACAAATGTAGAAAATTTTGAATGCTCCTTTCTTTAATCAACCCAATTGGTTAAACACTATTGTTCGACATAATTGCTTACTCCTTCCTTCAATCAACACTTACTCTTTTACTTAATTTATTTATCTATTTTTTGACATATTAGTTATATTTCAAATGTTTGTCGATTTCAACAAATTAATCAACCAAACTCTATAGTAATTTTTTTGGTGCCTTCTTTTTTGAATCAAAATATATAATAGTACTAATTTTTTAAAGTTACACGACAATTCTAGAAAGTTCCGTTCAAGCTTTCTATAGACAGTGATTGTGTTACCATTGAAAATGGTAGATTATCCATAACAGAGATCACCAAATAAGATCAGAGGGAGTATGCAACTCAATATATATATAGTAGGAATAATATAATATTAGTTTATTGAGTATATATTATATAACACCATCACAGCGATGTCGTCATAAAGAAAACATCAAATCTAGATTGTTAACTTCATTTCGTAAAGAAAACATCAAATCTTGATCGTTAACTTCAGAGCAACAGTATTGGTCGAGGTATACGTAAATTGGCATGAATACAGTTAAGAAAATAAAATAATAAATCTATATGGGTTTAGGCTAAAACAACAAATCTCATATGGCTTAGCGTGATTCTTTGGTGCTACTTAGATTAACTTGTCTTTGACCTTTTAGTAATTGGCTTAAAAATAGGGAATTAATATTCGCACTCCTAATTTTAATGCAGGGGCTCCAAGCTACAGTAGTTTTCTAAAATTACCATTTTGCAACTTCCACGATTTACTTCAGGAACTCCAAAAAAACGTTACTCTTCTCCTTTACTTCAGGCACTCCAAAAAAGCAAATGATTTTTTTTTACTAAACAAAAAAAAGTAGATAGTTGTTCAACTCCTTTTACTGCATGTCGCCGAATTGCCTATTTCCATATGTAATGTTTCCCTTGAGAGTTTTTATGTTATTGCCTCCATGTTCTACATCAAGACAACTTGGACAATTAATCTTCGGTCTATGATTATAAAACCATCATTTGTCCATGCAAAGTCTCTTGAGAGTTCTGTTACTTTTTCTCTCAAGAGTTCTCTTACTTTGGTAATGTGTTTTGTTTCTCTCACTATGAGTTTTAAAATGTAAATTTGTGGTCATTATGAAGATTTTGAGGGAAAAATGGTAGATAATGAGTATAAAAATATAAAAATCTTGTGTCGCTACCGTTATGAAGATTTTGTAGCATCAACATTTTCAATTGTGTGCCGTTTATTTTGGAGAATTCTAACATTTTTTTTTGTGTGCAAAGTGGCGTGAAACAATCTAACATAGATGCATGTTTAATGTTTGGAACCTAATGTTTATATTGTGGATGTTTAATGTTTGAAACGTGTTAGTTTTGTTGGTGTTTTCCGGGTTATGTCAAGCCTTTCGGTGTATGTAATTTGTTTATGGGGTCTTGGGAAGTAGAGTGCTTAGGGTTTGAGTCTAGATACTCCATTCGAGAGATTACAAGCTTTGTGATCAAGCCATTGCCATGTCAAGCGTTCCAAGGCTCAATCCGGGAAGGTATATCCATGCATGGCTCATTTGCATTAACATTGATCATCATGGTTTAGGCCATATGAGCTTTCAGATAGTCATTTGCATTGATACACTTCCTTAATCATGTTTTTGTGAAAGGCATTTGAGTTCTAGTCTTTTGAATCCTTCATAGCGTTTGTAAAGCGTTTACACGCGTCTGCTAGCCCGTGTTCCTTTTCTGGCTGCTGATGTCACTATGCGTTTACACGCGTCTGATAGCCCTTTCTAATGACGTGTCATGTTTTGAGAGGCTTGTTTGAGGGCTGCGAATTTGTGCACTATATAAGCTCTTCTTCTCTCATTTTAGGGCATGCTCTCAACTGAAAAATTCAGCCCCATTTGTAGAGAGAGAAAGTCCCATCCCTTCTCTCTTTGTGGAACTTGATGTTCTTGATGATTTGAGTTAGCTCATTTCATCTTTCATCAATCTAGGGTCTTCCTCTCCATGGATCCATTCTAGATTGATTTTGTTTTGCAAAAATCTTCATAAAAATCACATCTTTATCACATCATGTTGTGTTGCCTACATTTCTACATGGCCGGATGATCCGGAGCCGTTGTTGATACGGAGATCGAGTGTTGAAGAACTCGTGGAGGCTATGGAATCAAGAAGGGGCTCGGGGAGCTAAATCGAGGAGTGGAGTTAGGTGTAGCTTGGGGCAAAGTTGGTAATTCCTAATCTTGTAACTCTTGATTTAACCTTTTGATCTATAGCAAATTGGTAGATTAGGCCGTGGTTTTATGCTTAGGGTATTGAGACCCTAAGTAGTTTCCACGTATATCCTTGTGTTTGCGTCTTTGCCTTATTTACTTTGCATTACAATTTGTTGGTTTGATCAATTAGCCATGGAATTGGGGTGAATGTGAATCCCTTGGTAGTGTTGAATTTTTAATTCATAGTCCTATTCACCCCCCCTCTAGGACTTGTTTCACCTTTGCATAATTTCAAAACGTAATATTAATGTTAATGTTTAGAACCTAATGTTTATATTTGGTTTCGGTACATTTTTTTCATTTGGAGTGTCTTCGTAAATGAGGAAATAATTTGGTGTGGAGTGTCTCTAGTGATTTTTATATCTTAAAAGGGTAGTTTTGTAACTTTATTAAATATTAGAGTGTCTGCATAAAAAAAGGGAGCCCCAAAATAAGCACCCTAAAAATAATCCAAAAGGCTTATTAGAAGCCAACCCTGTTGGTTTATCCGTAGTTGTTAGACGTAATTGCTTACTCCTTTCTTTAATCAACACTTACTCTTTTACTTTCAAATTTATTGATCTATTTTTTGGCATATTACTTATATTTCTAAATGTTTGTCGATTTCAACAAATTAATCAACCAAACTCTACATAATTATTTTGGTGCCTTCTCTTTTGAATCAAAATAATTCTAATTTTTTAAAGTTGCACGTACGACAATTCTAGAAAGTTATGAAGTTTTCTATAGACATTGATTGTGTTACAATTGAAAATGGTATATTATCCATAACAGATTACAAAATAAGATCAGAGGGACTATGTAACTCAATATATCTAGTAGGAATAATATAATAATTCAAAACTAACTAGTACTAGCTTACATTAGTTTATTGAAGTATATACTATCATAAATAAAATATCAAATCTCGATCGTTAACTTCATTTCAAAAAGAAAACAACAAATCTTGATCGTTAACTTCATGGCAACACTATTCGCCTGAATACCACCACAATAACAATAACAGAATCCATTTAGTCCCCAATCATTAGGGGTATGCGTAAATTTGCCTAAATACCAAGTTAAGAAAATAAAATTAAAAAAATCTATATGGGTTTAGGCTAAAACAACAAATCTCATATGGCTTGGCAGTTTAACTTGTCTTTGACCTTTTAATTATTGGCTTAAACTTCGTTACTAAACTTGACTCATCTAGAAGTGGAAAATAAAAAATATTAGGAACAAAATTGGAATTAAAATAAGACAAACTATTAAAAACAATTTTCTATTGTGTTGTTGGGTAGGTCGCTCATAACTCTTGTATATTAATCACTTACACGTTGTCACAAAAGATCATGTCGTCGACTCATTCTTCTTAGGTGGATTAATACTTCTTTTTTTTTTTTGTTTTTTCTTATTTGGGTTACAGGTTTTTAATTGCTATTTTTTGTCGGGCTTAAAAGATGTGTTCATCACCACAAACCCACAAGCAAAAATATAAATTGACCCAATAAAAAAGATGATAAAATTAATAAAAGTAAAGCAATAAAAGAAATATATAGGTTGTGTTCGTTTGGGAGTTTTTGGCCAGTTTTGGCACTATTTTAGTTTTGCTTACATCATCATTTCTCTCTATTTCTCTCAACTTATTACACCTGCTTACATCATCAAAACTAAACTAAAACTAAACTAAACCTACTAACCGAACAAATCCATAATCACTTATTGCCTCTTGTAAAGATTAATCTCCTATCCTCAGTTAAAAGTGGAAGAATTTAATGCGGCCTTTCCTCTTTTTTTAATTTCAGTACTCCGCTGAAATTTGTTTTTGCCTATACCTTACATATGTGTTTGGTTGTGGCCTTACTTTTCCCTCGATGTACCATTATCGAGTTTTAATAAAAACTATTACCGATAAAAAAAAAATTAATGCGGCCAACAAAGCTAACCTAGTTGGTTTGTCTAATATATAGCAATATTTTTAATCAAGGAATACTTCCTTTATTATGTGTCTATTTTTGGCCTATTAGTTATTTTTCAAAATGTTTGTCAATTTGGACAAATTAATCAACCAAACCGTGTATGATTCTTTGGTCCCTTCTATTTTGAATCAAATTAATGAAAATTTTTAAATTTTTAATGACAATTCTAGAAAGTTACGAAGCTTTCTAGTTACAATAATTGTGTTCCCTTTCGCAATGGTAGATTATCCATAATAGACGACTAAATTAGAATATAGGGAGTATGTAACTCGATATATATAATAGAACCAATAAAATATTTCTAATCTCGTAAAGAAAACATCAAATCTCGCCGTTACAAGAAAATATCAAACCTCTCGTCGTTAATTTCAAGGCAATAAAATAATCAAGTTATTTGTAAGTTGGCTGACACCGGGATATTAAAAAACAAAACAAACCAAATCTATATGGATTCAGGCTAAATTCTTGTGTAGGATACAAGTGCACACTGGGAGGTATTTGGTTAGAAAACAACAGCTGAAGAGAACGGAAAAGAGAGGTCAGACTTGGTGGCGATATGAAGCTGTCTGATCAGTGTTTGCTGGATGCTAAATTTGGCTTATTAAAAGTCAAGCCGCAGTTTTTATTAGTTTTTTTCCCCCTAACATTTGGAGATTGAAACCGCAAATCAAGGGGCGCTCATAAACCACTCATTACTTTTTGCATGGTTTACGTTCAAACATGCATACGCGGTTTTGTAACTAGATTATTTAATATAATGGAGAGGTTGATAGATAGAGAGATGTGAGTTATAATTGGGAAGGAAGCTTTTTAGAAACCGTGCTAGAAGAGAGAGGAACGGTTTTAAGAACCAAAGTGAGCTAGTCCATAGAGCTTTGAGTGGTACCACATGGTATGCGCGCATCTGGCAGACTATTTCAGTTTTGGACGGTTCGGATTATGGAGAGAGAGAGAGAGAGAGAGAGAGAGAGGAGGTGAGAGGATTTCGATCTCAGCCGTCCAATGCATTTTTGAATAGGCCAGATGTAACATTCAGATACCACATAGGCTTGGCCACTTGATACCCGCTCGGTATAAAATAAAAAATAATAATTAATTAAGCTTGGCACGTCCCACCCTCGATTTAAAAGAAAAATTAATTCTTTTTTATTTCCCTTATCTCTCATCTTCTGTCTTCTTTGCAAATCGTTTTACATGGTTCAACATGATAAATCTATGATTTTTAAGGTTAGAGTTTAGTGAGGAACAGTCACCGTTTGATGGGGCAATCAATGGTTTAAATTTAAAATAAATTGTTCCATGTAAGAGATATTTGTTCTATTGATTGCCGAATCCAATGGCCACCGTTGCTCACTACACCCTGTACTGAGTGCCCTCACTACAGGGCTCCCGATTCCTAGATTTTATCCCATATCGATCATCTACGTCACTCAAGCTTGCTTAATATAAGATAAAGGCTACTCCACCAGTTGTTTTATGTTGAACCATTTAAAAAAATCTAACATGATATCAAAGTCAGGTCTTGAAATAACCTCACGTAGCATGGTCGGGTCTCTTTTTGATTCAAATCTCTCACCTAATCAATTCATACCTCTATGTGGGGATGTCCTTGCCGAAGTGAGCTCTCTGAACCTTTCGGGGTAGGAGTGGAATGAGTGGTGCACACTTGAACCTTTGCTTCTCGCTGATGGGGATGGCTTGCACACGTAGACAAACGCATCAGTGCCTAGCCCGGACGATGGTGGTCCGGGAAGGCCCTCCGATGATTAATTCAGTCACCGGAGGAAAAATGCCATAACGGACTTAGAGAAATAGAGGAGTTAAGAGAGTAGTAAAAGAGGAGAGAGAGAGAGAGAGAGAGAGAGAGAGATCTCCCTTGTGGTAGTTGTGAGTGGGTTTTTATAGGCAGAGGGGACGTGCAACCTACGCGCTCGGTACCCCTCAGCGCCTGTCATTCGCACTCGGAATGACATCTGCTGATTATGAGACAGTGACCCCTTTTAGCTCTTTGTGGTTGTAGGGAGGGACCTCTGCTGACCCTCGTGAACCCGGCCGCTACAATAGCCCCATCAACTTCCCGTGCTGAGGGACGACGAATGTGGGAGTTGATTCGGCCGGAGACTATGGTCGGAAAAACGGGTTCGGCGTTATTTTGTTGGTGGTCGGGGAGCCGCCCCGTGGTCCACACGGTGATGGCCTGGGTCCTTGTGCACCGAACGCTAGAGGTCAAGAGGGGCTCAGAACGTCACATCAATCAGCGATCTTGAACAGATGCCTGACATACTTGTTCAGGGATTTATGACATGTGATGATGCCCATGCCACGCATCGCATTGCAATTGGTCCGAGCACCGTCACACGGATTCGCGCCCAAACGGTTCAAACGCAGTGGACAGGTGTCACACCGCGATTGGGTGCCGCTTCGCCTCCCGAGCCGACATCATTACTGCGCCTATTCAATAGGCCCTAACCACTTACCCTTCCCTTTATAAATACGGGGATGGGAGGAGAGAGAGGGCTACTGTTACTCTCTCTCTCTCTCTCTCCCTCCTATGCCAGAGCTCTGCGCTGCTGCCAACCGCCGTTCTGTTCAGTCATTTTCTTCCCAAAAACCTCGCTTTCAGGACAAGATCTTCACCAACAACTCAGGTATTGTGCTTTTCCTCAGTTTTTTTTTAATGTTTTTTCGCAGTTCTTCTCCAATTTTTCCTTGTTTTTTCTGCATTTGGGTGGTTTTTGGGGTGGTTCGTGTTTTTGTTTCTATCTCGTTTGAGTTTTTCGGCAGCTTGTGCAGCGGAGCACGGCCGCCGAATTCTGGGCTTGAAGAACACTCAACATGTTCTTCCGAGCGCTCAACCTACTGATGCACTATCTTTCGCCGAGAGCTAACGATAGATCCGAGCACATATTTTCCTTTAGGTCTTGCCGAGCCACTGTAGATGGGTGTGAATCTTGGGATAGTTGACACCTCGGGGGGAGTTCGACAGGGGCCGAATCTCAACCCTTAGTATTTTTCTTGAACTTAAACTTGTGCATATCGCTGATGGTTGCTTCACCCGTGCACTGTAGGTCCCACCTGGATGAGCTCAGACTCTGCGGATTCATCCCCAGACGACGCTCTTGCCGACTCCCAGTTCAGTGATTTCATCCACAGCGTCCTCATCCGAGAGCGGCTCAGAAATCTTGGGAGGGATTACAGAAACCGAGCAAACCCTGTCTTTCCTCAAACCGGTGCAGCCCCTTTGAATGTAGCCCCTCTCTAAGCAACAACCCCTGAGCATTGGATGGAGCTTTAAGAAGAAGCCAGGTGCGTCGAGAGTGGCGCCGAGGCCTCCACCTTCGGGTAGTTGCAAGTCCCAAAACCATCCTCCGAGGGTGGGAATCTAGCCCGACACGCAGCGATGGCGGCGCCGTCTCTTCTTTGTCGACCGTCAGAACTTCCATAAACCTATCCGGGGATGGTCACCGAACTCCGATGTCATGGAGGAGCCGGCGGGTGGCAATTTGGGTTCAAGGATCTCGAGCCGGCCGGATGCTTGAGGTGGGCGTGTTCCTTGCAGATGGACTAAAGATCCCTTCGAGCGAGGGCTCGAGGGGAGAGCCCATGGTGAAGAGGATCATGAGGAGCCCTGGCCGGTGGCGGGACAGCCGATCTTGCATGGCGGGGATAGAAATGGCGGGAACAAGGATCCAGGCGGCCGATCGAGGAGGTCTACACGGATGAAGGTGTGGAGTATTACTCTACCTGGGAATCGATCCTGCCGAGGAATTCGAAGCACGGCGTCTGCAAGTACATCAAAGAGTACTTCAGCGATTAGGCGGACAAGCAGCCTGCGTTCGAAGGGGATTACCATTCTGGGGCGTGGAAATCTGGAGGCCACAGACAACAAAATCAATACGCCCAGGGGATGAGGCGGTTTAGATGCCTTGATGGCCATCTGCGAGGGTGGCTTGACTTTCCCATGCCGGCTCCTCCGGCGGTTCTTGGACCTCTGTCGGTGGCTGCTTTGGTCGCCAGCGTGTACGCATCATCAACTTCGGTGGTGAGGTTGTAAGCGTCACAACATCTATTTCACGCTAAATGACCTCGTGGCGTCTACATCGCTGGGATAGAGCTATGGGCGCTACTACTTTGAGCGGCACGAGTACCCCCCCTTCATTGGGAATACTCACCGGTTCCGGAGAGGCATGCACATGAACTTGGTCGATGGATCGGGGAACTTATACGAAATCGAGGGGATGAGTCTGCGTGGTCCGTCCCACAGCGGCCGAGAAACCTAGTAAAGTCAGGGGCACATACTTGAACATTTTGTTTTCTCTTTATATGTTTCCCTTTATGCATGCATGGTTGAAACTGGCGGATACTAACATTATTCTCCCTTTTCTTTCCTCGTTGTAGGGTGTGGCGAGGTGACGAGATACCTCGCAAAGGACGCCGACGACGACGTCATAGACAGCGTCTTTAAGATCCCAAACCGAACGGCCCCCGGCGTTCTCGGATACGAGCCCGCCTATAGAGGCTTTCTGAAGAAGGGGAAGGAGCCAGTGCCGAGGGCGGGTCTTCGACAAGTGCGGCTCTTCGACATCGACATCTCTCGCACCGAGCTCGTACATTGCAAGCGTGTTCTGAGGACCTTCAACCGCTTCCCTCAATCGTTCATAGCTGGTAGCGGGTCCGAGAGCTCAATGGTTGGTCTCTCAGAGCTTAAGTAGGCTCAGAGGAGGGAGAGGGCTGAGAGAAAAAGGAAAGAGGCTAAAAAGGCGGTAGCTCCCTAGCCAGGTCATTCCACCGAGGGTGAAGATCCTTCGAAGAAGACCCGTACGACCGTGGCCATGGAGGTATCCAAGACGTTGATGGTACCAACACCCCACCCCCCAACCCACAGTAACCGAAATCCCGCCGAGGAGGGCAGCCTCCAAGGACAAGCAGGTGGTTTCCTCGCCACTTGGCGAAACGCCCACCCCAACAGACAAGGATGAGCTGTGGGTCCTGGTCATTTAGACCTCTCATGGCAAGCCGGTCAAGAAGAACGCTAGCGTTCGGGAGAGCCGAAAGACAACGATGACCCCGGGAAGGCCTGCAAGCTCCGCCAAAGGGGATATGAAAGGTCAACCCAAGAATAATGCATCGACAATTTCACCGAAGCTCGTACCAAATTGTGAGGGTAAAGGTCTGATTCCGTATTTCATATTTCACTAAGTCTTCGCCTTCGTTACAACTTGTTTAGCTTACATTGTTCTCTTGTTTTGCAGCCTGGCCAGTCGGCTTTGGTTCTCGGCAACAAGGTATATAACCTTGGCGTTGAGAAGAACAAGGCAGAAAAGAATCTCGAGGCTAAGCGAAGGCCGGCGGAAGGGAAGAAGAATTTGAGGCCCGCTTCTTTGCGATGGCCATGAGCTCGAGGCGCAGCTTTCGCGGAGGCTCGCCCGGCTTTCGAAAATTTGAAAGAGGGCCATGGTTGCGAGTAAATTTACGGCGGCGGCCGGAAAGGGCATTCAAGCGAAGAGATCTTGACATGCCAAGGTTGATCGCGGCGAGATGATGGGCATTTGTTGATTCGCGGCTGTCGGAGGGTCAAGGAGATGCTGAAAAATTAAGCCAAAGGAGGCCGCGACAGCGAGGAGAAGGCCGAAAAGGGCTCCTCACCGATGAGGACGTGGCGGCCTCAAGCCTTTGTTCGAAGCCTACGATATCCCGCGTCAGTCGGAAGACTCTGCGCTCTGATCCTCCATCCCCCTGTGCCCGAGACCCGCGGTCGGTTGCATCGATGGCGAGGAGGAAGCCGCGAGGCGGCGATCGCGAGACCCACGGATGCCATTGAGCCTGTCGAGCCACACCCCTCAAAAGCTTGAAGAAGTTTTTTTTTTACAATGCTGTACTCGAGGCTGGTGCCGAACTATGTACTCCTACCGGGTCCCCTTTATGTTTAATGACTGAATGCCTCCTTTCTTCCTTCTATGAATACCTTTATCATTATCATTTTTCGATTCAGTGTTTCAATGCATTGTCTGAATAATTATAAGTAATGGCTCTCATAAGTGAGAAAAATTGTAAACAACCGAACTATATTCACCAAAACAGATAATCAATGATAGCCCCCGCTTCGGAGGGGAGCCATTAGCCGAATGACACCCTGCTGAAGCATAGGAGTTAAAAAGTTTTTCCTCGCCTGTTTAAAAATTAAGGAAGAATAGCCGCTGATTTCAAAACCAAACCGAAGGTTTATATGCGCCGAGAGTGCGCTTTTAACAGCAGCCCCCAACTAGTTCGATAGGTAGGTTCTAAGACCAGGGGCATTTCCCCGAACGCTTGTACATATCAGCGTTGCTCTTACAGGGCACAATCGTACGTTCCACCGAACGCTACGAATTGTTTTGCCAAGAAGAGATTTGTGTTCAACCGAACGTAGACAACTATTCGTTCGAATAGGGTTGAGTCGATCCACCGAATGACATTGATTTAGCGAAGACCCTTCATTCGAGGGCAACCACTTGTACAAAAATTAAATTTCGCAAAAAGAACGAGAACTGGAGAAAGGATATTATCATTAACATTTTAATCCCTAGGCATTACAAAAAAGGGGTGCCGAGGGCCTAAAAGGTGAAAATGATAAACATAAGATCCTAACCATAGTATTTCCTTAGCTTTGAGGCGTTCCATGGGTTGCTTAAAGTCGTGTCGTCCATTTTGGCAAGTTTGTAAGCCCCATAACCAGCCTTGACCATGACACGAAAGGGGCCTTCCCAATTAGGCATAAACTTCTTCTTGTTCTTCTTCTAGACAACCTCTCGGAGGACGAGATCGTCGACGATGAAAGGGCGAATCCGGACGTTTTTGTTATATACCCGAGCAACTTCCTGCTGGTACGTGGCGTACCTGATGTTGGCCTCGTCTCGAAGATCTTCTATGTGGTTGAGCTCGGAGACAACGTGCTCATCGTTCGTGGCGGGATGGAAAACCTTCGTTCGGTCGAAGGGAGCGATGGCAGTGAGTGGAAGAATGGCTTCCATGCCATAAGTCATCGAGAACGGTGTTCGGCTAGTACCTCGCCGAGGGGTAGTCCAGTACTCCCATAGGACTTTGGGCAGTTCCTCCACCCACTTCCCACGCTTGTTGGTCAACCTACTCTTTCGACCGGATGAAATTGACTTGTTCAAGGCCTCGGCCTGACCATTTCCTTGGGGGTAGGCTACGGTTGAATTATAGATGCGAAAGCGTCTTGATGGCTTCGGCAACGAATTGGGTGCCGTTGTCGAAGATAATATCATAGGGGACGCCGAACCATGAAGTGATGTTTTTCCAGATGAACTCCTCAACCTCGATAACCGTTATGTGGATCAAAGGTTCGGCCTCTACCCACTTTGTGAAGTAGTCTGTGGCTGTAATCAGGTGCTGAAATCTGCCGGGGGCCATAGATAGGACCTCAACAATGTCGAGCCCCCATTGGGCGAACGACCATGGGCTCGTGACCAACTGCAGTGACATTGTAGGCTGGTGCAAAATGGGGGAGTGCTTTTGGAAGGCCTCACACTTTCTGACATAATCTTCAGTGCTCTTCCTCATTTTTCGCCACCAGTAGCCCTGGCTGATGGACCGCTCAGATAGGGTGTGTCCTCTCGAGTGGGTACCACAACTACCTTCATGGAGCTCACGAAGGACGTGGGGTACCTCGGCGTCATGCAGCACGCGGAGGTCAGTATCGATGTATGTATGGCAATAAATTTTGGCGGTCGAGGGGAGAGGAAGTAGGATCGCGGTGGCGGCCCGAGTCGGTGAGCCCCTTTCAATGCGTAGGAAGGGCACGGTCTCGAAGGTAAGGGACGGGGGATCCATCGGCTTGGGCGAGAAGCGGTGATTGTCATGGCGTCTTGGCGCTGGTTGAAACTTCGGGGCCGAGATCTCCCGGCGTGATCGTTCGCATTCCCCCAAGTTCGTTGCATGCCGATCTGAGAGCAGCAAGGGCATCGGCATGAGCATTTTTGGCTCGGCCGATATGGGAGAAGTGGATGGCCTTAAAGCTTTTTTGTAACTCAAGAACGTGGCTAAGGTACTTCAACATCCGAGCGTCACCAGAGCCGTAATCGCTGTTCAGCTAGTTCACCACTAGCATGGAATCGCTGTAAACCTGTAGTTCATCCCCCTCGAGAGTGAGAACAAAGTGAGGTCCGACAATCAAGGCTTCATACTTTCGGCCGTTGTTTGTGGTTGGGAAGCCGATGCTCATTCTTTCTGCGTGGAGAGTCCGCCCGGGTGAGATGAGCACACCTACTCTCCCGCCCGCCATTCGGAGCGCGTCACAACGCATATACCGCTGGGTGATTCTCCAGAGGATGGTTGCCGGGCGGGAGCGCCGTAACGACTGAACTGTTTCGCCACGCGCTTACATTCTCGCACCCGCCTCTGTAGGTCCTGGAAGTCACCGCACCCGCGCCATGTCGGTCCTCGACGTTATCCTGCCGTCCACCGTCTCATGGACCAATCGAAACGAAAGTTTTGTTTATACCCACGTCTCAAAGCGCAGCTCTGCCGCACCCCGGTCAAAATTTGCCCCGTTACCGCCCTGCCGAAATGTTCACCCCTGGTTTTACCCGCACCACGCACGCGTACGCCCGCCCATACCGGTCGCAGCCCCGCACGCTCTGCAACCCCGACACAGCGTCGCATACCGACATCACCTGCTAAAGCGTCAAAAGCGAAGCCGTCCCGCGTCGCTGGTCTTTGACGTCTTGTTCACGCCGGAGTCAAGGCGCCAGTCACCTCCTATGGAAAATCAAAGCCTGGCCTCACCTTGTCTCTGCGCTTGGCATGGTAAAGACCGTGGTTTCGGCAACATAGTCGTTGTCGTTTCGGGGGGACTTTTCCCATCCCCCACCGCCATTATTGTTTCTACTGGGGTCTTGTTGACCCCTATCTCTATATCCTCCACCTTGGTCGCTACGACCGTTCTTCAAGTTGTTCACCTGCTTCTTCATCTCCTTGGGCACTCCTTTACCGAAATTTCCCTTTACCGCTCGGTCGAGAATTAGCTCGTCGAGTTCTCAAAAACGGTTCACTATCTCCATTAGCTCCACTATATTCTTTGGAGACCGTACCATGAGCTCTTTGAAGAGGTTGGAGTGGTCGTCAAGCCCATTTTTGAACGAGGTGGAGGCTATTCTCTTATCACAACCTTCCACAAGGCTGTACACCTCCCAGTACCGTGCAATATATTCTTTCAGGGTTTTATCTGAGCCCCTCTTCATGTTCACGAGCGCGTCAAGCGTCTTCGGTTGTGTGTTGCTGGTCACAAACTGAGACGTGAATGCGCGCTCAAGCTCGTTGAAGTCGTTTATTGACCCCAGAGCGAGCTGGCTATACCAGAGGAGCGCCGTGGTTTTGAGGCTCATAGAAAATGTTCGGCACATGAAGGAGTCGCTGTGGCCGTAGATCTCGGAGACCAAGTGATACTGCTGGACGTGCGTGATTGCATCCGTTGTTGGCTCATACTTGTCAAACTTCGGGATCTTGAACCCACGCGGAGGCGCAGCCTCTACAATGTCTCGACAGAATGGGGACGGTTTGGCCTTTTCTAGTCTGGAGTCGGTCGGAGCCAAGCGCTTTAGGTCCAATGCTCGTTGCTCTCTGTGCACACACTTTGCCGGCTCGCCAGCCTCGTGCCACGGGTCAGACCCGTCCACGTGTACGTTACTCCTTTCAAAGGACAGTCTCTTGTTGTGGCCATCGTGGCCCCTCGTCATCCCCTCCCAAGGATGATGACATCTGGTATCGGGCTCGGCGTGGTATACCTTCGTCTCGCCAGTGTGAGCATTGACGAGCACAATACTGCCACCATCGTTACGTAGAGTGTATCTATCTTCGGGCCTTAAAGCGTTGTTCTTGTTGCATTCGGGCCCCGCCGAGACCTCAATTGGATCGGCATTTTTATTCCCGCGCGATCCTTCGCCCCTAGCATTGGGTCCACCATTTCTGGCGCCATGCCTATCCACCGATTGGCAATGGCACACATCACCTCCCTGATCCACCGATTGGTTAAGGTTATGGTTGTCCCGTCGCTCTCTTTGTGTTCGGCATTAGCCGCTCTGATTTCGGTGTGTTTGTTCCCCATTCACTGGGCCCTTCCCCTTGTTGTATTGTCTCTCCAATTCTTTGGCATACTAGCTGTTCCCACAAACGTCTCGGCTACAGGCACTTGATGCCGTGGCACTGCATTCAAGGTGGTTCATCCGTCGGGACTGTCCACCATGCGTATGCTCCCCTTGGGCATGTGCTATTACTGTCGTACCCGACAGTGCAATGAGTGTTTCACCTCGACGGTCTACCTCGATGACCTGTCCGAGGCGGGAAAAAACTGGAGCCCTTCCTCCGTTGCTTGTTCTTCCACTCGGCTGAGCTCTCCGAGTCCTCGTTCGACCTCCGGATCTTGGCGCCGTAGGTTGATTCCTGACCTGTTTCATAGCCAATACCTCTTTCCTTAACAATGCCAACTTGGCCTCTATGGTGAGAGGTGGAGGGGGAAAGAGCCTCCATGCGAGCTGGGGTCGTGAGGTGATTGAGGGAGAGGACGTCTCCGTTCATGCTGAAGAGAATGTTGTTGTCTGCTGCGTTGCTCGGGCCGGCGCCGTTGTTGGTCACGGTTACCGTCCCGTCTCTATTGATGACGGGGGAGGCGGTGAGCCCTAAGTCACTTCTGACCTGGTGGTACCGATAACGGTCGGCGGAGTTGAATGCAACCGTACCCAAGGTCAAGTCAGCCATCTAGGCAGGTTCAGAGGGATTCAATGTGGAGGAAAAAACACCACTAAAGTGTGCAGAGAGGCTAGGAGGAGTAGTTCTTTCCAGTCCCCAGCGGCGTCGCCAATTGTGGGGGTGTCCTCGCCGGAGTGAGCTCTCTGAACCTTTCGGGGTAGGAGTGGAATGGGTGGTGCGGACTTGAGCCTTTGCTTCTCGCCGGTGGGGATGGCCTGCACACGTAGACAAACGCGTCAGTGCCTAGCCCGGACGGTGGTGGTTCGGGAAGGCCCTCCAACAATTAAGTTAGTCATCGGAGGAAAAATGCTACAAAGGACTTAAAGAAATAGAGGAGTTAAGAGAGTAGTAAATGAGGAGAGAGAGAGATCGATCGATCCCCCTTGTGGTAGTTGTGAGTGGGTTTTTATAGGCAAAGGGGACATGCAACCTATGCGCTTGGTACCCCTCACGCGCCTATCATTCGCACTCGGAATGACAGGTGAGATGACCTCTGTCCCTGCCACAGACGTCATGCCTGGGATGACGTCACGACACGTGGGCTCAAATAGTCAAATCACCCTTGAGACATTCTCCAACACCCACGTGCTGCTGCAGGCGGCGGTGGCAGAGTAGGTGACTGCCGCATTAAATGTTCCATCGTGGAACATGTAGCGCGGCCCTGCACGCCTTCAACCAAGTTAATCTCGAAGCCCCCAGAATCAAGTCAACCGACCAAGACGCAGGCTCCAACCCCAGCGCCGCAAGACGCCATTCGTGGAGGTACCAAGGGTATCTGAGAGCCAAGAGGAGAATGTCACGCCAAGACTTTTTGCTCGGCAAGGATCGCTCAAATCCATATTCGCCCAGCAAGACACACACACGCGTTTCTTCGCCGAGGGTGCCATCCGCCGCACCATCGGCGCGGATCAAACCGCATTCGGGCCATTGACATTATGAGACAATGACCCCTTTTAGCTCTTTGTGGTTGTGGGGAGGGACCTCTGCTGACCCCCGTGAACCTGGCTGCTACACTCTACATGCTATTAGACTGTACATGTGAGGGGGTGCTATTAAAGTTTATCTCCCATGTTGCTTACACAAGCCACCTAAGCTCCGTAAATATAATCTAGAGGTCAATCCACCTATAGGCGATTGGTCCTAGGTATATCTTTGTTGTGCTGTTATATACAAGTACAATAATAACTTTATTATGAGGGATTAATTTATTCTAATTTGGTCACCTCCGAGTTCAAATCCTAGCTCGATCTACCCTACAAACACGCGAGAAAAAGAGAATCCTAAAATAATAGAACGTCCATGAAATAAGTTCTTAATCCACTGAAGGCAACTTTTACTATCAGAGTTAGGATATCAACATTGACTTATGACGAGTCGTTATTTCAATTGATGCACTAGCAAAATTAGGTATTTAGCTTGACTTTCAAAATTTTGAAGAGTAAATATATACTAGTTTAAATATGTCATTAATTGCAGAAAATTTAGTTCATTAGAGTATGAAAACATGAAATTAAACATATTATAATCCCTATTTTTGGTATTTGTTTTTTTGTGAATAAGAGAAAAAGCTCCAATTGGCGGTGTTTGGTGTAGACAAATGAATGGTGAGGACAACGACCTGTTCCTAATATTCGACCTGTTCTTAGGTTCGAAGTTCACGGTTGAACTGATCATTTTGTTTTAGGTTTTGAACCAATGGAAAAATTCAATCCTAGTTTGGTCTAATCTTAGCTAGGTCACGCTATCCTTAGTGTCGTTCTACTTCTATTTTTGTTAAATTCACATCAAAGTTATTTTTCATCTCGACAAGTTGAATCATTAAACTAAGAACTCGTGAGTAAAAGCGAAAAACCAATAATGACATACGAAGTACGAAATATATAAGTGAGGACATCATTATTAGACACACCAAATTTAACCTCAAAACATATTTTATAATTAGCAAATTATTTTTTAAAAAAACTCACAAAATCATACTCTCCATTTTAACTTCACTGTATTAAACTATTTTTTCTACTCCTACTCTCCAAAAGTAATTATAAAAAAATAAAAAATGCGTGAACAGTGCATTTGGTGCGTGAACAGTGCCGCACCAAATTTGTTCAGCTACTATAGCAAAGTTATAAATCTGCAAATTGGTGAAACATTTTGTGAGGCTGATTTTTTGAAGTTTTTCGGGAGTTTGCTCTTTACTTTAGTTTTTTTTTTTAAAATTGTTAAGCCTGCTATTGATGCTCTGTTGTCTTATCTTCGTTCTATACTTATATGCTTTTGTGATTACCTGATCAAGAAAAATGTACTGAAATAGATATAATAAGAATTTTATTTAATACCCGATCAAAGTAGACATGCTACATCAAGTAATACATAGAAGTAAAGGTGGGACCCATGGGTGCTGTAAGGTGGATCCTAGAACGTTGATTTCGTCAATCAACAAATAGGATTATATTTTGGCAATGGATGGCTCGAATCTACAAAGGCTCAAATGAAATCCGAGACGTTGATTGTCGAAATCAATGACTTGGAGACGCCCTGCAGAGGCACCTTCCAAGAAACCCTCTTTCGTTAACGTGTGAACAGGCCACATGAGAGTTGATAGTACCTAAAAACGTTGAAAAGTGCTTACCTAAAATTCAGTAACCCTCAATTCTCTTCCTTTGTTTGGTTCTACAAAAAGAGGAAGGAAAATATTCAAATCTCTATTTAACTTTCCTTCCATTTACTCTCAATTTTCTCTCTAATTTCCTTCTTAATTATTTTTCCTTTTTTTTTTCTTTTTTCCCCTATATAACTTCCAAACACACCCTTAATCTGAGGTGTTAGATATCTAAAACTAATTAATTTGGTTGCCCTAATTATATTAACATCAAAATACCTAATCCACATCCAATAACAATATAAAAAAACACACTTTAAAGGAGTGGGCCTCATGCGATTGAACGACGAGATAAATCTTATTTACGGATCCTCCGTAAATAGGGGGTTTGCGCCGAGCAAATTCTCGCTGTCAATCTGAGATCCAACGGCTCGGAGCTGTGCACACTCTCTCTCCTCCTTAAATGCACTGTAGGTGTTAAAAAAAAAACTGTGCATCGGCTCTGAGCTGTTGATTCTCAGGATGAACGGCGGGAATTTATTCAGCGTAAACCCCCTATTTACGGAGATCTGTAAATTAGACTATCTCTTGAACGACTCTATCTTTTGACTCAATAAGAAGTCTGATAGATAATATAAAAAATATATGAAATAAAGTACAAACAACTACTACATGTCATCAGCATTATTCATCGTCATAAACTAAGGCTTATTTTGACATATAATAACTAAGTTAGTTACATTTTTCGTCTTTATTCAAATTATTACCGTTTTTTATTAGTTTTGCATCAATTTTTTTTTTTGAATTATTGATTTTTCTTGACAAAGATATTTAAAAAATAAAATATTAGACACCAAGCTAATTTTTTTGTGAATAAAGAAAAAAATAATCTAAAAAGTCTGTTTGTTTTAAGTGAACTTTTTACTTTTAAAATTCTTTTTATCGAGACATACCAGCAATCCACAAAAAAAAATTTGCAAAATTAACTAATGCTAAAAAAAATTGAATAAGGACAAAAAATAATCCCATTTATTTATGCCGAACACCCCCTGGGAGCTCGTTTGGGTTAGATTACATTGTCTAAATTTTTAGATTTTAAAAGTTTTGCGTCATTTTTATTTTATTTTAAGACCAAAAGCTAGAAAAAGAAAATCACTAACAACGAAAATTATTCTAAAATGATAGTTTTAATTTATTTTTATTAGGGTATTTCATGTTGTATTTTTGGGCTTCCATTCAGTTTAGCTATCTTTTTTTTTCTTTTTTCTTTTTTCTTTTTTCTTTTTTTCAGAATGGGAAAACTCTGAGCGCCTAATATAAATACAGTACATATTTAAAGAAAATTAAAGCAGCTTTACAGGCAGGTGGGGCAATCTGATTTTTTTTGCAGAAAAGGTTGAAGATGATTCCTTTTTTCTGGTAATACCTTTGGATAAAATGCCAAATAGAAACTGTCAGGCCACTTGTAGACAGCATCCAAACGTGGCCTCAATCCATTTGCATTATCATGGGGCTTGCAGGGGCGGACACGGAGTGCAGGGGTGTTCAGCTCTGTACTCCCTCCAATTTTCTTCCTTTTTTTTTTTTTTGTGTACTTTTAGATTTCTTTTGTAAAATTGTTAAAGAGAGTGATTCCTACAAATTAGGCGAAATTTCCACAGTATCTGGTACTTGTATATTTTGACGTGTGTATAGAAGTTTCTGGATTCACAGCCACTCATCAGTTTTGCTTTTGAAAATGAGACCCCACCCATTTTACAAAGCAGAAACCTTTTGAATAATGATATGTACACAACACAAGGGCCACAACAGCCAAAACGACGTCGTTTTGGTCAACCCTTCCCAAAACGACGTCGTTTAATAACTTGACCCAAAAAAAAAAAATCAAAATTTTCAGATTTTTGCTGCCATTTCTTCTCTTCTTCCTATAGAGAGAGAGAGAGAGAGAGACGCGATTTGAACCACCCCGATTCCCACCTCCACCAACGACCACCGCATACCACGATTCCCACCTCCACCGGCGACCACCCTACCACCATAATCTTCTCCTTTTTCGGCGACCATCACCACCACTGCGTCACTGCCATGCGCCGCCGCCGTTGGGAACTTCAACAACATTCACGAGCTCTAAATTTCTTGAATTAGAAGTAGAGTTGTAATTCTCCTTCATAAATTGATCAAAAAATTACCAAACGAACTCAGAAATTTCAAGAAACTCTAAAGGAGTTCATCAAATTATTAATTTGATTTCAAGTTACATCGGTGATGCACCCATTGAAAGAAAAGCGATTAGCATTTTGACACATTATCCCTCGACCTCATCGATCCTCTCTCTCCAGTTCGAAGTCTGTTGTCAATGCGGTGGTCACCGGTGGAGGTGGGAATCGGGGTGGTTCGAATCGCCCCTCTCTCTCTCTCTGGGAAGAAGAGAAGAAATGGCAGCAAAAATATGAAAATTTTAATTTTTTTTTGGGGTCAAGTTATTAAACGACGTCGTTTTGGGAAGGGTTGGCCAAAACGACGTCGTTTTGGTTGTTGTGACCTTTTCGTTGTAGCCCTTGTGTTGTGTACGTATCATTATTCAAACCTTTTTGGGGGACACTCTCGAGTCTTGAATCCGTACTTGGATTTGCTTTTCATTTTTCTTAGAGTTTTTGCCATTGGCGTTAGAAAAATTTACACTGTTTTTATGGCTTGACTGTTGACTTTGTTTTCGGGACATGGGGTTATTAGTAGTGACTCTAATTGTGGGCTCTTTGAAATTTTTATTTGGGATTAAAATCGTTTATATTTCTAAGAATGTTGAACACATAGTGAGTACAAAAAATTATTATCATGGGAGATTGGTAGAAACACAATTAAGACAAATATGTCTTATAGTGTATTAACCAAATGATATTAGTCATCCATATAAATGCTATCTGGACATAGAGCTACAAATATCTAACTTTTTTGATTTTTTACATTAATTATCTACTCAACATTCCTAATAAGTTGTATGGTTTTGATCCCAAATACAGATTATAGATCACCCACAATTGAAGTCACTACGGCTACCCCAAATACTTTCGGTCTGTTACCGAACACAAAAATAGATGATATTAACAGAAAAGAAAGGAAAAAAACAGGAGAAAAGTTGTTCCAAACAAGGAATGGTAGATACCGGGGGTAAAAGAAAAACCGAAAAAAACCGGTTCGGTTTTCGGTGGGGAAAAAGCTGTGTCAGTTGACTTCGGACTGAACCGAAAAATTATCGGTTCGGTCTCGGTTTCCTGGAAATTGGTTTGGACCGAACCGAACTGAACTAAAACCATGCCAATTTGGACTGAAATACCCCGAAACCACCCCTATTTAGACCAAAAACCGAAAAAAATGATCTTGACCCCCCCAAAAATAACAAATCCTAGCCGTCCATCTCAATCTTAACGCTGGACCGAAAAAACCAAAAAAAAATCAAAACCACCCCGAACCGATTGGTTCATTGTTTTTTTTCAGTCGGGATCGGTTCCCAACAAAACCACCCGAACCGATTGATTCGGTCTCGGACACTCCGAAAACCGAACCGAACCTACGGATTTTCACCCCTAGTAGATACAATATTAATTGTTCTTCGAATTCTCTTCTTGCCTTGTTTCTAGTCAATTTCGAGTCATTACTAGTCAACAATCAACAGTCAACAGATACAGGCACCGAACTCATGTGCATGGGGTAAAGATTTGAGGCATTCAAGCAGAAAAAGTTGCTAATTTAAGAGTGGATTACTAGAAGACAAGGCAATATGTGCAATTTTATTTATCAGAGATGTAACAACAACGATAAATGAATGCCTAAAACCAAAAGAAATGTCAATGAAAAATTACAACTGTTCGAAAAAGCGATCAACTTGAATCCCCAAATTTCGAACGACAAAAGTGCTTAAATTTCCTTCATGATTCGGCTTGAATCCTCAAATTTCAAACGAGGAAAGTGCTTAAATTTCTTTCATGATTCGGCTTTCGTATCCTAAATTCACAGGAGGAGCTCTGTAGTAAGCAGGAACAGTAGCAGGGAAAAACATCTGTCTCACACCTTCTGCCTTAATGATGGGTAAGATGATTCCTGATGCACCCTGCGTTAAACGAATCGCAAATATCGTAATTTAGTAAACAGGTTGGCAGGAAAAGAAAGGATTGGGTAAAATTGAGATTCGATTTCGATAGTGCTGATAGCAAAATACACACCGAAATCAATCTGGCTCCGATCCACATGCGTTTGGGAGAGGGAAAAGGCAATAACAAGCGACCAACACCGTATATGGCCACAGCAAAGAAATGGGCAACCAAGCTCAATGGGCGAGGGTTTAACCCCGAGAGTAAAGAAACTGGTCCTGTGGAACAAACACCTCCGAGGCTCAAATAATCGAAGCATGCTTGGCGCATTTCCTTGAGTGCTTGATCCGGTGAAGCACAGAAAACCTTGTACAAGGCACCAGCCAACGTGTTTATTGTGGATGCAACAGGCTGAAAATAAGAACATGGAGAAACTATTAGTTTGAATGTTTAAAGAGAACTAGAATAGGTTGATGCAGAATTGGTTTGTGTGCTGATCATGGATCGGTGGAGGAATTAACAAAAAAAAAAATGAAAATGTCAAAGGAAACCAATGAAGAATACATTCAGTTTTTTTTTTTCCCCATCAATCCATGATCAAGCACGGCCTAAGTCAAATAGCACTATTTACTTTGCGATAGTATTTTATTTTCCCAATATGTTTGCCAATCAACAGAGTATAGCACAGAAAATGCCGCAACATCTAATGCTATGTGGATATACGTTAAGTAGGCAGCTCACCTTACGCAAGGTGTAGAAGGATTCTAGATATTTGCAAAGAGTAGGTGCATCATTTAGGTCAAGAAGAGGTCTAAGAAGATCGCGTAGCACAACTATGTCGGATAGTGCCACAGTCATTCCTCCACCAGTTAACGGGTGGCGCATGTTGAACGCATCACCCATCAACAAGGCCCCAGGAGTAGGATGAGGATCAGCCGGCATGCTTCTGTTTGGCATCGTCCTTATGTTTCCTTTCTCAATAGCAGCGATAAAGCTATCATGCAGCTGCGGAGGAATCTGCACATAGAATCTTCTCATGAGTCCAAGCCCAAGGTGACAATAAATATAAAAAACAGAGTAAATTTCTTTTGGTGTATTTCTGAAAAAATCACCATTTCCAAATCAAGGCCTTAGACGGAAAGCACAGAAATGAATAATGCATATACCTGTGGAGCAACCATAGTCTTCAAGTACTTTGCCATTTCACCATTTGAAATAGAAGGAACCTTTTGACCAGGTACATCAACAAGACAGCGAATCTCTGTGCTACTGATCTTATAAAACAAGATGGGAGATGGGTCTGCTAAAATAACATGCCCATGATTTATGTATGGGAGGTCGCAGTTCTCCAGCAACAAACCAACGAAACAAGAAGGCACTTCCACCTAAAACGAATAAAACGAAATCAGGGGTTGAGGCCCAAGCAATGAGACAGCTTGGTTAATCCAAGCACGTGATAGGCAAAAATAAGTTCGACCATTTTTATAATGTTTGACAGGAAAAGCAAAGAGAAAGTCATTCCCACCTTAGGGTTGCAAAGAGATCTGCGCAAGTTTGAAAAACAGCCATCGCACACGATGGTCAAAGGAGCATATGCTGCCACTTCTTCACCATTCTTATTCTTGTATTGAACACCTTTAATGGTGCCCTTTTCTTCAAGCAGAGAAGTGACTGATCCTTGCTCCAACTGAACACTACATGAAATCGAGAAACAAGGCTCAGTGGCTGATTTTCCAGGAGTGAAGTACATAAAAGGATGAGAATTTGATTCCAGGATACGTATTTGATGCCGTTAAATTATGAGTTCATATTGGCATATTGCACTATAAATTAATAGGAAAAGAAATCAAAATCTGCCATAGGAGAGAAGACGTACTTGGGAAGGGTTGCAGCCTTCTCACGCATTCTTTGAATGAAACGGCCATTGTGGAAGCTCCTTCCCGACACATCTGAGTGGAACTTTTCCAAAGGATAAGAGAGTCGAGTGTCCCTTCCATCTTTGAAAAGAGCATACCCAAACACCCGCTGAGCATCAATTTCCTCCACGCAATCTGCGATAAACAAATCACATGGTTAATTCACCAACCCACTCATATGACATGTAAAGAAAGAGTTATTGAGAGTAATAAGATTAAAAAAGATTTATTGGATTGACAAAAGTAGTCAACCGTCAAACGTTGAACCAATAACAAAGTGTTCAAACTTCAAAATCACATGGTTTGACTTTATATCCGGGTGTAACCCTCACCTTGCAGTCCCAACTCAATCAATTTGAGGTATCCCCCTGGCTGTAGCAGCTCTCCAACAATCCGATCAGGCTCAGTTAAGTCTCTCTCAATCACATGAACACGGCGCCCATCCTGCAATTTAAATCACAAAATTTAAATTAACTAAGGACGTAACTATTCAAATTAGAAGCCAACTGAAACACTCTGCAAAAAGAAAAATAAAATGACGAATGACAGGTGACATGTGGAAGCATAATTTACATCTGATTACTGCAGGGTATAATAAAATAAAATAAACTGCATAATAGAATCTGCCAGCTAATTTTGTTTAAAGAAAACTGGCTTTGCAGTGATCAGCTACCAACATAGAATCTTAACTAATTTTGTTTAAAGAAAACAGGCCCAGGTGGTTGTAGCCCATGGTTTCTTGGTGAGGTTTAGGCAGATCTCAAAAGCTCGATTATACTAATCTAACATCTTATATTACAATAATCAGTCGTGTCCGGAGATTGTGTTTTAAAATTGCGTGCATAGCATTTCTCAATTAAGACATGCAAATGAACGAATAAACACGAGGGAGGGCCCACAATCCGCACCTTGCCGAGGGTGTGAGCGAGAGCGGCACCGGCGACGCCGGCGCCGACGATGATGACGTCGACGTCGTTCTTCGATCTACATTCTGTTGTAACCTCCGTCGTGGTGGTCGTGGTGGTGGAGGTTTTGTTAGCGGCGGCGTTGCTTTCTCCTCCGCCGTTTCGCTTCACGAACAAATTGTACAACACCACCAGCGTCATCACGTACGCCAGTATCCCCCCCACCACGTAGTTGAATTGATCCGCCATTTTCGAAAACACAAAACAAATGCCTATCCAATCTTAACAGTTTCAGAGACCTACACGACGATCACGCTCTCTGCTTTCTCTCTCTGTATCTCTCTCTCTCCAAATGAATATTCGGTTTCTGTCTCTCTCTCCTCGCTGGCTTGGGCGCTGTTAGTTGGGAAATTATTAGAGAAGACGAGTGACCACGAGAGCTTTCAGGGACGGATGTAGGGCTTTTTATAGCCGCATCATTCAACAATTGTGACTGAGTTACGATCCTCTGTGACGAGGCCTACCGTAATGCTCCTTTGTTGTTACTTTACCACTTATTAGTAGTAGATTCAAAAAAGTTTCACTCGGCTTTGACCTTTTAATAATTGGATTATTTTTATTGTTATTGAACTTGACTAATCTAGAAAGTGAAAAATTAAAAAGTAGTACAAATAATATGGACATATACTACATGCATAGATTGTTATTGAACTTGACTAATCTAGAAGGGTATTTTTGGAAATTAATAAAAATATATTTAATGTGGATACATTTATTGTATTGTTTGCTTAAAAAGTTGAAGTTTTCAAAAGTGAACAACAATTTGGAACGGAGGAAGTGGTAAATTTGGGTACATTTTTTACACCCTACAGTTCATCTCAATGAGAACTGTCGGAAATGTTTAAAAATATAGACCAAAGTTGGAAAAAAAAAAAGTTCACGTAAAACGGCAAAAAGACTCAAAACGTTGTTTTTTATTGGGTGTTTCTATATTTAACTTTGTTTCTCACCCTATAATATCTTTTGCTCTTTTTTTTTTGGGTAATAATACATTTTGCTTTCTACTGATCATAAGGTTATGTTTGAATGACCAGAATCTTGAGTAGAAATGAAAATATGATTACCGGGAATCAAATTCCTGAGAATTTTCTTGATAGGAATAGGAACATGATTACCAAGAATCGAATTCCTAAGAATTGGATCGTTGGAGGAATGACATTTTCGTGTTTGGATAAATTTAGTAATCTTTTGCGGGAAACAATTATTTTAGAAATTTATTAAAATCAACATTTCTCTTTTCTTAATGAATGAGCCAGAAATTTGAGATTCTCATGGGGTAAGATAGAGAGGGATCAGATTCTCACTCAGTCTAAGAATGTGATTTCTGATTGAATATGTCATGAAGAATCACATTCCTATTCCTGTCTTTGTCAAACGTTAGAATAAAAAAAGTCTGGCATCAAATTCCTGTTCCTGTTCCAAACGTTGGAATCATGGGTAGAATGTATCACATTCTCATTACCCCTTGAAATTACTATCATCCAAACACAGCCTAAAGCTAAAATCACTCTAATGTTTATTTTTTTTCGGTAAATTAAAATATTATTGAACCAACAAAAACCAGGAACAAACTCACTAGGGCATACCTCTGAGATTAAGCAAGCAAACAAACTCCACCTATAACCCTTTGCCAAACAGAAGCTTTCAATACAGCACAACCCAACATAGAAAAAACCAAAGAAAATATAAAATCTCATCATTTTGAATTGAAAGGGTACACAAATGATAAAATAAATAAACTAAAATCAAGATTAATTGAATAGTTAACTCATCATTATATCAGTTCCAATACCTGACTTAAGTAATTTGGAGTACGCATATCAATTGGGAGTACGCATATCAATTCCCTATTTTAAAGCCAATTACCTCGACCAATATTTTAGGGTGGAGTGCCTCTAGTAATTTTTATATTTTAAAAAGGGTAGTTTTATAAATTCATTAAATTTTGGAGTGTTTGCATCAAAAAATGGAGCCCCAAAATCAGCTCCCATAATTTATTTCGTAAAACACAATAAGTCAGTAAAAATAAGTCTTTAGTTTAAGCAAGTTTCTGAAACGGGTACATGACTTTGACTAATTCTTTGCAGGTGAACTAGTGTTACTTTTTCTTAATTGTTACTACTTTTTGTCGGGCTTAAACTATGTTTCTGAAAAGTTCATCACCACAAAACCCACAAACATATATATACCTAATGAAAATTATGATAAAATTAATGAACAACTAGTTACAGAAAAAGCCAAGCAAAATAAAACAAATAATCAATTATGCAAAGTTATTCCCCTAACCTAATCTGAAAGTGACGAGAGGTGACAAAAGATAAGCCATATTTCATTTTATTTTTCTGTCTTTATTCAAAAAATTAAAATTTTCAATTTTACATCAAATTTTTTTTGATGAATTATTCGTTCTTGACAAAGAGGAATCTCAAAATTTAAAATTTTGAAATCCATTTTTGTATTTTATTGAAAACAAATTTTGGTTTGAAGATAAGTTTCGATTATTTTTGTCGATGTTCATAAAAAAAATTTGGTTTAAACATATTTTTCACATTTTAGAGTTCTATCATCGAGATAGTCATTGAACAAAAAATTGACTTTTATATTCTCATGTCAAGAAAGACCAATAATCCGAAAATAATTCGGTGCAAAAGTAACAAATGCAGAAAATTTTGAATACTCTTTTCTTTAATCAACCCAATTGGTTAAGCACTATTGTTCGACGTAATTGCTTACTCCTTCCTTCAATCAATACTTACTCTTTTACTTTAATTTATCTATCTATTTTTTGACATATTAGTTATATTTCAAATGATTGTCGATTTCAACAAATTAATCAACCAAACTCTATAGTAATTTTTTTGGTGCCTTCTTTTTTGAATCAAAATATATAATAGTACTAATTTTTTTAAAGTTACACGACAATTCTAGAAAGTTCCGTTCAAGCTTTCTATAGACAGTGATTGTGTTACCATTGAAAATGGTAGATTATCCATAACAGAGATCACCAAATAAGATCAGAGGGAGTATGCAACTCATATGGTAGGAATAATATAATAATTCAAAACTAACTAGTACTAGCTTACATAATTAGTTTATTGAGTATATATTATATAACACCATCACAGCGATGTCGTCATGAAGAAAACATCAAATCTCGATCGTTAACTTCATTTCGTAAAGAAAACATCAAATCTTGGTCGTTAACTACAGAGCAACAATATTGGTCAAGGTAATTGGCTTTAAAATAGGGAATTGATATGCGTACTCCCAATTTTAATGCAGGGGCTCCGAGCTACAGTAGTTTTCTAAAATTACCATTTTGCAAGTTTCATGATTTACTTAAGAAACTCCAAAAAAACGTTACTCTTCTCCTTTACTTCTGGCACTCCAAAAAAGCAAATGATTTTTTTTTTTACTAAACAAAAAAAAAGCAGATAGTTGTTCAGCTGCTTTTACTGCACGTCACTAAATTGCCTACTTCCATATGTAATGTTTCCCTTGAGAGTCTTTATGTTATTGCTTCCATATTCTGCATTAGGACAACTTGGACAAGTGATCTTCGGCCTATGATTGTAAAACCATGATTTGTCCATGCAAAGTCTCTTAAGAGTTCTGTTACTTTTTCTCTCAAGAGTTCTCTTACTTTGGTAATGTCTTTTGTTTCTCTTACTATGAGTTTTAAAATGCAAAATTTGTGGTCGTTATGAAGATTTTGAGGGAAAAATGATAGATAATGAGTATAAACATATAAAGATCTTGTGTCGCAACCGTTATGAAGATTTTGTAGCATCAACAATTTCAATTGTGTGCCGTTTATTTTGGAGAATTCTAACATTTTTTTGTGTGCAAAGTGGCTTGAAGCAATCTGACATAGATGCATGTTTAATGTTTAGAACCTAATGTTTATATTGTAGATGTTTAATGTTTGAAACATAATATTAATGTTAATGTTTAGAAGCTAATGTTTATATTTGGTTTCGGTTTATTTTTCCATTTGGAGTGTCTTCGTAAATAAGGAAATAATTTGGGGTGGAGTGTCTCCAGTGATTTTTATATCTTAAAAAGGGTAGTTTTGTAACTTCTTTTAATATTGGAGTGTCTGCATCAAAAAAGGGAGCCCCAAAATAAGCACCCTAAAAATAATCCAAAAGGCTTATTAAAAGCCAACCCTGTTGGTTTATTCGTAGTTGTTAGACGTAATTGCTTACTCCTTTCTTTAATCAACACTTACTCTTTTACTTTCAAATTTATTGATCTATTTTTTGGCATATTAGTTATATTTCTAAATGTTTGTCGATTCCAACAAATTAATCAACCAAACTCTACATAATTATTTTGGTGCCTTCTCTTTTGAATCAAAATAATTCTAATTTTTTAAAGTTGCACGTACGACAATTCTAGAAAGTTATGAAGTTTTCTATAGACATTGATTGTGTTACAATTGAAAATGAGATCAGAGGGAGTATGCAACTCAATATATCTAGTAGGAATAATATAATAATTCAAAACTAACTAGTACTAGCTTACATTAGTTTATTGAAGTATATATTGTCATAAATAAAATATCAAATCTCGATCGTTAACTTCATTTCAAAAAGAAAACAACAAATCTTGATCGTTAACTTCATGGCAACACTATTAGTAGAGGTATGCGAAAATTGGCCTGAATACCACCACAATAACAATTACAGAATCCATGTCCCCAATCATTAGGGGTGCGCGTAAATTTGCCTAAATACCAAGTTAAGAAAATAAATTTTAAAAAATCTATATAGGTTTAGGCTAAAACAACAAATCTCATATGGCTTAGCAGTTTAACTTGTCTTTGACCATTTAATTATTGGCTTAAACTTCGTTACTAAACTTGACTCATCTAGAAGTGGAAAATAAAAAATATTAGGGACAAAATTGGAATTAAAAAAAGACAAACTATTAAAAACAATTTTTTATTGTGTTGTTGGGTAGGTCGCTCATAACTCTTGTATATTAATCACTTACACGTTATCACAAAAGATCATGTCGTCGACTCATTCTTCTTAGGTGGATTAATACTTCTATTTTTTTTCTTATTTGGGGTTACAGGTATTTAATTGTTATTTTTTGTCGGGCTTAAAATATGTGTTCATCACCACAAACCCACAAGCAAAAATATAAATTGACCCAATAAAAAAGATGATAAAATTAATAAAAGTAAAGCAATAAAAGAAATATATAATCACTTATTACCTCTTGTAAAGATTAATCTCCTATCCTCAGTTAAAAGTGGAAGAATTAATATGGCCTTTCCTCTCTTTTTAATTTCAGTACTCCACTGGAATTTGTTTTTGCCTATACCTTACATATGTGTTTGGTTGTGGCCTTACTTTTCCCTCGATGTACCCTTATCGAGTTTTAATAAAAACTATTGCCGATAAAAAAAAAAAATTAATGCGGCCAACAAAGCTAACCTAGTTGGTTTGTCTAATATATAGCAGTATTTTTAATCAAGGAATACTTCCTTTATTATGTGTCTATTTTTGGCCTATTAGTTATTTTTCAAAATGTTTGTCAATTTGGACAAATTAATCAACCAAACCGTGTATGATTCTTTGGTCTCTTCTATTTTGAATAAAATTAATGAAAATTTTTAAATTTTGAGTGACAATTCTAGAAAGTTATAATTACGAAGGTTTCTATTTACAATAATTGTGTTCCCTTTCGCAATGGTAGATTATCCATAACAGACGACTAAATTAGAATATAGGGAGTATGTAACTCAATATATATAGTAGAACCAATAAAATATTTCTAATCTCATAAAGAAAACATCAAATCTTGCCGTTACAAGAAAATATCAAACCTCTCATCGTTAATTTCAAGGCAATAAAATAGTCAAGCTATTTGTAAGTTGGCGACACCGAGATATAAAAAAATAAAAAAATAACCAAATCTTATATGGATTTAGGCTAAAGTCTTGTGTTGGATACAAGTGCACACTGGGAGATATTTGTTTAGAAAACAACAGCAGAAGAGAACAGAAAAGAGAGGTCAGACTTGGTGGCGAAATGAAGCTGTCTGATCAGTGTTTGCTGGATGCTAAGTTTGGCTTATTAAAAGTCAAGCCGCAGTTTTTATTAGTTTTTTCCCCCCTAACGTTTGCAGATTGAAACCGCAAATCAAGGGGCGCTCATAAATCCACTCATTATTTTTTGCATGGTTTACGTTCAAACATGCATACGCGGTTTTGTAACTAGATTTTTTAATATAATGGAGAGGTTCATAGATAGAGAGATGTGAGTAATAATTGGGGAGGAAGCTTATTAGAAATCGTGCTAGAAGAGAGAGGAACGGTTTGAAGAACCAAAGTGAGCCAGTCCATAGAGCTTTGCGTGGTACCACGTGGTATGCGCACATCTAGCCGTCTATTTCAGTTTTGGACGGTCCGGATTATGGGGAGAGAGAGAGAGAGAGAGAGAGAGAGAGAGAGAGAGAGAGGAGGAGGTGAGAGGGTTTCGATCTTAGCCGTCCAATGCATTTTTGAATAACCCAGATGTAGCGTTCAGAGTCTTCAGACATCACATAGGCTCGCCACTTGATACTTGCCCGGTATAAAATAAAAAATAATAATAAATCAGGCTTGGCACGTGCCACCCTCAATTTAAAAGAAAAATTAATTCTTTTTTATTTCCCTTATCTCTCATCTTCTGTCTTCTTTGCAAATCGTTTTGCATGGTTCAACATGATAAATCTACGATTTTTAAGGTAAGAGTTTAGTGAGGAACAGTCACCGTTTGATGGGGCAATCAATGGTTTAAATTTAAAATAAACTGTTCCATGTAAGAGATATTTGTTCTATTGATTGCCGAATCCAATGGCTACCGTTACTCACTACACCCTGTACTAGTGCCCTCACTACAGGGCTCCCAATTCCTAGATTTTATCCCATATCGATCATCTAAGTCACTCAAGCTTGCTTAATATAAGATAAAGGCTACTCTACTTGTTGTTTTATGTTGAACCATTTAAAAAAATCTAACATGATATCAAAGTCAGGTCATGAAATAACCTCACCTAGCATGGTCGGGTCTCTTTTCGATTCAAATCTCTCACCTAATCAATTCATTCCTCTACATGCGACTAGACTGTACACGTGAGGAGGTGCTATTAAAGTTTATCTCCCATGTTGCTTACACAAGCCACCGAAGCTCGGTAAATATAATCTAGAGGCCAATCCACCTATAGCCGATTGGTCCTAGGTATATCTTTGTTGTGTTGTTATATACAAGTACAATAATAACTTTATTATGAGGGATTAATTTATTCTAATTTGGTCACCTCCGAGTTCAAATCCTAGCTCGATCTACCCCACAAACACATGAGAAAAAGAGAATCCTAAAATAATAGAACGTCCATGAAATAAGTTCATAATCCACTGAAGGCAACTTTTACTATCAGAGTTAGGATACCAACATTGACTTATGACGAGTCGTTATTTCAATTGATGCACTTGCAATATTAGGTATTTAGGTTGACTTTCAAAATTTGGAAGAGTAAATATATACTAGTTTAAATATGTCATTAATTGCAGAAAATTTAGTTCACTAGAGTATGAAAACATGAAATTAAACATATTATAATCCCTATTTTTTTATTTGTTTTTTTGTGAATAAGAGAAAAAGCTCCAATTGGCGGTGGTTGGTGTAGACAAATGAATGGTAAGGCAACGACCTGTTCCTAGTATTCGACCTGTTCTTAGGTTCGAAGTTCACGGTTGAACTGATCATTTTGTTTTAGGTTTTGAACCAATGGAAAAATTCAATCCTAGTTTGGTCTAATCTTAGCTAGGTCACGCTATCTTTAGTGTCGTTCTACTTCTATTTTTGTTAAATTCACATCAAAGTTATTTTTCATCTCGACAAGTTGAATCATTAAACTAAGAACTCATGAGTAAAAGCGAAAAACCAATAATGACATACGAAGTACGAAATATATAAGTGAGGACATCATTATCAGACACACCAAATTTAACCTCAAAACATATTTTATAATTTAGCAAATCATTTTTAAAAAAACTCACAAAATCATACTCTCCATTCTAACTTCACTGTATTAAACTATTTTTTCTACTCCTACTCTCCAAAAGTAATTTTAAAAAAATAAAAAATGTGTGAATAATGCCGCACCAAATTTGTTCAGCTATTGTAACAAAGTTATAAAATTTGCAAATTGGTGAAACATTTTGTGAGGCTGATTTTTTGAGAGTTTGCTCTCTACTTTAGTTTTTTTAAAAAATTGTTAAGCCTGCTATTGATGCTCTGTTGTCTTATTTTCGTTCTATACTTATATGCTTTTGTGATTACCTGATCAAGAAAAATGTACTGAAATAGATATAATAAGAATTTTATTTAATACCCGATCAAAGTAGACGTGCTACATCAAGTAATACATAGAATTAAAGGTGGAACCCATGGGTAATGTAATTAGGGCGGATCCTAGAACGTTGATTTCATCAATCAACAACTTGGATTTCATTTTGGCAATAGACGGCTCGGATCTACAAAGGCTCAAATGAAATCCGAGACGATGATTGTCAAAGTCAATGACTTGGAGACGGCCCTGTAGAGGCACCTCCAAGAAACCCTCTTTTGTTAACGTGTGAACAGGCCACATGAGAGTTGATAGTGCCTAAAAACGTTGAAAGTGCCTACCTAAAATGCAGTAACCCTCAAGGCTCTGTTTGGTTCTTGAGGAAAGGAAGAGTTCTCTTCCTTTGTTTGGTTCTACAAAAAGAGGAAGAAAAATATTTAAATCCCTATTTAACTTTCCTTCCATTTTCTCTTCAATTTTTTTCTCTAATTTCCTTCTTAATTATGTTTCCTTCTTTCCTCTTTTTTTCCTGTATAACTTCCAAACACACCCTTAATCTGAGATGTTAGATATCTAAAACTAATTAATTTGGTTGCCCTAATTATATTAACATCAAAATACCTAATCCACATCCAATAACAATATAAAAAACACACTTTAGCCTCACGCGATTTGAACAACTCTATCTTTTGACTCAATTAGAAGTCTGATAGATAATAATAAAAAATATGAAATAAAGTACATACAAGTACAACTACTACATGTCATCATCATTTCGACCGCATTATTCATCGCCATAAACTAAGGATTGGTTTGGGTGAATTAAAAAAACTAATTTTTTGATTTTGTCCTTATTCAATTTTTGTTTGAATTTGTTGGTTTTTTGGATTATTTTTCGTCTTGATTCACAAAACTTTAAATTTGGCTAATAATTTTATACTTTTTAGATTTCTCTCATCGAGACAAGCCAAGAAACCACAAAAAATCGACCGAAAACCAACAAATGAAAAAAAAATTGAATAAGGACAAAACCAAAAAAATAGTTTTTTCAATTCACCCAAACCAACCCTAAAAGTCTTATTTTGACATATAATAACTAAGTTAGTTACATTTTTCGTCTTTATTCAAATTATTACTGTTTTTTATTAGTTTTGCGTCAATTGCTTTTGTGAATTATTGATTTTTCTTGACGAAGATATTTAAAAAATAAAATAATCCACAAAAAAATATAATCTAAAAAGTCTATTTGTTTTAAGTGAACTTTTTACTTTTTAAATTCCTTTTATCGAGACATACCAACAATCCACAAAAAAATATTTGCAAAATTAACTAATGCTAAAAAAACTGAATAAGGACAAAAAATAATCCCTTTTATTTATTCCGAACACCCCCTAAGAGCTCGTTTGGGTTAGATTACTGATAGGCGCGTGAGAAGCTTGTGTATAAGCGCCTAAGTAGGGGGTTATGGCTTGTTATACATGCGGTTTAATCTTTATTTTCCAATTAATACATGCATGTGATGTTTCTGTGTTGCGAGTGTGATTTGCAGGTAATTGAGGGGCATAAGTGCGATTTTAATATTTTGGAGGGACATGCACGTCGATCAGAAGTTGAAGGCAAGTGAGTTGTGCATGGGCTGGTCGAAAATCGTCGGGAGCGCTACCCCAATACCTTGGAACGCTCAAGATGGCACAAAAAGGGTCCCAAAATGAACAGAATGTTTTTGAGCGCTACACCAGGTGTAGCGCTACAAGCGCATTAGAAGAGGAGGTCAACGGTCAACACAACAGTCAACAGTCAACATACACGCGAAGCGAAGCGGTAGCGCTACCTACATTGTCATGTAGCGCTACCGAATTGTTATGGTCAAGGGTGTTAAACGGTGCCGTTTTGGGTCAACGCGAGGGTAAAGAAGGCGGTAGCACTACACCTATTTCTAGGTAGCCCTACCAAGTGGCTTATGGGCATGCCAAACACTGCCGTTTTGGTTATCCGCGAGTAATAATTTTCGATGTTTATTAGGTTTTTATTAGATTTTCGAACTTGTGTATAAATACTTAGCACTTAACTTTGTCTAGGGTTCCACGAATTTTAGGTTTTTCTTAGTTCTTCAAGTTTTCGGTGGAGATCTGAGTTCTTCATTTGACGCTTTGCTTTCAAGTTCTATTTTTCAGAATTCCAGGATGTGTTTCGCAGATTGATTATAAAGATTAACTTTTTCCTTTGCAATTACGGTATCGATTCTTTTTGTTTTTATATTTCACCCTTTAAAAGCATGTTTAGTTCTAGTTTCGATTTATTGTCTTCAATATTCACAAGCATGAGTGAGTAGTCGTATAGGGTGCGGCCGCGGGATGAAGGTGTTCCGTGGCTAGGCTAATTTACGTCCTACCTCGGTGCCGAATTTCTCCAAGGAATGCGCAATTTTTTAATACGGAACTTTTCTAGCAAACAAAACCAAGCATTACCAATTTTAAATGCACAGAGATTGGTGACAACGGTGCGCATTTGTTGGAATTAACTTTTCCATATTTTTAAATCTATTAATTGGATTATTGTGGCACGAGTGGATGTGAATTAGACTAGTTGCAGCACCGTAGTGCCCATGGTCGCGCTCTCCTTGTTAGATTCAGAGTTCAGTAATTAAATTAGGTAAAGTTAGTTAATTAATTAAACCAGTTGAGCAAGGGGTGGCTACCTGAGAACCGATTACAAACATAGAGCTGGCATAGTTTGAGTAAAACACCGTAGACCGTCTCTGTGGTTCGACTCCGGTACTTCCGGATTTATTGTGCTGCACCGGTCGATAGTCCTACGCTTGGGACGAAATACTAATTAATTATTAATACCCGAACGATCAAGCATTTTTGGCGCCGTTGCCGGGGACGGTGACGTATGTTTAAACGGTGTTAGTTAAGTGTTTGTTCAGTTTTTTCGTTGAGTCATCATAGGTAGAGATAAGCAAGTCGAGCATAAACCTGATCCTCTCTATTACCGTGATCGTACTAATCGCTTGGTTAGGATAGAGAACAGGTCGAGTCAGTCAGAGTTTTCAAATTCTTCGTCAGAGTCAGTAGAGAGTCGGTCGGAGTCCATTTCCATTAGTGGACTCTATATTGACTTACCTGTCGAGTCAGTTAGTTTAAATAATCCGCTTTATCAGTCAAAGTCAGAGTTAGTTTCCGAACCAGAATCTTTTGAAATGGGAGACCAGCAGGTAGTTCAACACCCATCATTGAGGCAGCACTTGAATCCCGAAAGGACCACTCCTCCCAGGCCGATTGTGTTTCCTCGTGAGACACAGGAGGCACGCAATGCCTTCACTGTCAAACCTAGTGTCCTGAATAGTCTCCCTAACTTCTATGGGAGAGAGTCTGATGATCCGTACGAGCATGTGCGGACATTTGAAGGGTTGGTGCGCAACCTGGCGTCTACTACCCAATACGACAATGCCTGCCTCAAACTGTTTGAGGCCACTTTAAGAGATGGCGCACTTAGATGGTTTAGAATGAAAAAGCCTCAGTCTTTCACCACATGGGCGCATGTGCGTGACGCGTTTTGCAGAAAGTATTTTTCTGAGGCTAAAACTAATAGTTTAAGGCGTCAGATACAAGGCTTTAGGCAAGAGAGGGGAGAGACTTTTGTGAAGGCATGGGAGCATTTCAAAGATTTGCTCCTAAGAATGCCACATCCTGGTTTTGAAAAGATACAGTTGGTTGAATTCTTTCACCTGGGTCTCAACGCTGAGACAATCCAGCACATAGAGTATTCATGTAAAGGGGGCGACTTCTTGTCCAAAACTGCGGACGAGGGTTGGGATTTTTTGGATGACCTAACAGATAGGCAGAGAGCGTTAGAACCCTCTGATTTTGATCAATCCGGACCTTCTGGGTCCAATGTTATCCCCGTTACCTTACGAGACCAGCGACTCCAGGCCCAGGTTGAAAAGATCGCTCAGAAGCTAGAGGAATTAGAAGTTAGACAGACTCGTCCAGTGCATGAGGTCAGTAGAGAGGAAGTCTGCGTGTGGTGTGAGTGTAAGGGGCACATTGCAACTGCATGTCCCGGATTTTTAGCTGCTAAGGGAGCGAATCAGAATACTCAGGAAGAGGTTAATGCTGTGAGGAATTGGGACCCATACTCTAATACATATAACCCGAGATGGAGAGATCAACCTAACTTTGGGTGGTCAGATCATAGACCGACAGGTGGAGGTCAAGCGCAACTCCCTGCGCCGCCTCCACCGCAACAGTTCATCAATCCCAAGCACCCAGGCCGCCTCATGGCCAAGTCATTCCTTACAATTACCAGTTACAACAAGGCAGAGGGGGAAGCCCATCCACTCGTGGTCCACCCCCAGGATATGCGCAGACTGCACCACCCCGTTTCGAGGATTCCATGAATTCCTTAATGCAGTCTTAGCTTACATTTCAGACTGATACCAGGCAACAAATTGGGGCCCTTATGGCCCAAATGAAACAACTCACTGCGGTGATCAGTCAAATGCAACAAGAAAAGGGTAGGTTTCCGGCCCAAGGTAGTCAGGTAGGTGCCCATTATGTGGGAGATTCTTCAGGTCCCAATGTTCAAGGGCAAAATCAAGAAGAAGCTAAAGCAGTTACCATTCTTAGGAGTGGGAAAACCATTGATAAGACCATTCAGCCAACACTAAGACAGGCTCCACCCCCGGAGCCAGTTATTGAGCCTGAGGTCATTTTTGATACTGCTTGGGCACCTCAAGAGGAAGTAGTTGAGAGAGAGGAGTCACCTGAAGTGGTGGTGCCTGCAGCTGCAGCCCCCACGACTCCACCACCGCCAGCTGCACCAGTAGCTCCATTTCCCTAGAGACTGGCGGTGCGACCTAAGCCAAGCATGAATAATAAAATGATTGAGTTGTTTAAGAAGGTTCAATTCCCCATCACCCTGATGGAGGCAATTGAATCCTTTCCCCAGTGTGCTAAGGTATTGAAGGACCTATGCACACCAAAGCGCAAGAGTCAGAACATCGTCGTTCTAACGGAGCAAGTGAGCTCCATTCTGCAAACTGAGATTCCTGCCAAGTGCAAGGATCCAGGGTGTCCCACCATTCCCATAGCCATAGCGGGTCAAAATTTTGATAAGGCATTGTTGGATTTGGGAGCAAGTGTGAATTTGCTCCCCTTATTCAAAGATACTTCAGATTGGGCCTAGGGACTCATTGAGACTCCGGGCCATGCTACAAGCTTATTCACTGACCAGAGTATTAGAGTGCCTAAGGGAGTGGTAGAGGATGTGTTGATCCGGTAGGGGAGTTTCACCCCCTCACTGATTTCATTGTTCTAGACATTAGTCTCTTGGCCGCGGAGGCCTTAGAAGACTCCCATCATCTTAGGGCGTCCTTTCCTAGCCACCTCCAACGCTGTTATGAACTGCAAAACTGGCAAGGTCCAGTTATCTGTCGGTGAGGAAAGAATGGAGGTGGATGTGTTCAGTGTCAGTACATTAGAGGATGATGGTGAAGAGTTTGAGGAATTGTGTTTGATTGACACGTTAGTCCAGGAGCATATCGATACAGTCCTGTATAAGGACCCCTTGGAGGTTGCCCTTACCTCCGAGGAAATATCATTTTTGGACTCAGCAGAGGTTGCAAACTTGTCAGAGTTGTTAGATTTTGAGGAGTCGAGTGCAGAGGTGTGTGGAGTCACCCACGACCCTATGTTTGAGCCATTGGGCAACCCTCCGCTCAAGGTTCTTCCATCATCTGTCCAGCCGCCTAAACCAGAATTAAAACCTCTACCGGACACACTTAAGTATGCCTTTTTGAAAGGCAATGATACCTATCCGGTTGTGATCTCCTCATCCCTCGAGGAAGATCAGGAGAGGAAACTGCTAAATTTATTGAGAGAACACAGGGGCGCGATAGGCTGGACCATAGCGGACTTGCATGGTATAAGCCCAACGGTGTGTACACACCGCATTATTCTTGAGGAGAGTGTGAAGCCTTCCAAGCAACCTCAGCGGCGTCTTAACCCCATCATGAAAGACGTGGTTAGGGCTAAGGTGCTTAAGTTGTTGGATGCGGGGATCATATACCCAGTTGCTCATAGTGAATGGGTGAGCCCCGTGCAGGTGGTGCCTAAGAAGGCAGGAGTGACCGTTGTGACCAACGATGAGGGAGTGTTAGTGCCGACCCGAAGTTCCCTCCGGGATGGAGAGTTTGCATAGACTACCGAAGCTCAACGCGAAAGCACCCTGAAGACCATTTTCCTCTCCCGCTCATTGATCGATCTTAGAGGTAATGGGTCGGGCCTTTTATTATTTTCTGGATGGTTATTCGGGGTATAACCAGATTGAGGTCGCATTAGAGGACCAGGAAAAGACCACTTTCACATGTCCATATGGAACCTATGCTTACCGTCGCATGCCCTTTGGGTTGTACAATGCACCTGGTACCTTTTCCAGGTGCATGATGGGGATTTTTAGCGACATGGTGGAAAGGATAGTAGAGGTGTTCATGGATGATTTTTCGGTTTTCGGAGATTCATTCGATGGATGCCTCGAAAATTTGGGTAAAGTCTTACAGAGGTGTGAGGAGAAGCACTTGGTGCTAAACTGAGAGAAGTGCCACTTTATGGTTACCCAAGGAATCGTGTCGGGACACATTATGTCCTCTAAGGGTATTGAGGTGGACAAGGCCAAAATCGATTTAATCCGAAATCTCCCAACACCTAAGTTTGTTAAGGATGTGCGTTCATTTTTGGGACACGCTGGTTTCTACCGGCGGTTCATTAAAGACTTTAGTGCTATCTCCCGTCCGTTATGTCAGTTGTTAGCCAAGGATACCCCATTTGTGTGGTCCGATGATTGTGAAGGGGCATTTCAGAAGTTAAAGCGGAGTCTCACAACTCCGGACAGGTGTGCCGATCCCAGCATTGGAGTCTTCCCTTTGAGCTTATGTGTGATGCTTCTGACTATGCGGGTCGCTTTTAGAGGCGCATGAGAGGAAAGACCGTGTGTGATATACTATCTATGAGTAAGACTTTGAATGAGGCGCAGATGAACTACACCACCACCGGAGCGAGTTGTTAGCGGTGGTGTTTGCGTTAGATAAGTTTCGGTCCTACCTAGTAGGTTCGCAGATCACGGTTTTTACTGATCATGCGGCCCTAAAGTACTCAATGACTAAGCAGGACGCAAAAGCTCGCCTCATTCGGTGGATTCTGCTGCTGCAAGAATTCCACCTGATTATCAAAGATAAGAAAGGGGTAGAGAACGTAGTGGCCGACCATTTGTCTCGTCTGGAATTCGAGGACCCCACCTCGAACCTTCCCGTCAGGGATTCCTTTCCGGATGAGCAGTTGTTCGCTGCTAATGAGTGCCCGTGGTATGCAGACATTGCCAATTATTTGGTGACTGGGCAGATTCATCCCCATTGGTCTACTCAGGAGAAGCAGCGGTTTTTGAGGAGTGTCCGACAGTATATATTCGATGACCCTTATTTGTTTAAGTACTTTATGCGGACGGACAGCGTAGGTGTGTCCCCGAAGTCCGTCGAGAGCGGATTATAGGATCTGTCATAGCGAGGCATCGCGGTGGTCACTTCTGCGCAAGAAGACCAATCGCCAAGATTTTACAAAGGTGGTTTTGGTGGCCGGATATGTTTAAGCTCGTTCATGCATTCTGTAGGTCATGTGACCGATGCCAAAAGCTTGGCAAATTGTCTTCACGTCAGGAGATGCCCCTTTGGCCCATTCTTGTGCTAGAGGTTTTCGATTGTTGGGGCATTGACTTTATGGGTCCATTACCTATGGCGCATGGGTATGAGTATATTTTGGTAGCAGTGGACTATGTGTCCAAGTGGGTGGAGGCAATACCCACTAAATCTATGGAGTCTCGAGTCGTGCTAGAGTTCATTAAGTCTAATATCTTGTTGAGATTTGGCGTCCCACGCGCCATTATCTCTGATCAGGGCACACACTTCACGAGTCGGTCGTTTAAAAAGTTGATGGGGGAGTATAGAGTCACTCATAAGGTGTCTACTTCGTATCACCCCCAAACTAATGGGCAGGCCGAATTAGCGAATCGAGAGATAAAGCGAATTTTAGAGAAAACTGTAGGTGTGACTAGGAAGGATTGGTCCACCAGGTTGAATAATGCGTTGTGGGCCTATCGCACTGCTTATAAGACCGTGTTGGGTGCTTCACCCTATCGGCTTGTTTTCGGTAAGGCCTGCCACCTGCCAGTTGAGTTAGAAAAGAAGGCCTATTGGGCCATTCAGGAAATCAATTCGAGTCTAGATGTGGTGGGTGCGCATAGGAAATTACAGTTATGTGAGCTCGAGGAGCTTAGGAATGACGCGTATGAAAATGCTAGTATTTACAAAGCTAAGGTAAAAGCATATCATGATAGAAATATTCAGCGCAAAACCTTTAGCGTGGGTTAGAAAGTGCTGCTTTACAATTCGCATCTCCATTTATTTCCTGGTAAGTTGAGATCCCATTGGGAAGGTCCCTATGTTGTGATGCAAGTGCATCCAAATGGTTCAGTTGATGTCTGTGATTCGAAGGATGGTAATGTGTTTAAAGTTAATGGGCAGCGTCTGAAACCGTTTTTGGAATTTTTAGATGTGGGAGAACCTGATGAGGAGTTGGTCGATCCTGTCTATTCGGACGACCAGGTTCCCTAGGCTGTTTCAGCCAGGTTTTGACGGGTAGCTCATGCGTACCATGCTCTTCATTGAGTGTGGACCCAGCCCCTAGTGATAGGGGTACCCATCATTGACTTGGGTATTTTAGCTTCGCACGCCGCTATTCAAATAAGGATCGTGTGCCCAGCTCCGGTTAGTAAGAGCACCTTGTGTATTCTCGTTCTCAAAAAAAAAAAAAAAACATTTTCTGGTCTAGTATAGCCACCTAATTTCTAGCCTTGAATTTGTGTATCTGGGTTTCTAACAATCTTATTGCTTTGTCTCGGATAGTCATAAAAGACGATTGGCTCTGATCTCTTTTAGGAGAAACCTTGAGTGATTTAACCTGTTGAGTCATGACTTATCCGGGATTGTTATGATGACCTTCTCTACACAAATTTAAGTGAGACGTTAGGGAGAAAAGTATTACTCGTACCTTTCACGTGACGAAAGTGGTGGTGTTTGTTATTTCTTTTTGCTTTGTGTGTGGTGTTCTTTTCTATTTATTATTACTTGTTGTGGCCCGGCTTCCATCAACGGGCGGTACTGATGTCATTTGCTGCCTAGTAGGTAGTTGGTTCTTAAGTCTTTTGCAGGACGAGCATGCTACCACACCAGCCTTGGTAGTTTGGGCCTCTCCGTCGGAGTGAGTGCGGCATTCGGGGAGCCTCGGCGGGGGTGCCACTTAAATGTGGCGGTTGTTAGTCCTATAAAGCTTCGGCGCGGCTCTGTGTGACTAGCTGTGGACCTCTATGGGTCCGAAGGAGCAGATCCTGGAAGCAGTACCAATGATGAAAAGCCGCGATGACGCAAAATTCCCCATACATCGGCCGGGGTCATGATGGTTGGCTGTCATCCATCGGTCCATCTCTTTCCCTTATTCTTCTATTTTTCCGTTTGTCTTCATGCTCTGAGGACAGAGCAATTTTCAAGTTGGGGGAAGGGGTGTACTTTGTACACGTTTTTGGTTTGTTTGAGCATTGCTAGTAGTTAGGGGTCGTTTTTAAATTTTTAATTTTTGGTTAATTTTTGAGTCTGGGGATACGTTTGTTATGTTTGTTTGTATGAGTTAGATGAGCATGCTAGATGTCTGTCTTGTTAATTGCCTGTTTAACTTGTTCACATGCATATATCTGACATCCATGCTTGAATATTTTCCACACCATAGGCAAGTCTGAGTAGGTGTTCTCACAAGCAGTAATGTATTTTCTTAAGGCATCCCATGTTCATTGTTCTTCACTTTCCGCACTCGCATAAAATAGTAGGCGTTTGTATCACATATCATGATGTGAATGTTTCATATGCATGTGAGAGGGTCGATGACGTGCTTAGGGGATGAAACAAGGCCATTTTTCCATGACTAGACCACTAAATATATTCCATCGATCCCTTGTTAACCAGTTTGTGTCAGTTCCTGTGTCAAACTTAGGAAACCGGTGTTTGGGTGGGGTGACAGTGTGGTGGTCCGACTCTGTGTTCAATTGTAGAAGACCTCAATCAAGAGCATTGTTGTTTTGGATAAATTAATGTTTGCTTGTGGATGTCATGATCTCAAAAGTAACCTTTAACCATAAACCCCAACCTTGTTAAAAAAAAAAAAACCCAAATTTTGTACCCACCAAATAAAGCCTTTCAAGAGAGAGAGAAGAATTATTTTCCAAAAATAAAATAAAATTTGATGACGTCATCTGTAGCGCTACACCTAAAATGGTGTAGCGCTCCCGGTTCTTCTGTTCGGAAAAAAATAAACCATTCTCTCTCTCTCTCTCTCTCTCTCTCTCTCTCTTCCCCCACTTTTCCCATCTTCTCCAAACTTCTTCTTCTTCCTCCGACCCAACACCTCCATTATCAACCAAACCCTAACCTTTTAACATTCATATCTCCCTCAAATCTTCACCAATCTTCACCAAAATTTATAAAAACACTCCTCTCACTCTCCTTTACCATTCTATCCAAACCAAATTCCCTCTAACCCACTAAAATCTCCAGATCAGAAAACCCATAAACCCAAACTTTTCCACCCTAAACCATTGAGTTATGGCATCCAAAAGGCAACACATTGGGAAAGGAAAGTTTGTTGCGGGGTCCTCTAGTGGTGTAGAGGAAGTTCATCCGGGCCGGGCCAGACGTAGGGATCGGGACCAAATCGACAGGGATAACCAGGCCAAGTGGGAGGCCTCAATCAAGCAGAGGGGGGGTGAAGAATGAGCGTCATATCATCGAAGATGGGTTGTGGCCCGATGGTTTTTCGCCGTTTCAGTCCATCCGGGATCAAGGTATGGGTTTCTGGTTTGAACCTAATCCCGGTTATAATACTGCATTAGTTGAAGAGTTTTATAAGAATATGATTACCCCCGAGACTGGTACTTTTATGGACCCGCAGGCTCGGATTATGTCCAAAATTTGTAATATTCCTGTGGTTGTTGATGCTAGCGAGATAGCCCTCGCATGGGGCTATGTGAGGCCTACGGGGCCCAAGACTTACCCTAAGCCGGAGTCGACTTTCAATGATGATGAGGTGAACCGCCACTTGTATGGTGACCGTAGGAATGCCAGGATTCCTCATTGGCCCGGTAGGCTTACGCAGGATTATCAATTCATGAATCAGGTGGTTTGCTATAACTTGTATCCGAGGGGTAAGGAGGGTGCACCCCAGAAGTATGTGGGGAATTTGATGTTTGCATTCATGACCGAGGACACTGTATGTGATTGGGCCCTATTTGTTTTTGGGCAGATGTGTGACTTTAGGGATGCCCCCACCTCACTGAGAATGCCATTCCCATGTTTGATAAGTAAGATTTTAAGAAGTAGGGTGGCCTTGGCTCGGAAGTACCTCAGCAATGACCCGTTGAATCCTAAGGATATGGATTCTTCCATTCTCACTCGGAGTAGGGCACAGGTTAGAGCCGTTGAGGGGTCGATGCTCACTCCGCCACCTGCCAGTGCCAGCACCAAGACTTGGCTCGAGAAGATATTCGGGTGTTTGGCGGGTGTGGCGAAGAGTCACCGGAAGTTGAAAAGGGGGCAGGAGCAGATAATTCAGAACCAGACAGATTTAGCAGATAGGCAGCGCCATTTAGAGGCACGACTTTCGGGGCAGAATCCGGGACCTTTCCAGCCTAGGCAGTGGCCGGATTTGGAGGTGAGTGATGACTTTGCGGATCCGCCGTTGGAGGATGAGCAGTCTGATGCTGAGTTTGGAGGAAGAGATGATTGAGCACGGAGTTGGACGTGGGTTGGACGTGGTTGAGTTGGTGGTGTTGCGTTTATGTTTTGTTATTTCTTATGTTTGAGTTGTTGGGAACTATTTTGTTTTGTTTTTCTATTCATGTCGATGATGTGACCGTATGTGGTCGGTGGTTGTGTCAAACATTAGTTGTTTTATTTTATTCTATAGGATGATAAACTTTGGTTATTTCTATGTGATTTGTGGTTGTGTTTGTGTTGATCTGTGTTGGTGACGGCCAGTCTGGGTAGATTGACCATGAGCTTTTATATAGGTCGTCACCCTTTGCGTGTTTCCCTTTATCCTTGTTAACCACGGTCGTTATAAGCCTATTAAAGCCCTTAGTTGACCCGATGCACGTTATTTGACCCTTTTGCATGCATGTGTGGTATTTGGATTGTGAATGTGTGGTATCCTGTTTCGTGAGCTTTCGTTGAATATCTGGGCGTTGTTTTGACTGGCACGTGGTGGTTTGTTCAAATCCACGTTGATCGCCAGGCGCCTCACATGGGATGTAGAGTGTTTCGATGAGTACGAGCGTTACTGTGTCACGTGAGAGCATTTTATCTCAGATATTGTTGAGGAGTGAAATTATTTGACTTTTTGTTGGAGCATGCATGCGACTGAGTTGTAGGTAATTAGGAGACTATATTTTAATTGTTCACTTAACGTCATACAGGTTGCATAACCCTCGTATCCCTAGTTGAGTCGTTGTAGTTACTTCGTTGTTTTATTTCGTTCGTTACTAAGGACTAGCAACGCTCAAGTTGGGGGATGTGATAGGCGCGTGAGAAGCTTGTGTATAAGCACCTAAGTAGGGGGTTTTGGCTTGTTATAAATGCGGTTTAATCTTTATTTTCCAATTAATACGTGCATGTGGTGTTTCTGTGTTGCGAGTGTGATTTGCAGGTAATTGAGGGGCATAAGTGCGATTTTAATATTTTGGAGGGACATGCATGTCGATCAGAAGTTGAAGGCAAGTGAGTTGTGTATGGGCTGGTCGAAACTCGTCGGGAGCGCTACCCCAATACCTTGGAGCGCTCAAGATGGCACAAAAAGGGTCCCAAAATGAATAGAATGTTTTTGAGCGCTACACCAGAATAGGTCAACGGTCAACGGTCAACGCAGCAGTCAACAGTCAACATACACGCAAAGGGAAGCGGTAACGCTACCAACATTGTCATGTAGCGCTACCGAATTGTTATGGTCAAGGGTGTTAAATGGTGTCGTTTTGGGTCAACGCGAGGGTAAAGAAGGCAGTAGCGCTACACCTATTTCTAGGTAGCGCTACCGAGTGGCTTATGGGCATGCCAAACGCTGCCGTTTTGGTTATCCGCGAGTAATAATTTTCGATGTTTATTAGGTTTTTATTAGATTTTCGAACTTGTGTATAAATACTTAGCACTTAACTTTGTCTAGGGTTCCACGAATTTTAGGTTTTCCTTAGTTCTTCAAGTTTTCGATGGAGATCTGAGTTCTTCGTTTGACGCTTTGCTTTGAAGTTCTATTTTTCAGAATTCCAGGATGTGTTTCGCAGATTGATTATCAAGATTAACTTTTTCCTTTGCAATTACGGTATCGATTCTTTTTGTTTTTATATTTCACCTTTAAAAGCATGTTTAGTTCTAGTTTCGGTTTATTGTCTTCAATATTCACAAGCATGAGTGAGTAGTCGTATAGGGTGCGGCCGCGGGATGAAGGTGTTTCGTGGCTAGGCTAATTTACGTCCTACCTCGGTGCCGAATTTCTCCAATGAATGCGCAATTTTTTAATACGGAACTTTTCTAGCAAACAAAACCAAGCATTACCAATTTTAAATGCATAGAGATTGGTGACAACGGTGCGCATTTGTTGGAATTAACTTTTTCATATTTTTAAATCTATTAATTGGATTATTGTGGCACGAGTGGATGTGAATTAGACTAGTTGCAGCACCGTAGTGCCCATGGCCGCGCTCTCCTTGTTAGATTCAGAGTTCAGTAATTAAATTAGGTAAAGTTAGTTAATTAATTAAACCAGTTGAGCAAGGGGTGGCTACCTGAGAGCCGATTACAAACATAGAGCTGGCATAGTTTGAGTAAAACACCGTAGACCGTCTCTGTGGTTCGACTCCGGTACTTCCGGATTTATTGTGCTGCACCGGTCGATAGTCCTACGCTTGGGACGAAATACTAATTAATTATTAATCACCCGAACGGTCAAGCAATTACATTGTCTAAATTTTTAGATTTTAAAAGTTTTGCGTCATTTTTATTTTATTTTAAGACCAAAAGCTAGAAAAAAAAAGTCACTAACAACGAAAATTATTCTGAAATGATAGTTTTAATTTATTTTTATTATTCTTTTTTATTTTTTTCAACTTCGATCGTATGTTTATACTACTTTTTTTACTCTGCTCGTTGAGATGAATGTTTAAATCCCAACGATTCTGACTAAATCCTAAGACCACCAGAACAAGAGGTTCGCCTAGTGATCTTGGTCTGCTACTTAAGGGTTTGCTTCCTTCTAGCATCTCAAGTTTGTTTGTCCTTGCAATCAAATTAGGGATTTAGTGTCACTCTCTCACGCGTAAATGTGGAAATGGCTATGGGAATAGTTATAGGGATTAATCAGAAGTGTGCAAGTTTGCCCGAAAAAATCCACATTAAAAAAAAAAAAAACAAGCTGTAATAGCAGTCACTATACACTAGTCACAAAAAATACTCATTGGCTTAAAGTTTAATTAGTTTAGTCCAAACAATTTATTGCAGTTTTGACCGTCCAAACAGATCTTAGCTTTTGGAAGGGGTTGTTGGAATTATGCTTGAATTTTAGACATTCGAAGAAAGGTGCAGAATTCATCACGAGCAGTTTCGAACCGCGGGAAAGTTTCTGGAAAAGTCGCCCGGGCGGTTTTGGCAGTTTCGAAGTTTTTCGACACTTTTCTGGAAATCCCGCCCTTGTGGTTTTGCCTCGCGAAAATCCTGCCTGGGTGGCTTTGGTCGTTGAAAATTCTGCCTAGGCTGTTTTGTCCGAGTTACGCACAGATTACGAGTGGCTGCGCATTTTTTTGAAGGTTTTAACCTAATTTTCTGTACTTTCTTATAAATATGAGCCTTTTGGCCACCTAGGGTGTTGTCTTTACCTCTTGGGATTGGATATTAGGGTTTTTTTCTTGTCTCTTTCGTGTTCTTGAGACTCTGTCCCTAGATATCTGTTTGGTGTTTCAATTGGAGTTACTGGTATAGCCGACTCTTTATAATTTCTCCCCGTTCATAGTAAATCCTCTCTCTCTCCCCGTTCGTGCTTGGGGGGAACCACGTAAATCTTTGTGACCTTGATTTTTGCTTGTTGGTTGTTTTCTCTAACTTCGTGGCCTATTACAACAAACTGGTATCAGAGCTTAGGGTTTTAAATCCAAGGCTTTTGTTTTTTGTTGTGTTCTATTTTTGGGCAATCGTATCAATTGTAATATGATGGCTCCATATGAAGTTGAGAAGTTTTGATGGGCTTAACGCTTCTTTTACAATGTGGCGTATCAAAATGAAGGCTTTGCTAGTTCAACAAGGATTATCGAAGGCTATGTTGGGGAAGACCAAAAAATCTGCAAACATGGAGGATGATGATTTTGATGATCTTGATGCAAAGGCCCTCAGTTCTATTCAGTTAAGTCTTGCCGATGATGTGTTTCGCGAAGTTAGGGAGGAGACTACAGGAGCCGGCATTTGGTTGAAGTTGGAAAGCATCTGCATGAGTGAGTCGCTTATCAACCAGTTGTATTTGAAGCAACGCCTTTATACGTTTTGTATGAGGGAAGGTAAGCCCATTAAAGACTATTTAGATGAGTTAAATCGAATCATTATGGATTTAAAAAATATTGATGTTTCCATTGATGATGAAGATCAGGCCCTCATTATTTTGTGTTCTTTACCACCATCGTATGAGCACTTTGTGACTACCTTGTTGTATGGGAGGGATACGATTTCCATGGAGGATGTGAAATCCAGTTTATATTCGAAAGAATTAAGGAAAAAAGTATCCGGTGAGAGTGATGTTTATGTTGATCAGTTGGTTGTGCAAGGAAGAACTTCTGGGAGGGATAAAAGCAAATTGGGGGTGTGGGGGTGTTTCTAGCTCGCAGTCCACATATGAGGATGAATTATTCTATTTTCACTATAAGAAGTGCGGGCATACAAAGATATTTTTTCCTAAGTTGAAAAATAAGGGCAAAATTAAAGAGAATGTTGTTGTTGGTGTTACTGAAGGTGACTCTGATGGCTCTGAGACTGTCCTTTCTATGACAGTTGGTGATGTCTGTTCTAGTATCGAGTGGATTCTGGACTTCGAATGTTCTTACCACATGTATCCGCATATGGAATGGTTTAATGTCTATGAGGCTGTTAGCGGTGGTACAGTTCTCATGGGAAACAATATGCCATGTAGAATTGTTAGGATTGGAACAATTAAAGTCAGATTACATGATGGTGTCGTGAAAACATTGTTTGGAGTTCGGCATGTACCAATGTTGATGAGAAACCTTGTCTCTTTAGGTTCTCTTGACTTTGATGGTTGGAAGTATATCGTTGAAGGAGGAGTTTTGAGAATTTCTAAGGGTGCTAGTGTTTTAATGGGGAGCCAGAAATTGAGTAACCTCTAGGTGCTTGATGGGAGTACAATTATGGATGCTACATCGTTGGGGACTTCATCAGTTGGTGTGAATTCGGTTTCAACTATTCGGCGTATGCAGGTTTCACATATTAGCTCCATGGGGAGTTTGATGCGTTGGGTGGGAGGTTTGATGCGTATGCAGGTTTCACATATCAACTTATAGGCGTATGCAGGTTTCACATATGAGCAAGTCTCCATGATGGGCGAGGGGGTAAATTATCACCACGTTATATTGGGCCGTTTGATATCATAGAGCGGATTGGGGAAGTCGCGTATCGATTGGCGCTACCGCCAAGGTTGTCGGGCATCCATGATGTTTTTCACGTTTCCATGTTGAAGAAGTATGAGCCGGATCCATCGCATGTGCTTGAATGGTCCGAATTAGAGCTAGAGGCCGATGCGTCTTATGGAGAGAAACCGATACGGGTGATGGATACAAAGGAGAAAGTGTTAAGGGGTAAAACGATTCGATTGGTGAGAGTCTTATGGAATAATTTTGGTAGCGAGGAATCCACGTGGGAACGGGAAGATGAGATGAAAGAGAAATATCCGGACTTGTTTACCGCATAATCTATGTGAGTTTTCAATTTGAAAGTTGTGCATTTCCTTGATACGGTGTTAGATATGATTAGCGATACGGTTGCATGTCATACATATCACATGTTGCATATTCATGCATTGACACATGAAATTTTGAGGACAAAATTTTTCTAAGGAGGGTGAATGTAAGAACCCGCATGAAAAATTAATTTTTGGAGAAGTTTCGATTTGGCCGATAAAAAATGGCGGTAATTGTTCCTTGGATTTTTCTAATCACAATGGTATAATTGGAAGTTATTTTTGAGTAAGGCAAAGTCATCTTTCGCCTATTTTGTTCGGAGAAAAATCTGCCGTTTTTCAGTTTTGTACTAAAAGTGGGGGGATGAGATTTTGATGTGATTAGAATTTTAAAATTTTAGAAATGCCATTGTTTCCAAATGGGGGGTACTTCCTTATTTTCATAAATAAATTAAAGTAACTCTTTACTTAAGTTTGGTTTATGAAAATAAGTATTGTGGTCACATACTATATACACAAGTGACATTTGGGAGTGTAGTGTAATAAGGGAATTATAATAAGTAGTGTGGGGCAAATTTGAAAGAGAACAAAATATCTCATTCTTCCTCTCTCCTCCACCGATCGGGCTACTCTCTCTCTCTCTCTCTCTCTCTCTCTCTCTCTCTCTCTCTCTCTCTTCTCCTCCATTTTTACTCACTCCAAGCTCAAACCTTGCCCTCCTCACTCAACCTCTTCAAGAACCAAGGCCATTTTCACGTTCTATGCAGGGGAGTTCGGGTCACCTTGGAATCACACGGGAGCACCAATTTCGGGTTTGTGGGAAATCCAAGCAGGGGCTTCATTCACCCACATTTTTCAAGCAAATCCTTGAGGTAGGGGAACAATTTTCTACTCTCTCTAGTTATATGTTGGTGATTTATTGCACATACTTGGATTTTAGCTTCTATTTCATTGGATTTCATGTTTTCCCCAAATTGGGGTGGGTTTCTCACTTGATTTCTTGATCTACTCTTTGGCTTATCATTTGATGAAATTAGGGGTGAAATTGACTTCCCTCCATGTCCAATTGTTGCCTTGCACTTCCAATTTGAGCATTTGCTATCCTTAGTGTGATTGGGTTGAAATTCCACACCCTTAAGGTGAAAATCTGCTCTGGTAATCTGTTCATGCTGCTGCCTCTGAAAATTCAGCGACCGCCCGCTTTTTTTTAGGTAGTCTCGGTCACCCTTTTGATGTCCGTTTGATCCCCGATCGCTTGTACTTTGATAAAACCGCCTTTTGGCACCACTTTCGGACGTATTTAACCCGAGAACTTTGGTTTTATAAGCAAATGAGTCGTTTTACATTCCATGAAAGTTAATGGTTTTTTTTTTGAAAGTTCGGATGTGTGTGTGTGGGTAACGAATTTTAATGAAAGATGCGGAAAATGAAGTGAAGTTTTGAAAGACGGACTACTTATAGAAGTTTTGATGAAATGTTTGGGGAATGATGATATATTATTAAATCGATACCCTCGTTGGATAAAAAGTATTTGATAAGGGCTCGCGGGGCCTATGGAACCCGGTAGAGGCACGCGGGGCCTACGGAACCTGGCAAAGGCACGCGGGGCCTATGGAACCCGGCAGAGGGATTAAATCCCTAGCACTTTATAAACTTGATGATTTTCTTCAACAAAAGAAACGGGAAACAAAGTTTTGGTCTATCCCTAACATTTCGTCGGAACTTGTTATACAAACTTAATTTTGACTTGGGTGATGAGCTTGGGTGTTGGGTGGATCCTTGGAACTACTTGAGTACGTCGAAATTTCATAAGTTTTCTTCCATGCCTTAGCCTCGTGAATCCATACATGAGCCCTCGTTTGACATGTCTAGCTCTCATGTGCATGCATCATACTCATATGCCTAGCGCTAGTAGATTAGTTCTCCTACGAGCAAGTGTGCTCACCCTATCATTTTCAGGTACTCAGCTTGACCGTGCATAGTGTGGAGTGCATGACATAGATGAAGAGCATACCGGCATGGAGTTATTTTATTCATCCTTTTGCATCAAACATTTCTTTTGGGAAGATGATATTGTAACTCTAATCTTTTCTTATCTTTTGACTATAGATTTGTAATAACTTATGGGATGTTATCTTGATTACACCTTTGGGGCAAGGGTGCCCAAACATTTGATAGCCGTTGGGCTAAGGACGTACTCTAATTATGGAAATCTTTATAATTTATGGAAATCTTTATCTTTTAACTTACTTATTGTTTGAGATTCTTTTATCAATGTTTTAAAAAAAAAATGAGGGCGTGACACAAACGCTCTTGAGCTGCTTCGATGAAGGTAGTCCCCCAGACCTTGCCCCCTCACGAAAGAGGGACCATGACCCCTTGGGTCTCACACGAGTCTACACACTTCTTGCAAGAAAGTAACACTTCCTAACGGAATGTTATGACCATAAGGTTTCCATTTTTCGATTAACTAGAATTTTGGTCTGGATGTAGTGCTCATCAAACTCAGCAATATGAACAGTTCAAATCTATTTCTTTTGTATATGGTTGGATTGTTTAGATTTAAGGAAAGAAAAATTACCAAGGAAGAAGATGATGGCATATTGAACTTTAAGTCATTTCCGTCAACGGTGAAAATATTATTTCCGTTAGTTGGGTGCATCTATACAAATTCACAAATAACAAAGGGTGTGAATGCAATAACCTAGAGGCCAATTCACCTATAGCTGATTAGTCCTAGGTTGAAACCCTCTAAAAAATATCTAACATTTAGAATTTCAAAATAAATCTTGGACAATATTCGAGATCTCAAAGAACGCCGAGTTCTATTTGTAAATTATTGGTTTTTCTTGATGAAAGATATTAAAGAAAAAGTAAAATATTAAACATCAGAATTAATTTCTTTTGTGAATAAAGACAAAAAATAATCCAAAATTTTTGCTTGTTAAATTATTTTTTTCTTTAATAAACTTTTTACTTTTAAAATTCATTTTACTGAGACATACCAACAATCCACAGAAAAATATTTGCAAAACTAACAATGGCTAAAAAAAATGGAATAATCCTTTTTATTTATGCCAAACACCCCTAAGAGCTCGTTTGGGTTGATTACACTGTCTAAATTTTTAGTTTTTAAAAGTTTTGCTTCATTCTTTATTTTATTTTAAGACCAAGAGCTAGAAAAAAATCATTACCAACGAAAGTTGTTCTAAAAGATAGTTTTAATTTCTTATTATTAGTCTTTTCTATTTTTTCGAACTTCAATCGTATGTTTATACATTTTTTTCTCTGCTTGTCAAGATGAATGTTTAAATCCCAAGTACTTTAACTAAATCTTAAGAACACCAGAAAAAGAGATTGGCCTAGTGATGTTGGTTTGCTACTTAAGGGTTTGCTTTCTTTTAAGATCACAAGTTCGTTTTGTCCTTGAAAGCAATAATTGAGGTCACCTCATCTCACGTGTAAATGTGAAAATGGCTATGGAAAGAGTTATAGGGATTAATCAGAAGTGTGCGAGTTAGCTCGAGACAGTCCACATTAAAAAAAAAAAAAGAGCTATAATAGCAATCACTGTACACTAGTCACAAAAAATACTCATTGGCATAATGTCTAATTAGTTTAGTCCAAACAATATCTAGGATTATTGCAGTTTTGACCGTCCAATTGAGTATTTAAATTGCATCGTATTTCTTAGGAATAATTGGTCATTAGTTTCGGAGAACAGCCACATAGTTACTCCGGATCACTCTAGCATCACACACTTTTTTTGCTTAACAAAGAAGAAGTTTATAGATAGAAAAGAGTACAATCAAATCTCATGGGAGGTTAATAGAGGAACCAGATGAGTGGAGATAAGCCAAACCACACACTTATGTTGAATCCATACACTTATTTGTGGGTCCCACAAAATATGTATTGTCGGAGTAATCCGAAATACCACGTTGCTGTGTTGCGGGACTAATTAATAATTAGACACTTCTTGGGCATGTATTTTGAGATAAATATACCTATGTATGAATACATATGTTTTATATATAATGAAACTTTTATTGTAGTGGGCTGGGTTGGTTGGCTTAAAAATAGTAAAAACAAAGGCAAACTTCACTTATACCCCTTTGTGGTTTGGGTAAGTGCGTTACACTTCCTCTGCTTCAATTTGTTGATTCACACCTCATGTGGTTTGTGGACATGTGCTAATACACTCATTTCCATCCATATTAACAGAAAAAAATTAACTAATATGTTAAAAATTGAATCTGAGCTGTTCACAATGTAATAATGAAAGAGTAAAGCATCTCCATCGAAAATCATGTCAATCAGACGTCAATAACTTAGTGATCAGTTCTTGTTAAAATGAAAGGTAAATTTACATTTAAAAATTTACTTCATAATAATAGATTATAATCGTCGTGCTGCATTCCATTTCTTGGTTTCACTTGCCCCTCATACACTAGTCTACCTCTGGCTTCTTCTTAATTAATGGGCAAAAAAAGATCAAGTGAGAGGAGAACTACAGCTAATATATAGGACATCATGTTTTCAAATCTTGAGGAGAGCGAATTCATGAAAGTCAATCACGAGGGGAAGCCTGACCAAGGCCAACTAGCAGACTTCTTTTCACACGAATCTATACGCTTCTAACAAAGAAAGTAACATTTCCTAACATAATGTTACGACCATGAGGTTTCCATTTTCAATTGACTAGAATTTTGGTATGGATGCAGTACCCATCAAACTCTACAATATGAGCAATTTCCAATCCAATTGGGATGGATTGTTTAGATTTAAGGAAGTAGAATAATCAAGGAAGAAGATGACGACATATTGGACTTTAACGCATTCCTGTTAACGGTGAAAGTATTATTTTTTTCCGTTAATTGGGTGCATATGCACAAATTCACGAACAACAAGGTGTGCGAATGCAATTAAGTGAACCGTAGGGATGTAACAACACATGACCCAAACCACAAGGTGTATAAATGAAGTTTGCTACGAAAGGTTGGATTTGATAGGAGACTTTTTGATTGGATTTGATTGGAGACTTTGGAGTATAGTAATCCAACAGCTAAGCTGTTTTAGTCAAGAGCCCATACTTAAATTTCTCCGAAATGGATAGCCCACTGCGTGTCTGTGTAGTTTCTCGTTAGTTTTGTGTGGGACATAACGAGTCAAAAAATGTGTACTGTTTTTAAGATTAATTAAACTTGTGGGGCAATTTTTTCCAGGTCAATGAGGAGTTAAGTGCAATTGCACCCGCCAATGAGGAACGCGACCGCATGCCACTCATGACCACACGGGCCGTTATGGTGCACGATGTAATCAAAGTCATACACCGTGTGTTCAAACGGGGGATTGATAACTTTGGTGTAGGGTGACATAAAACCGGAAAATTAGGCCAAAAAACGGAATTGGGGACTTGTAGTGAGGTTCGGTCGTCTATCTCAGTACTGACGCCTCAAATTTAATATAAATTTTAAATGATCCAAGTCATTCATTGTTTGGTTTAAAATCTACATGTTCATTACCGAAATAAACAACCAGATGGACTCATTAAATTCCTGTAGTGAGCCTCTCACTACAGGGCTCTCGGTCCCCGAAAAAATTGGTTAGGTTTGCTTTTCCCAAGCTAATAAAACAAACCAAATAATTCGACTTAGTTGTACAATTATTGAAAAACTATACCAAACCGAATTCAACCCTTCTTTAGGTGGCATAATATGCATACCATGTCACCGGGCGAGGCAAAGAATCGGGGGCGGTCCTAAGGAGTGCAATGGGGATGCGGGGCCCTACACAATTCTAAGTATCCTTGCATATTACACTAATTTTCAAGTTAATTAAGAAATTTTTTTATGGAATTGGCCCCTACAAGTCCCTTGAGTGAAAAAAAAAAATTAAATTCTCAAAATTTCTATTTGAATGGGGTAAAAATTCCCAAAATTTCAAGTTATCAATCATTTTTTAGGTTGCGTGTATAAGAATATACGGTGGCTACGCACCTGCACACAATATGGTCTCTTTTTCGAACCTCGCAAGTAGCGATATATACTTATAAAAAGATGTATTTTATTATAAATATGAAAATACACATGATTCGGGCCCAGCTTGACACAAATTACGTTTCCGCCACTACAAAGAGTAATAAGCATGTCGTGTGCTTGATTATGACCGGGTATGGCATGTGAACGAGCAAGATAAGGCATGGCATGACATGTGCTTATGACCTGATTGGGAGCGGAGATTTGAAGTTTGGTTAGGCAAGAAGAATTTTAAGAAAGCGATTTTAACTTTGGTTATTTAGATTTAATGGAATATTTTTGGTACATTAAAGAACCAAGTTTCGATAAATCATTTTTTTAAGAGCTCCATAAATCCTTGATGTCCATAAATCAATGACTTGCGGTACATACAATATTAATACCATATGCGCAGATAAAACCAGGGGCGGAGGTATGTAGGCGGGGGGTGGCCCCGGCCCCTCCCAATTTCTATTTTGGAGTATATTTTCTATATTTTTTATAAATATTTTTTAAAAGCTATAAAATTTCGAAAATAATGAAATAGTAAGAACAATTTCCATTTTGAAAACTCTAAGCTACGATAAATGATCCCTTGAAATGATGATATTGCGTTCGTCAAGTCATATGATAACAATAAATTAAACTCAAGATTAATTTTTTAATTCATCAAAACTCAACTGACTAGATTTAGTCTTGAAAAATCATCGAACTAAATTTTTTTTCATAATCCAGCCTCCTCTAACTACGATTCCTAGCTCCACCAATTCGTTATACTATAGGCCATGCATAATTCTTTCACAGGTTAGGTATAAAATTTAATGAGGAAGACGACCCCCGCATGCCACATATGACCACAGTAATGGACTAATGGTGCACAATGGGATCAAAGTCATACTGAGCTCCATGCGTGTTCAAACAAAGATAAATTAGGAGGCGTAAATGGAATATGCATATCGTATTACCGAACTTGGAAGAAGTAAATGTTAGCGAGTTAGTTAGTCAAGGTCTCGTACGACATTGCGTACCAACGAGCAAGGTAAGACATGTCACCGGACCAAGCGATAGCTAGCGGGGCCAAGATTTGAGGGCTAGTTACGAAAGAAAATTTTCCATAAATCGATTTTCGAGAATTAACTTTGGTTATTAGTTTTCATATTGGATTGATGTGATTTATAACACGAGCTAGCTACTTACTCGACTAGCAAAAGAACGAATGAATCAGATCAATCACGAATCCATGAAGAAGCTCCATTTGATATCATACCACACCATGCAGTGACTTGGTTGGTCTCACCCGGCTGGAGAATTTCTGTTCCGAAAAATCTCTGTGTCGAGAGATTTTCGGTCGTTAGATCACTTGAAAATAAAAAAACAAAAACACAATCTAAATGGCCAAACCCCTTCGACATAGAGGCACAAGTAATTTGGGCACAGAGGATCGCACACCGGTCTCACACTTAACCAACAACAGTGTTGCACGTGACTTGCTATAATGAGCTCAATTATTTATTTATTTATTTTTCAAAATAATTTGGTTATATGTAGAACGAGTAGAACTAAAGATTGCAGTGGACCAATTAGGTTGTATCCAGGGACGGATGAAAAATCTTGTGTGGTGGAGCTACCTTGTTAATTATAATCGTGAAAATTGTTTTTCCTAGTTAACCACAATATATAAGATTATGCCTAAAAAATTCAATTGACTTTTCTGGCTTTTAAATTTTGCCTTTATTCAAAAAATTCGCGTTTATTAGTTTTGGGTTAAACTTTTATGAGTTATTGATTTGTCTCGATGAGAGAAATAAAAAAAAAAAGTAGAAATTTGCGACCGAAACCCAAAATTCTTTGAAAAAATCCAAGGAAAGCCCAAAAAGCTTAAAAAGTCGTAGCTTAATTTTCTAACTTTTTATTGGATTTGTTTAAAAAAATTCGGTATTCGGTTGTAACTTTTTACTTTTCGATTCCTCTAATCGAGAGGAATCAATAACACATAAAAGTTTGACGCAAAACTTACAAACTTCAAAAAAATTCAATAAAGACAAAAAAAAAGTAAACTAGTATGTAGAATACATTTTGCAGCAGGAGCAATACTATTTACGAGATATGTGCAGAATACATTTTGTAAATCTTTTTGTTAATCAAAATAGAAAAAGTGGAAAATGAAAAGTCAAATAGCTTCTCACAGCCTACTTTTGGCTTCTCCTCCCTAATGTTAAATTTTGAGAATGAGTTTGAGCTTATGTGTTTTGCGTTTGGGCAGCCAAACATTCATAACTTAAAAATGAGAAAATGAGTCGGCCAAACAAACCTGTAATTTCACACTATTCCATTGCCTTAAGAATGATCGAACTAATAATACCTCACTAGCCGCTCATGATAATATAGACTCACATTTCATGGAGTCGTATACAATGGCGGATCCACCAAAGGAATCCAGGTGGACATGTATTTTCTCTCTCTACTTGAGAGTTTATCTCTTCTCAATGGAGAGTTTCCCTTAGGGCCATTGAGAATTTCCCTTAGGGCCTGATTGACTGTGGGTTTTGATGGGGGTATAAGTTATACCCGTCTCTTTATCTCAATCCCACGCATTAGTGAATGGTTTCACAATTTTTTGGGAAGGGATATAGTTATACCCCTCCCAGATTAATACCCTTGGAGTGGTACTAATTAATAACAAGGGGAGAGGGTGTTATTGTTTACTACCCTCCAATACCCTTAGTAAAATTACTCCACTACCCTCCCTTATCCCCCTTGGCTTGCCTTTAAAATTCGTTGACTGTTTAAAATGGAAAACCGAAACCCATTTTGAATGTTTACGAGCTCTTGCAATTTTCTTCAAATAAAAAAATGAAGTACTTTCGCGCATAATTTTTTTATTTTTTGTACACCAAATTAAATTATTAATTGAGATCTTTAATTCGATACAAAAAAAGTTTTGAAAATTTTTATACTTTAAGAACTTGACATTATTAACTTACATTGCAATATCTTTCGGATAAAAAAATATTGTAATTTTAGATATAATTAATAAAATTAATTATTATATTATATTTATTGAAAAGTATAATTAATTTAATTAGTCTTACATTTATGTATTTATTTTATCGTAATATTTAATATTACCCATGCACATGGGCAAATAAGTCATTTGCCATCTTTTTACATCATCCACCCAACTTTATCACTCTTCATTACAAATTCATCCAAACCACGTACTATTTGATTCACCTTCCATAAATGTCACATCAATGTGGGTCCACTCTTACTAAATAATACCCCTTACTATCTTATCCTCATTTACTATTTAATTCCACAAAAACTTATCCCGCATCCAATCGGGCCCTTAGGGTTTTATCCCTAACCTAACCCACCACCGCCGGCTGCAACCCCCTTTTTCCCTTCTCTTTCCCCCTCGTCTTCCTCATTGATCTCTTACAACCTATCACATTCCCTTCTTGTCCTATTGGGGGTGGGGTTGCCATCTTTTGGCCTTACTCTTCCTCTTGCCCTCCGCCTACCACCATCTACTCCCCCACTCCCGTTTGACACCTTTTCGAATCAAATCGCCACCACCCACCGCCTGACATTTAGCCGTCACCAATCTCAAATCAACCGCCACCGCCCACCCTTTTGTTAACTCCTCTAATTAGCCATCACCCATACCGTTTGTTACCTCCTTATCTTAGCCGCCACCTCCCACCCCTCAGTTTCGTTGGGTTGTCTCAGGTGTGAACTTAAGTCCATGGCGGTCGTGCATCCTCTAGCGAATAAAGCCTCCAGAATTTGATTACGGTGGCAATGAAGGTTGGATCTGCACCTGAAATAGTGACTCAGCTTCAACTCAATCCAAATTAGTATGAACCGGTGTAACTCATAGATAGGTGTCCTAGATACCTCTGTTTTGTTTTTGAGATTTTGGCCGGTTACTTTTAGTTTATGTTTATTCATAGTTGTTTTTGTATTATTTTGGCTATGGTTGTCTTTTCCATTTCTTCGCAATGGTTGCGTTGGAGGTCGATTTAATTACGACATGGCTAACCTACACACAAAGTCCCGCGTGTCAGCAGAGACTCACCTTGGAGTAAGGACCCTGTGAAGGCTACCGGTTTCTGGTTGTTTTCTCGGCATGTGGCTTTTGGATTGCATAAACTTAGTTGATTCTTCGATTTCATCTTGGGTTTAGTGTTAGGGGTTGCGCCGTTATCCCTCAGATTTCTACTTTTGGATCAAGGACTGGTTTTTTGCCCAATAACCTAGTTGTTGTTCTGCCTTTATCCAATAACCTAGTTGTTGTTCTGCCACTGAGCCTACTAGTGTATGTGCTCGCGTCTAGATTTTGGATTGCATAAACTTAGTTGATTCTTTGATTTCATCTTGGGTTTAGTGTTAGGGGTTGCGCCGTTATCCCTCAAGATTTCTACTTTTGGATCGAGGAGTGGTTTTTTGCCCAATAACCTAGTTGTTGTTCTACCACTAAGCCTACTAGTGTATGTGCTCGCGTCTAGACTTTATCGACTTTTGCGCAATCCTATACTTTATGATGAAATCCGTACTGCCTTCGAGCTTGTATATGAATGGAATTGACTTCTTATGAAAAGAAAAAAAACAAGGGAATCTGGATGGCACGTGCCATTGTTAGGTCGCTCTACTCTATAGTCATGGTGGTCACTTGAACACTCCTGAAGAAAAAAAAAACCTTGCATTAATAGAGTACGTTTTTTTCTTAGAGATATCAAGAATGCCCATAATCTTACGGGGGTTGCCTTTGTAATTCCTATGGATTTAATGCATGTTTAAGGTTCTTGGTTTTTTTTATAAATAAAAGAAAAAGAAAAGTAACTTCGAATCTTATTTTATAGAGAGAGTGTAGAGTGAAACTTTTGAACTTTAAATCTCATGATCTAATTGGTCGAAGAGATCTTGTGCGATTTTTGCTTGGGGCCTTCGAAAAAACAGACACCATTTTTACCTTTTTGGGGTTTTCTTTGCCTCCCGATGATAAGTTTTTGTTTCTTGTTGGACAAGAGCCTGCAGCGAAAGAACCGTAAATGGGTTCATTTTGTCCGATTCTCTGACCTCTGTTCTTTTTGGGTTGGATATGAAAGGGAATCTGAATCGTTCACGTGAAAGAGAAATGATGGATTTTGAGATCGTCTCGTCTGATCCATCACTTTCTTTTAAGTCTGATACATCACGGATCGAAAATATTACTAGTATACAGAAAAAAAATTCTCGAAATTGTCCAAAAAAGAAAAATGAAAGATCCAGATTACTCCCTCCGTCCCAATTTCTTAGTCCTTCTTTTCATTTTGGGATGTCCCAAAATATTTGTCCCACTTCTAAAAATATCCATCAAAATTGGGTCACTTTTCAATTTTACCTTTAAAAAGTATTTTTCACATCTTAATTGGCTAGTCTATTATCTTTTATTTTATAACGGTTTTTATAATTTTCAAAATTCTGTATTATAAAACTAATTGATATCTATTAAACAAGATCCATATTGAATACGTTTTGACTTTCATATAATAAATTAGCCTTACAAATTTGGGCACAGTAATATTGACTGGATTTAGGGGGAAAATAGAAAAGTCAATACAAAGTTTTCACACCCCTTAAAAATCCATTTCTCCAAAAGGGGTCAAGAAATTGGGATGGAGGGAGTATAATATCCAGGAAAGAGAAATGAAAATTTGGACCTTTCATTTCTCTTTCTTCAAAACTTCAAAAAACTTTTCCCGGACCCTACTACTTCACGGTGGATTCCATGATTCTACCGTTAGAACAAGAAAATCTACTATTAGTTTAGTCCCTATAGGCATTGTTTGTTTAGTAATTTTAGTTTAGTTTAGTTTAGTTTAGTTTTGAAAAAAAGTGTAATGAGTAGAGAAAGGTAGAGAAATAAGTGTAATAATTACAAAATAAAACTAAAACTATGAAACGAACAAGGCCAAAATTGTTTCAATTTGATCCTTATATTTTTAGATGTCTCAATACTATCCTCCTAGTTACATGTCAATTTCAATTTGGTCCTTATATTTTAAATGTTTCAATTTTGTCCTTAAAGTTTTTGATTTGTTTCATTTTGATTTTTTTTCCCTAGTTACAACGAAGTCCTTCAAATATTTAAAAAGTAAATATTTATTTAAATTCTACTTAGCAAATCTAACGGTTTTTAAAAATTTTCCAATAGTTTAGTATCTATTATGGGTATTCTTAATATGGCTTTTTTAGGTTTATTTTAAGATATTCTTTTTTGAACATATTAGTATGCAGATGTGTTGATTTCTTTTGTCGAGTACGAAAGACTATGTAGAGGTCCTGATATGATTTCTAGTTTAGTTTTTTTTACGAATATTTATATGCCTTATTTTGCTAATTGTTTATAATTGATTATATTTTATATTTTTGATAAGTTCTTGTAATTAAAAGTGTCATTTGGTTCAATTATGATTTGTAGAAAATGTTATTATTTCAACTATCTAATTGTGATTCTTCAAAATATCTTACGCACATAACTATAATTTACGTTATGATCAAGTTGAAAATTGACTATGATAACACTAGGGAGCCTAAAATAGGATTGCTAAGAATTGTAGTGGCTTTTATACTATTTGATAAAACTTTTGTCCTTGTAGATATAATTTATAATTTGGCAAATATTTTTTCAGAGGACTTAATTGACACAAGTCGAATACTTCAAGGACTAAATCAACTCAAATAAAATTCTGAGGACTAAAAATTGAAACTTGAAGAATTCTGTAGGACTAAATTAATTCAATTAAAATTTTGAGGATCAAATTAAAATTCAGCTATAAATATAGGGACTAATATATAAGATAATCCAACAAAAATTCATGGCCCGAAAGTGTTAAGATTCAAAAAAAAAAAAAAAGTGTTAAGATTCTCCTAACGTGCTGGTAGTCCTTGTAGTTGTGGATAAATTAAAATCAGAAACAAAAGAGCGAAGTACAACTTTATACCATCGTCACAATACTCCTATATATGGGCCCATTCTTATTTCTTTTTTTACAAGTGATTTTCACATCTCTTTTTTTTTTGGGATAAACACGCATCTTTATTTGTTTTTTTAGTTTATAATATAGAGTATATTGCGGTAAAAAAAAAATGTTTTTGAACTTTTTTACATCAGTTTTATTCCTTCCAATTAAGGCCGGCTCTCATTTTTGGTGGGCTTAAGCCGAAATAAGAATGGGCCCTATATAGTTTCATAAGAAATAAAATAAAATAAAATAAAATATATGAATCGCGTTTTTTAATCAAATACAAATATTCATCAATAAGAAGATTCCCAAAATAATAACAAACTTTCAAGATTTAAGAAAACATGAATAAGAAAATTCCCAAAACAATATAGTACTGTAACAAACATTCAAGACTTAAAAACATATTGCTTACGTATCACTACTCTTGGAAAAAAATCCGAACTTAAGAAGATTTTGGAATTGCATCACTTAAAAATTGCCCTTCCTACATGATCCAATATAGAGTGGGTTGCGTCCACATTTTTCCACAATTTGGATTTTGGAAAGTTCATGGCCCAAAATGCATTAATAAACTGGGCGGACCAACATTGGCGGAAAGGCTTAGAAATTATATGGTAGTTTGAAAACGGGCTTCTGATCAAGACTCATGGCTTTTTGGCCATGGCCAACGATTTTTTTAGCCGTTTGATATCATCTAGGCCTTCAGAAGGGGGATTTTGGCGTATTAGGAAATATTAGCTTATAAATTTTAGTACGAAATTCTGTTTAGTTCTCGTCTATTTTGGCGACCTTATATTTCTTCCTAGCTTTTTTTTTTTCTTTTTTCTAAGCATATATTTCTTCCTATTTTTTTAATCTATCATTTATTTCCGAATTTCCATTTTTGTTGATTTCGTAATTCCGTTGATTTATTTGATTAGCAAGTCTAATCTTTTGTTTTTCTCCTTGTTGGTCTAGGGTTTCTCTAACGATAAATATTTGATAAAGAAAGCGAGATCATTCTAAATATTGTATGTTCATAGAGGGAGCACCACTTTCTAAAACATGTTTGTGTTTTCTTCTTGCAAATTAGTTTCATAAAAGGAGGTTTCTCTGCATCACCATCTTCTTCTTTTTTTATTCAATCAAATTATGCTCATAAAATCAATCTTATTAATAATTTCATATTTAATTGATACAATGGAAAAAAAAACTGTGGTGAAAATAGTAAATCATGTCTAATTTTTCTAAACTTTTATGATAGATACCAAAATAAAAGAGCCCCCTCAAATTTACTAATTTTGAGGGCCTAAATCGCCGGCACCTTAAACTTTAGCTAACGGCCGCCTCTGCTTTCAATTGTTGTGCATGGCAAGAGTCAATGCTAGTGAGTAAAATAGCTCATGTTTGAAATTGCAAAATATTGAGTCATTGGGTCTCTTAAATGTTTAAAATTCAAATGAATTTTTTAGCATTTGGTAAGTTTTTGTTAGCTTTTAGTAATAATTTATGGGATTAATCATTAGTATCGATGAGAGAAATAAAAAAGTACAAAAATATAGACCGAAGTTGAGGAAAATTCACATAAGACGACATTTTAGACAAAAAGACAGTTACTAGGTACTTTCTTCTTCTTTAGTGAACTTTTTTTTTTGTTTTACTTTTAGACTCCTCTCATCGATGCAGATGATTAATTCAAAAAATATAATGCGACTCTAGCAAAAATTTAGAAAAAAAAAATCAAATTTTACTTTTAGACTCCTCTCATTGAGACAGATGATTAATTCAAAAAATATAATGCGGCTCTAACAAAAATTTATAAAAAATAATCAAAACACGAAAAAGCAAAACGACAACAGAATGGGGCCAATTTCGGATAATTATCAACCTATTAATTCTACTTTACTGTCCTATGGTACCCAGCCGCAGCCACTACTACACATTCTTGGTACTGATTATTTTCTCTTGATTTCAATAAAAAAAAAAAAAAAAAAAAGAAGGCAAAAAGTCGTTTTCAAGTTTGCATTTGAGTCAAAATAATGGAGATCGTGTAAAGAGCTTTCACTCAAACTACTCAAATCAGAAAGGAAAAATGTATGGGCCAGGCTGGGCTTGCACTGCAAAACTAATAGTAATAAAATTCGCATGTACCAAGCCCGCCCAATAAACAAATGAGTTTCACTTTGATATTCTCTAGCCTAAATTCTATTGGATTTTTCATTTTTCAAAACCCGTGATTCTTTTTTTATTTGAACATCATGAAATTTCATTCAAAGTAGCCATACGACACTTACAAGATTTCATCGAAAGACAATGGCAAAAGCTTGATACACGGAATAAAGCAATCAAAAGATTCAAAACAGTAGAATGGGTTCAATGCCTTCAATTAGACTAAAGCATCATACTCTATTCACACATATTGCAATGCAGACCGAAATCAAGTTCGTATATAATTCCCATCATTTTTTTTTTTTTGAGGAATAGAGAAATTGAATTAAACCATAGCCCTAAACCCTAAACGCCTCTGCCGAGACTCGAACCAATCAGGAGATAACCGCTAGGCCAAAAAAAAATCCATCTAATTAATCCTACTATTTTAGTAGGTAAGTTTAATTTCAAAAAAAAAATCTCAAATGAAAAAGGTTTCAAAAATCAAGTAACAATGCTATTACCATAGACAAACACACTCACATTCACTAAGGGGCCATGTGTGTATTTATCTGCGTAAATTTAAGTGTGGCTGTAGTGTTATTGAAATCCGAATCATTACCTGTTATAGAGTGCAACTTTTGGTTGTGGAAAATTAGTTTAAAATTTATGATGACATCCACATATGTTTTGAAATTAATACTCCTCTGTCCCAAATTTGTTGTCCACTTGCACTATTCACGACACCTCAAAAATCTTTATAATAAGGAAGCTCACTCTTTTTGAATTTCCATAAATCTCAGCCATTGGTTTTTATCAAGGGCTGTGATTGCCTTTCACAGCGCCCCTCAAGGGGTGAGATCAAAGACGCCTTAAACCTACGGCCACGATTTATTAATGGCTTTGCCTTTATCCCGCCCAAACAAGTGCAGAAGAGGTGTGGGTGGACCAACTTTCTCTGCCTATTCCAGAAAAGTTTCAAATTTCAAAAGCTACACTAACTTTCACTTTACCCTTTCTCTCTCATCCTCTCACCGGCTTCATCTCTATCCTCTCTCTCTCTCTCTCTCTCTCTCTCTCTCTCTCTTTGTGTGTGCCAACTGCCCACTCTCTCAATTTCAAATTGAAACCACGCACTACCTCTCTCTTAATGTCAAATTTTACCCTACTCATAAGCCCTCTTCCCCCAAATCTGTTATCTCATATTCGTCGTGGTTTGGTTTGGCCCCCTCTTCTTCCGCCGATCTCCAACCTCTTTCTGCCCCCCAACTCTTTCCATTTTTGTTCTGCCAAGAGATTGCCGTTTACTTTGTAGTGCAAGTTTCATTTGATTGTCTTTTTCTTAACCGTAACATGTTCGCCTCTCACACGCTTCTCATTCTCCTCTTATTGATTTCAGAACTTAAAATGTAACATCTATCTCCCTCCTCCACAGTCGATTCCTCTCCTCTCCTCCCCAGGTATGTCGATTTCTTTTTTGTTCTTGGGTTTTTCGTTCTTTGTGAGTCATAAATCAGGGTTGTGAACAGTCCTTAGTTCATGATTGCTTTCCTTTGCTTTCTGATTCAATGGCTACTCTCTTATGATTGAAGATAAACCATTAGCAAAATCCCATGGAGTAACTGTTTTAAATTCCCTAGATTTTTGTCGGCAAGGAAGGCATTAGATTTTAATTGCCAAATAGAAATAGATTTTTGTCAGCAAGGAAGGCAATATACGGGATCCAATGCTGCCGCTTATATCCATATGTTAGTCTTGATAATGGTTTGCCCTTAAAGCTGGCCTAGAAAAATTCTGTCTTCCAATTGGGGATTATTGAATGCCATCATCTTTCAGCTGAAATTTTTATTTGTACAAAACCTATGTCATCGTATAGATTTTTACAATCTTCATTCCGTTATAAATAATTTGGATACTCCTACCTTCGCTTTTACCTTACATCTCGGTGAAGATTTCGAATATTGCTTATTTTTACAATCTATTGGGTAGATAATAGTAGCTTTTTACTATCAAAGAAATCGATTTACTTATTTTTTGGCTCCAAAAGGTTTGGTACAGGATGCATTTCTATCGGGGGAGGTCAAAAAGGAGGGAAAGGGAGACCCTCCCTCTCGACATTTCGAGTGTCCGATTTTGAATAAGCCTACATCACAACCTTTAATGGGTTCATCTTCCTACCAGATTTTAAATATTGCTTCGGGGGCATTGTTGAATTCTTGGATGGCGTTTTTTTTAACCGCTGATGCAAATCTGAACCCTCCCTCTCTCGCCATTGATTTCTCTCCAACTCTGTTTATCGCCCAGATGATGGTAAGGTTTCTGGTATTTCCATTGATTTGTTATAGGTTTCTTGGTTTGAATGGCTTTGATTTATGCGTAGCAAAAAAAAAATGTTAAAATTCCCATGATATTAATTTCGTGTTTTGTTGGTACAGAGGTCTTCAAGACTTCCATGATTGGTGATGCTAAGTATTGGGTTCTCTCTTTCTATCTCGCACGCCCACACCCAACACATATTGTTTGATTAAATCAATAGTGATCTCCCCTATGATTTTTAGGAGTGTTGATTTGTTGTCATTAATCATTGTTAGTTCTGATGGGTTTTTTTTGGGGGGGGGTTGAATTTATGTCCCGAAATTGGTTAGTTGGACCATGTTCGAAGTTAATTTGAAAAATTACTTCTTGGAGAATTCAATGGTAATGCATTGAATGTACTTAATAAATTTAGATAGCTTTGTTGTCATTAATCAGTGTTAGTTCTGATTCTTTTTTTCTTTATTTCTTTTTTTATGTATTTCCCGAAATTGATTAATTCATGTTCGAAGTTGATTGTAAAAACTACTTGGACAAAACAGGTCATTGGTGGGGTTAGTGAGTAGTAGAAAATGGCTAATTAGGTATAATTTTGCTGAGAACGCGTTGTGTCATGCCATCAGGTGCGAATAATTTCTACTAAAACAAAACCACAACAATAACATGAAGCCATTAAGGCAAAACAAAAGCCATTGAGGTAAAATGGTAGCTCAAGAAGTTGAGTTAAAACAATCTCGACGCACCGTGCCTTCAGGCACGGATAATTCACTAGTTTGTTTATATTTCACGTGTATAATGTTACTCCTATATGTTCAGTATGGATCTCGTTTGACAGTTTTTGATGAGTTATATTAGAATTTTTTTTTTCAAAATTGTTAAAGACATTATAGATCGAAAGATATATGCAATTAAAAATTGGCATGCATGCAACTAAATGGACAAGAATTTTGAGACGGGTTAAGAACGGGTACTATAATCCGGTAATTATTAGGTTTGTATTATGAAAAAAAAAATAAGTCTTTCTTCGACAAGGACATAATATAGGAGTGAATCATGGAAATATGACAAACTAATTCTTTGATGCTAAGATGACAAATCCCCTACACATTCTAAAAATGTCCTCGCTAGCCCATGAAAATGCCTAAACTCCCAAAATCATAAATTCTCAAACCTAATGAAAGTGCCTAAACCTAAACTCTAAGGTACCCTATGAAAGTGTCTAAACAACTAAAACCCTATAACTGAAAAGTGTACCCTAAGTGCGTAAACTCAAAATGCTGAAACCCACTGTAATCTACCCCAAATAGCCTAACTCTATTAAAATTGAACCTCAAAATTGAATCTAACCCCATAATTAAAAAGACAATTAATTTTGGCCCACTCAGGACCCACACGTGTGAGAGAGCCATAGAGAGAGAGTGTGTGTCGGGCATGAAAGAAAAGTGACACAGTGACCACATTTCGGGACCACATGTCGCTTTCAAGGTTAGTCACAACAAAGGAAACCTATTGCTTTCAAGGCTGTACTGGCCGCTGACTTTCTGTTTGTAATTTTTTTTTTATCGTTAAAGATATTTTTGTCTAGTGTTATTCTTGAATCTTAAAAAATTCCATATGAATGAATTGAAAGTATTAAAATAAATTAAACTGAACTAGACACCATTTAAAGTCTCAAACTTGATTTTTAGACTAATTTTCTAAATAAAAAAAAAAAGGAGTCGGGTAGATGCTGCAACCAGCGGTTAAGATCTGCACACCAGAAAACCGTCAACCGTCGAAGAAACCTGACAAAAGAAACCGAAACCCCCAAATTCGGGAGAAGCGCGCAGAGATGGAATTCAAATGCTCCGATGTTCATCTATGGAAACAATCTCTCTCCTCTTACAAAACCCGCATAGAATCTCTCAACAAGCCCAACCTCGTCTCCCTCGACGAATTCTACACCGACGAACTCCCTCTTCTAATCCGCCAGCGAAACCCTAACCCCTTCATCACCACCGATGACCTCTCCAAGCTCATGCAGTGGAAGCTCACTCGCGGCAAATGGAGGCACATCTCTCTCTCTCTCCCTGCTCTTTGTTTTTTTGATAACTTAGTTGTTTGGCCCGTTTCCGTGCCCACCTAGGAATGATATATGAGTCGAACGAGCCGAGTAGCAGTAGTTTGCTCGAGCTTGGTTTGAAATCTTAACGAGGTTCCAAAAAAATTCCAAGCTGGGTTGTGACTAACTGATCTGGAACGAGCTTTTGACAACGAACGCGAGCTTAAACTCGAATAAGCTCGTAGAGTAGCGGGGCACAATTAAAGCTAGAGAAAAACCCGTATTGACTAGGCCCAAAAGAGTTGATAGCTGGTTGAAACTAACTGCCTGGCCAACTCCTCGGGTTCTCTCTTATATATCCGTAAATGTATCTGTCTATTCTGATTGTGGATTGTGTGTTTTTGAATTTCAGGCCTCGGTTACTGGACTTTGTTTCATCACTGGATGAAGCCCTAGTGAAGTCAGCGTCTCAGAAGTCGTTTCAATCTCTACCTGATGTCTCGAAAGCCGTGTCGGAGCTCACTGTGTTGAAAGGTGTTGGTCCGGCAACTGCTTCTGCGGTTCTGGCTGCTTACGCGCCTGATGTTGCACCATTCATGTCTGATGAGGTGAAGTTGTAGTTTTCTTTGAATTATCTGAATTGATTTTTGATGAGGTGGTGTTGTGTTAAAGAATGATTAGTTCAACGTGAATGTGTTTTTGTGGAATAGGCTATGGTCGCAGCACTTGGTAATGCAAAAGATTACACATTGAAGCAGTATTTGGTGTTTGTGGATGAGTTACAGGCCAAAGCAAAGGTGAGGTTTTCTTTTTCTGATGATTCATTGATGTTTATCGAAATGTGTTTGCATTTGAACATTTCAAATGCTATTAGCAATGCACCACTTTCCTTTTTTGTTTGAGCACGATGGGTAAAGAGAGAATGATACCGTTTCATCATCTAGCACACAACTTATTTTCAGGTGTCTCTTTTTTGAACACATGCTACTCCATTAAGTCAAGCTGAGAGTTATGGAGACAATACTTACTATTGCTTCATGGATATGTTGTCTGATTTTTTCGGTTTCAGACTACTTGTTTGCATGCCTGTCGAAGAAGTGGCTGTTGTTTTTGCACTTCTCATTAACATATCCAAGTAATTTTAGCTTTTCAAATTCCTCTCATGATGTCTGCTGGATTTATGTTTCTCTTGCGGTTTTGTCGACATGCTAACTATGCTTTGTTTCTTCGGAGAGCTCTTCAGATTTCTAGACTTTGTTCACTTTATTGTGGAGGTAAATAGGTAATTTATATGGTATGAGTGATGTGTGTAATTCCACTTTATTGAAATGATGCCATGTTCATTGTCAAGAATAAATAATTAAGTTATCCCTTTCTCGAACAGTTAAGCCATCATCTCTAGGCTGTGGATTGTATAGAGTGAGTTGAATGCACGTGATACTCTAATCTGGAAAAGGGTGATCATGATATGATATTATCGATAAAGTTACCATTCTCTATAGCGGCTTAAGCTTTAGATGAGTTGGTGCCACTTGGTGGCTAGTAAGTTAAAAACTCTAGTTGGATATTGGCTGCACGAATTCATTGGGGCTGAAGCATTGTTCGTGAAAGCCAAAGCTGACTTCCAAAGCCTAAATAGTCTTTTAGAACTCAGTTTGTTGTTATGGACAAAAAAAACATGGTGCGGGCCAAGTCAAGGAGGAGATGCTATAGAAATTGTATGGATGTGTATGGTGAAGCATTCTGGTTTTCTTTCAAAGATCTTCGTTGTGCTTTCCGATGTTCTTATGCATTGTCTGGTGCACTTTTGCAATTAAGTTGTACAATGGAAGAGCCCTACCAAACCTGATCCCTGTTTTGATGCCTATAAAAATTTGTCATCACTTGAGCCAAAGAAGTTCAGAAAGAAAAAGAGCATAATATCTTCTTGCTAATGACTTATCTCATATGCACCATATGAAGGTGGAAGCCCACGAGTTCATGTACTTTAAATGCTAAGCCACTGTAGCTTGAATTTTCAATAGTTGAAGGTGTGATTGAATCAGTTGCGTGATGTAGAAAATGAACGAACCAAATGCATAACAAATCAATGTTCATCTTATTCTTTTTTTTTTTTTTTTTGATCCGAACTGTTCATCTTATTCTATTTGTTGGCCTTGGCTATCAGAACTCATGACAATTTGATCGTCCAAACAGATTGTGTTTTTTTGAGAGGGGGCAAGTAGACTGAGTCAAGGTTCATCTTTAACTAATGGATGCCCAATACTCTCATATGTGCTTATCCATAATTGTTCATGCAATGGTCATAGCAGGGGTTCGATTCCCCCTGGAGGCAAACCATGATTTAAGCAGGAGGCCGTGGTGGTGGGTTTTTGAGCTAGTCTCCCCCGAGAATTAATCAAGGTGCGCGGAGCTAGTCTGGACACTCGGTTGTCAAAAAAAAAAAAGTTCATGCAATTGTAGCTTGTGTGGGATTAAGTTAGAGACTGTCATTTTGTTTTGTTATTATAAGTGTTTACCCACTCGAGGAACAAGTGGTGAACAGAAGAAGGGGGTCTATGAGAATCTTACTTTTGATATATCTATATCACAAGTCATTGAAGTAGAGTGACAACACTCCTATACATTTACTGACATTCCTACTCCACCAATTTTGATGCTGCTATTTATTTGTTGCTGTGATATTCTAACCTTAGTGACCGATTTCTGATTCTATGGTCATATGTCCTGCTATGAATAGCTTTTGATCATAGAGAAAATAAAGTATGAAGAATTCTTTTGATTGGCTAAAAATTACTATGAAGTTACTGTGGCAGCATGCTCCATGTTATTATGCTTTAATTTTAATGAGATGACAACATGCTCTATGTTTTTGGTCCTATGGTTTGCGACTGCTATGTTCAAGAGCACTTGGAATGGTGCGCTATTTATTTAAAATTCAATACAATCTTCGAAGAAAATCTCAAATTTAAGGTATTGGATCATCAAACTAGTTAAAACCTTTGTGTGTACACATTTATGAGACCTTTTGATTTGGAATTCGGGAGATGGGATAACATACACTTTCTCACAGACTCACAAACACACAATCATATACCCCAGAGCATGATTGTTAAGTTCCAATGTCTTGGATTTAGCAACATGTATTCTATGTCAATGACTAATCTCATATTCACCCCGATTTAGAGTTTTTGGCAATTCATGGTTGACTGGTTGTGCGTGACATCACACATTTAATGTACAAAACCTTTATATTTTCTCTGTAGTAAATTTGAAATCAATCTCACGACAGAAAGATCTGGCTTTATGTTGCAAGTTTTCCTTCCCTAATCCCGATACATGGCTCTTGTGTGCATCTCAACAGGCATGGTATTCCCCTTTTAGATTTGATGCCATTACGTGGTGTTGCAGTCCAGATGTCTCATAATTGTATGGTCAGAATCATTCTGGAGACATCCTCAAGGTAGTATTTGGATCAAGGATTTCAGTAAGGAAAATAAAAAGGAAGTCAAAAGGTTAAAGGTTCTAACAGCTAACTGTTTGATCCTAAAACTTTTCCTCTCCTATTTCCTTTTCCATACCATTCTTGATCTAAATACAGTCGAAGGGACATTGAGGAGAATTTGGCTTGTGATTGTGTGGCGTGTGTCATGTCTTTGCACGTCAGATTTATGTTTTCAAGTTTTTTGGTCCAATTTTTTTATTTGTTCTATACGCATGAATACCAGATGTGAGATGCCAATCCATTTATTCAACTAATTTCAGGGTTTTGATGACACACTCAAGAATGACATTCTTTATGAAAGATGGTTCAGTGTGGAAAATTATTTGATACAGATGTAATTCTGTCAACATTTAGATGCTTGCTTTCCACCCAGTATCTGACCCTTACATATGTGGTCTTTGATGCAACTTGTTTTCAATACCATTTGTAGGAACTGAGTGCAGAAGGGGATACATTCACACCATCAGATGTGGAAAGAGCTCTTTGGAGTTCTGCAATAGGAGCCAAGTTGTCAGCTCCGGTACGGCAACACGATTCCAAGGCTAAATCCACCAGGAACACCAAAAGAAAGAGAAAACAATGACGCTGATAATATGTAAGTAGTTAGTGGCTGTTCTTCTCAGCAGTTTGCTTGTTGGGAAGTTGTGGGGTTACTTCTTTGCTTCCAAAACCATAACCAATAGCAGACTCCCCGGTTGGTTGTTATTGCTGATTAAGACTCAACATGCTTAATTTTGAACACAAAATAACCAAAAAGCAAATTTTTTGTCTCAATCAGCAATGATTATCAAATATGCTCTAATTATGTTTTTGTTTTGTTGTATTTAATTTTTAGTGTCTATTCATAGTAAATGGTTAACGTGGCTTCTTACTCAACCTTGATTGTACTCCTATGATATACTAGTATTTGACTAATCAAACCAACGTAGTTTTTTTTTTGATCCCTAAACCAATGTAGTTCGTTGTAGTGTTTTGTATATATCATTTGTTTTCTGCCAATTACATCTGGTTATTCTTACCCAAGGTCGTCATCAGCTGGGCAAGGCCGCGAAGTTGCTACTCAATCCCACCCGCCTGTGTGCACCGCACGGCTTTTCATTTTGGTGGGTAGGACCAATCGGATTTCGTTCAAAAAGTGTAAGCCTAGGTCGAGTCCATGAGCTAGACCCAAGCGGGCTAACGGGTGGCCCCAAGCGGGCTAATGGGTGGATGGGCAAATAGGCTTTAACATACCTGCGGGCTACAAATACTTAATAGTGAAGTGTGTTTTGAGTTCACCCATGACGTGAGTTACTGTAATTGTTGACTTGTTGCGTTGTGCTTCACGAGGATCACACGCAATTATTTGAGAGGAAAGCTCGAATTGCTATTTACCCAAGAAAATTACATCGATAAAAAAAAACCCCTAGCTCGCTCTCGGAACTCTCTCTGTCCTCTCTGGCTCTCCCGCACTCTGTTTGTTCCATATTGTCTCTCTCCCTATACTCGTAAACATATTACACACAGAAAAGGAACAAAAAAAGCGGATACTGGTAGCCTATCACTCGAAGCCTCAACAATGGGGTGAGATGTCCCTTCACTTATCTCATCTCTAATCATGAGGGACTTGAAGTCAACACGTTATATATGTATGTATGAGTAATTTTATTAAGAAATTTGTTATTATTTATATTTTAGTCAACTGATTCTAGCTTTCATCATAATTTTTATTACGCTGAACGATATCAACGAGGAGAATCATAAGATTGCAAATATATATAGATAAAAAAATTGATTTTTTTTTTAATGTAAGACGACTTTAAAGACACTAAAATTCTACTATATCTTTTTCAATTCGTTTTCATACTGTTCTGATTTTTATCATCGTGACTAACAAATAATTAAAAAAATTTGATACGAATATATTGAAAGTTAAGAAAATAAGTAAATAGAAAAGGACTTAGTCAAATAAATACCAAAATGAAGCCTCAACGCAACATACCAATTAAAAAATTGGTTTGCCACGTCGTTACCCTTTTAAATGGAACGTAACGCCTTTTTCCATTAACGAACGGGCACTTTATTCCTTTCCAACGCCAAAAACCCCACCTCTCTTAATAAAACCCCCGATTAATAACCCTTCTTAATCAAGACGGCCCCACAAAGCTACTCGTCCGAAAAGACCATTATGCCCTTCGCCGACAGGAAACACCGTCGGAGCCCTAAGATTACTACTGCTCACCACCTCCTCCCCCAGCAGAAACCCGATGAAAGCGACTCCGCCGTCGACGGCGCCTCGTTCTCCGGCGCCGTATTCAACCTCTCCACCACGATCGTCGGCGCCGGAATCATGGCACTCCCGGCCGCCGTCAAGCAGCTGGGGATGGTCCCTGGTCTTATATTGATCGTACTCGGCGCGTTTATCACTGAGGCCTCGATCGAGATGATTTTGAGGTTCAGTAGGGCTTGCAAAGCGACGTCGTATTCCGGACTCGTTGGAGACGCGTTTGGTGGCCTAGGGAGGACTTTGTTGCAGGGGTGTATCGTTGTCAACAACGTCGGTACCCTCGTCGTTTACATGATCATCATCGGTATATATCATTGACTTCTATTATGGGTCTCATTTTTCAGTTTTTAGTTTTCATTTACATAAGCGTGATTTGAATGTATCTTTGTTGAATACTTGTTGGCCTCGTGGACGAGTCCACACTGGGCTCTGCCCGGCCTTTTTATTCGGCATTCGCTAGTAGATGACGGGATTGGTCCCTCAGATTAGTCAAGGTGTGTGTAAGTTGGCCCAGACGCCAGAGTTACCATAGAAAATGTGGAATACTTATTGAGTTGAACTTGAATGTTGAATTGGGCAGAAACTACTGCCAAATAGTTTTGTATGGGTCTAAAGCTATAGAGATTGTTTGTACTTTGATGTGGAAGCCGCTGTAATTCAGATAGTTAGTGGAAGTATGAGAAAGTACCTTATCACTACCTATAAGCATATGAAAAGGTTGTAGTAAAGATGAAAAAGGACTAAGTTAATTATTTTCTTACAAAAGAAGGCAAATTACTATTTTTGTACAGGAAATGATAATTTACATGTTGTAGAAACTTAAAGCCAATATTTGATCATATTTTTCTTGCAAGTCAATTGGGATTTGTTTCTCTTCAAAGACTCTCCTATATATTAATCAAAAGGGCCCTTTATGACAACTACAGATGCCTTTACAAGTTCGCGAGGGAGTCTTTAGATTTGATGATGATTGGTTACAGTTTCATGCTGATCAAGTTGTGTGGAATAAGTGAAAGCAAATGTACTATGTCATAAGATCGAGATCTCATGCAAATTTGAGATATCATTGTTGATCATGTTGAATACTTATTTAGTTGAACTTGGAGTAATGTTCTTTTTAAGGTTTTTAATTGTTAAATGGTGCAGAAACTACTACCAAATAGTTTTGAATGGGTTTATAGCAGGTACTGCTGTTTGATCCAGAGACTTGTTTTAATTTTCTTCTTTTGTTGTATAATTCGATTAGACGGAAAGAAATGATAGATAGTGCAAGTACGAGAAAATACCATGAATGACATGGGGGAGGAGGTCAGAAGAATTAGTGGTCTTTAATGTGATCCACGACTATAACCGTATGAAAAAAGTTGGGAGTCAAGTCAGTCAACAGAAAAAGGATAAGGGTAGAATCTTACAGATGGATAACAGAAGAAAGCAAATTAGTATTTTACTATATTGTAAATGAAATTTGTGTGTGTGTGAACAGGTGACGTATTGTCTGGAACATGGTCAGATGGGGTCCACTATCCAGGCGTGGTCGAAGAATGGTTTGGTCCCTACTGGTGGATCAAACGATCTTTCTTACTGCTTCTCACGACCCTACTTGTTCTTGCTCCTCTGATATCATTCAAGCGAGTGGGTTAGTTTTTTCTCATGCCTTTCAGTTGTTTTTTAGTACTATCTTCACTATGGAAATGCATCCCTCCATAGCATACCTTCAGTAGGATTGGCTATTGCATGAATTGGAAGAAGAGGATATTTTGCACCTTTGCCTCAGCAAGTAATGGCTGGTGTTATAATTAAGCCTTTAAGGAACCTTAACTGGGCAACATCATGATGCAACAAATTTAAAAATGATGTGTTAGAGAAGGGATGTGGAAGGAATGGACACCGCTCTGGTGGCTGACCTCCTCAATCTACATTCTGGAAAATCTCTTTGCTTTGCTCAAATGAGAAGCATGCACCTTCTTAATTTGATTTGGTAGTTGGTGCTATTGGATCATCATGGTGAAAACTGAAAAACACCAAAGTTCTTGTCTACAGTGTGTCCTATTGGCAACATTTTCGTATGCTGCTTCTCCATTCCGAGGTATAGATGTATCATGCCCCAAGAAATAACTAGGGAAGAGCAGGTTTCCAAATGGAATCTAGAGATTCCAATCATCTCCATTTTTTCTTACTGACATTATTTTAAATAGAGTCGCCATAAATGCACCACACTATGTTCTGTTACTGCAATTAGGCTCACATCACAAGCCATTTCTTTCTTGTGCAAAGGGGCCATATCAATAGGCCATCTTTTATCCTTAATTCTGCATCCTCAAAGGGTATGTCTGAAGTCCCTTTTTGTTCTTTACTTCATGTTAATATGTTATTAAGACCTGGTTTGTTCTGCATAACCATTGGTACAGGCTTTCAGAACTGCATTGGTATGAGTGATGCATGGCTGGGTTGTACTTGTTATCAATATATTGCAATTAACAACATTTTGGCTTTTTATTTGTTTGTTTGTTTTTAACCAGATTCGTTGAGATATACATCAGCCTTGTCTGTGGGATTGGCTGTTGTATTTGTGGTGATCACAGCAGGAGTAGCTATTGTTAAAGTGATAAATGGAAGCATTGGAATGCCGCGTTTGCTGCCCGAACTTGTTGATCAGGCATCTTTCTGGAAGCTTTTCACTACTGTTCCAATAGTAGTCACTGCCTATATCTGCCATCACAATGGTGAGTTCTCATTTCTACACCCATTCTGTTGTTTTCCGTTCAGAAAAGCACAAACACTGGACATTTCTGTAACCTTTCAAAGTTTTGAACCTTTTGACCTGAAAACAAAATATGTCATTTTTGTCCAAAAATGGTTATGCATGTAAGTGGAACTTTAACCTCTCTAGTTTGTGATGTTTGTTTTGTAAATTAGTCTATCTGAAATTATCTTGGTTCATTTACTCACAAAAGAATGCAATAAGTCATTGACAGATATTTGAAGTATTTGTGAAATTAACAAGATCTTTCTTCTCAATTGCTTATATCACCAGGATACACAAGGGTTGCTGTTTAAGCCTAGTTTAAGCAAAGTTTTTGTATAATGCAGCAGAAGCTTGCAGTATCTCTTTACTACAAGAGGTCTAAAATACTGAATTACTGAGGAGTTTCTAAATATGATTTTCAAGACAATCTTATAGCAATCTCTTGTTATATATTAAAGAGTTTTCTCCTTTTTGGACATCATTTGTTTGGCAATATGACATTGGGCATATTGTCTGAAGGTGCATGAGAAATATGTTCATAATTTGGTATGCCGGTTCCATCGGCTGAGTTACGCGTTTCAACCTGTCTGCAGAAAGAAATCCCCACAGATATATGCTGTTGAAGAGAACTCTATGTGCCCACTTTTTCTTTAACAGTGGCATCTGAGTGAGGCACGCTATAATCCATTGCCTATGTTGCACGGACTCGGGTACGGGTGTCGGGTGCGGGTATAGATCCGAGGATCGGATACCTAAAATTTAAAAATCAAGGATACGTGGATATGGATCCAAATTTAGACATGGGTGCGGGGATACATCACCTGATTTTTAAAAATATATTTAAAACATGTGTAAAAAAAACTTGATTTTCTCTTTAAAAAAATCACCACTTATTTAGATTTTATTTATTTCAAGCACAAGTATTAAAGTAGTACGAAATAGTAATGGGTAAAGACATGTTTTTATGGTCCATTATTAAATAAAATGTCTTTATGGCCCATTTGTTGAGAAATGCAAAGCCCACTTCATAAGATGGCTACTCTAGTCTATAAATGTTGGCCCAAACCCATTTAAATGGGCAAGCTGTAGTACCCATTTAGGGTTCTCTGAATTTGAAATCAGAAGGGTTCATGTCTCCACGCAGCAGCAGCAGCAGCAGCTCACTGCCTCGATTTCTTTTCTTCTTCTTCTTCTTCCCTAGCCCTAGAAAGCAGCAGCCGACAACCAATCGCCAACCACCGTCACCCACCACTCGCCGACATTGAATGAAGACGTATCCGGTTTCTCCCAGCTGGATCCGACACGTATCCCGTACCCGTGCCTGTGTTGCACCCGTGTCCGTGGCGGATACTTCACCCTTTTGGAGGATCCATGCAACATAGTCCATTGCAACTTAAGTTTTTGATGGATGGTCCTTGCTCTCACTTTTGTAAAGATGATGCCTAAAATGTTGCACGTTTGTCTTTGTGAAAGCTAGGACTTGAAGATCAAATGTGTCTAACTTATTTTTCCTTCGTTGTGCTTGTTCCCATGATGTTTGCAGTTCACCCAATAGAGAATGAACTACAAGACCCCACTCAGATGAAGTCAATTGTACGAACATCAATTACATTGTGCTTAATTGTCTATGTTGCAACCAGCTTCTTTGGATTTCTCTTATTTGGGAATCACACATTGGATGATGTACTTGCCAATTTTGATGCCGATCTCGGCATCCCATACAGTTCATTGATCAATGACGTGGTGAGGGTGAGCTATTGCATCCACCTGATGCTTGTTTTCCCAATGGTGTTCTTTTCCCTTCGTCTCAACCTTGATGGCCTTCTCTTTCCATATGCCATTCCAATTGCTTTTGACAACCGGAGATTCTTCTCAGTGACAGCAGCTCTCATGGGTTTCGTTTTTCTAGGAGCCAATTATGTTCCTAGCATATGGGATGCATTCCAGTTCACTGGTGCAACTGCTACTGTCTCCGTCGGATTCATTTTTCCTGCCGCTGTTGCCCTTAGGTGAGTCCATTGATTATATACTAGATCTGTTGTGCATTCCTTTTGTACAAGTAATTATTCAAAATTAAGACTAGCTGGTTCGTGGTGCTGACTAGTTATGCGTTTGCAATTCTTTCTTACAATGAGATTATTACCAGTGACTATGAAGCTTAGAAGAAGCATCATAAGTAGACAAAAGAAGTGCTATCAGCTGATTTTGTAATGGTGGTGCATGAGCCTAATACAAAGTTTTTTTTATTTTTTATTTTTTGGTGAGGACTAGTTCCAGTAAGAGCCCATCCTGCTGCAACTGAACGTATTTTTGTGTTACCTAAGTCTTCCAGCTATAATTGCTATGAGATATAAGTATATAATGGTCCAAATAGGCGTGGTTCTGTAAAAAACCAGTTACTGGACCATATAGGGCGGTTGAATGAAATTGAGAACTAAAACCAAGCCATTATATATGTTGAACCAAACCAGAACTAAACCGCAACACCGGTCCAGACTGTCTGGTGTTGGTTCGGTTCTGAATTCAAAGCTATTAGCATCGAAATACTTTCCCCTAAAATATGGAGTCGCAGAATTTTGTAGACTTAGCCCACAAAACAACCTATGCAATGATTATGAAACTTTCGTTCATAATCAAAACCTAATATATTCCACAAAATACAAAGAAATTTACCACCGCTGCAGAAACTCTTAAAACTAGGCTCAAAAAACTCATAAGATAGCTAAAACCAGTGATGAAATAGGCTGGAGATGTGAAAACAAGTCCAGCAACAGAAACATACTAACAACCTACTTAGCCTAAAACTAAAACTAAAACGGTTGATAAACTAATTCAAAGCAGCAGCTCCTACATCCAAAACAGCAAGTCTAACATCCTCAACCTATTAAAAATAGGAGACCAAGTTTAGTCAGGAACATTGAGAGCAACATTGTGGAAGCTGCAAGTACATCATTAACGAGTATATCACAATGGAAGGAAAATACAATAGATACTAGTCAGAATTCCGTAGTAAAATGTACCTTATTAAAGATCTTCCATTTTGGCCATGCTTTCTTCCACTTCAAAGGGGAGTGGAGTAGCATGTAACCAATCTTGCATTTAAATCAAGCACTCCACAAGCTTCGTCTAAGAAAATTCGAACTGGTCTATTACAAGACATCCCGACCTATGTAGCATGGACACTTCGTCAAAGGCCATGTACCAGTGTCGGACACCGACACTCTTGACGCTCTTCAGACACTCAAATTCCAAGTGTCCTAATTTCCCAACGATATTGGTTCGGATACTATGGGCACATTCTAAAAAAAGTTTCAGACACTCTAGAGACACTCTAAATAATGCTTCAGACACTCTCGGGAAACTCACAATAGATGTCAGAGGAGTTGAACAATAAAGTAGACGCCTGTCAAAGCTTGGAAAAGTCTTTCTTTTTTGTGTGACATGTGATGGTTTACTAATTATAGGACAAATAAATGTTGAAATGCTTTTTTGGAAAACTTCTGTGAATGATGTAATGATAAATAGTAAGATGTAAGGTAATATGGTGTTAAATATTCATAATTAAAGCCTATTTTTATTCATTAAATAACTGATTAAAATAGCATGTTTTAAAACATCCCCAACATGTCATGTCGTCTCATTAGTGTCATGTGTCCGTGTCAGTGCTACATAGATCCCAACCCTAAACACTGCCTCCAAATCAATAGCTGAATTGCCTGAACATCCCGACCAACTTCAGCAAGAACCATATACTTGATGCTTCGTTCTCACAAGTTTCTTCCAAAGTATTTATCCATCTCCGACTTTCCTCCATCATTGTGTATTTTTTTTTTTTTGTTGATAAGACGACAATGTTCTTCATTCAGAAAAGCCAGAGGCACTTACAAAGGACTCCGCCCAAAATACACTGAGAAAAATCTAGCAACAACACCCAAATAACAAAGCGTAAGAGTAAGAGCCATCTCAAACGGCCTGACACGAGCCATTCTCCTACACATTGTAAAACGCATCTCAGATTGAGTGCAAAAACAAACTGAGTCGAAGTCGGGTTTAGTGTGAGATGAGGGAGAAGGAGAGTAACATCTTACGGGTCATATAGATTTAAAACATATGAACAGAAGTCAAGCATCGACAGAGCCAGACCGAGCTGCACGGCCACGACGAGAACCGAAGCCATTGGAGGACCGAATGCAGCCTGAAACCAAGGATTTATTTACCCACCACCTACACCCACCAGATCTGGAAAACCAGATTGGTACCAAAGCCGGACCAGGGAAACCGACCGGGAGAGCAACAAGCAAAGCAAAAGAAGAACCCCCTTCTTGACCGCCTCCTTATTGGTCCACCACCACTTGCCGCCACCCATCGCACCACCACCAGCCATCTTCATCTCGCTGATCTGAACCCATCAAAGTCGAAACGGTGCCACGCCACAAAAAGCCATGGGGCCGAACCAACCGGGTCCGGAAAGGCAGAGCACAAAGAGAAAACAGGGGAGAGGAAAGGATGGACACACAAGAGAGATGGTAAAGGAGAGGAGAGGAGAGGAGAGAGGGGGGGTCGGGTCCTCCCCAACCCCAAAATCCTAGCCGCCGCTGGAGAGAAATTGTAGAGAAGCGAGAGAGAGAATATTTTAGACAGGTTTGGTATTGCTTGCCAACCAAAGGAAATTCACCATCAGTGTGTATTCCAAGTGATTTTGAAACTTAGATTTCGAGATACAATCTACCTGCCGCTAGACAAGGTTTTTTAATTCCCTGTCAATAGAAGTTGGCTTGAAAATGAACTCTCTACTTGGAACTTTTGATATTCATCATACATATGCTTCAATGCCTCTCTTTCGTTAACTCTTCCACCATGGTCGACTCATAAAATTCAAAATAGGAAAATTGTAGATACCCCTGCTTAAACCAAGGACCTAACCAGGGGCGGCTCCAGGAAAAAAGTTCACCTGATTCAAATTTCACTTTTAAGTTTTTCACACATCTTCTCTGGCCTTTTATTAGCATGGTTGGAGGTTTAACCTCTGTTAACCTTCCAAGTGCTGATCAACTAAAGAGACAGCATAGCCACCTGAATAATAGATACTATAAGATAGAATGGACTCTGGATTGGTATTCTTGTATTTGCCAGGTTGATTCTGTACAAATTGGTGTAATTAAAGGGGTGTGCTTAGAGTCGATGTATTATACAAACATTACTTCCTACATGGGATGGAATTTGCTGGTTTAATTGTTTGTAGCACCTCGGGTTTGTATGACTGTAGAAGTCTTCTATGTCAGATGAATACTTATAACATCACCTGTTTTCCAACAGGTATAATATGTGAACATTACTTTCTACAGGGGGTTGAATTTGCTAATTGAATTGTTTTTAGCACCTCAAGGCTCAAGTTTATTTGAACTTAGAAGTCCTCTATTTTAGATGAACAAACGAACATCCACTCTTTTCTAAAGGGTATAATATGCGAACAATACTTGCTACATTGAGATTGAATCTGCTGATTGAATTGTGTGTAGCAATTCAGGTTTATATGACCTAAGAAGCCTTCCATGTTTGATGAACAGTCATAACATCGCCTATTTTCTGACGGGTATAATATGGAATATTACTTTATACATGAGATTGAATATCCTGATTGAATTGTTTGTAGCACCTCTGGTATATTTGACCTTAAAAATCTTCTATTCTAGATGAACAGTCATAGTATCGAGTATTTTCTAATAGGTTTTGATAGTCAATTGTTTTTGTTTCGACATTATGCAGGAACACTAATGGAATTGCAACAAAGAATGATAGACTAGTTTCATGGGTGATGATACTTGTGGCCGTGTCTTCGAGCACCGTGGCAATCTCTAGCGATATTTACAGCATTTTCAGCAGTGACAACGGGGGTGGAAGGTGATACCAAGTGACAATCATATTTTCGTGCTATTCTACGATTGATGCACTTTCACCCCCTGCAATAGCTTATTTGATTGACAAAGAAGCAACTCTGTTGGGATCCAAACTATGCTGCAATTTCTGTCAATTTTTTACACTCCCCAGTTTTTGATAAATCGTAGATGCCATTGAAAAAGATTTAAGGCTGGTGTGAGTTTGCTTCATTTAGGATTGCTGATAACATGTTTGAAATGAATATCAGCAAAGGAAGGATTGGCTGCAGAAATTTTCAGTGTCGTTGACGTTTGTCAACTCATTATATACGGAATTCTTGTAAATTGTTCATTTTGTTCTTTAGGTATACTTGTAACTAAATGAAATATGATTCTTGCCTCAATGACATTGAGTAAAGATTAACAAATTGGTTCCTGACTATGGTGATATCAAATGAAGTTTTTTGCCCATTTCAAATTTGCATTAACCTGTTAATGGCGTTGTGACCTAAACTCGGTTACTATTTTCTTTCTTTTTGTTCTGCAATAAAGTTTAATTCTCCTCTGCTATGAAGTGAATGGTGTTTAAATCAATATTCTTGTTTTATTTTTTCATGCAATTTATTTTGTTGGTTAACAGTGAGAAAGCTCTTGTTAGCTACATTTCGAGTTAACTTATCAATCAGTAGGTTGTCCGAAAAGTGTCGGTACTACATAATAACGTGTGATAAATGCCTACTCTCTTATTCTCGCTTGGTAAATTTTGTGGGCATCATTTTTTTTTTTTTTTTTTGTTGGTACATAGAGAGTAGAAAAAAACTACACCCTTGCAAAGGCCACTCCCCTCATGTCTGCTTCAAGGAGGGGATGATAATATCAAGTCTAGAGGAGCAACGTGGGAGACCCACTTTTGGTCGTACTCCACTCTCATATTTGCAAGCTTATTAGCCGCCTGGTTTCCTTCACGGTAGATATGATTCAGAGAGCATCCAGTAGCTTCCATCAACGCCTTACATTCCAGAATGAGACCCCTATGGGGAGAGTGAATAGGGACCTCTCCCTTGTGGGCATCATATACCAATCCACGACATTGGGACCAATCTACTACAAATATTTTGAGCTTGTTCATTTGTTCACAATCAATTTATTACATAAACAAATCATGTTTGAACATGTTCTAGACCAATCTATGACATACATACTGTATATCGGACCAATCTACTACATATATTTTGAGCTCATGTTTGTTCATTTGTTCACAATCAATTTATTACATAAACAAATCATGTTTAAACGTACATTTTTAAGCTCAACAACATTCTGTTTGGCTCATTTGACTTATGATGTTTATAAAATTCAAATTACTTGAGAGCAGAATATGACTGCCTGAATTAAAACTCGTTTGAGATCGACACGCGTCTTATACAAACCATAATTAAATATATTTTTGAAGCTCATTATGTTTTGAAATTCAACGAACACAACCAATTGCTTAATTCGTTTATTTTAGCCTTCATTTTTTGAATGAGAAAAATACCACTCCTATAGTTATAAAATCATAGTACAGTAATATTTTGCGACTGTAATATTTCAGCATGGGCAGAGCAGCTGTGACTAATATATGAAATCCATCAAAAGCTAGCTGTCACAAATAGACTGAAGCCATCAAGTAAACTCTGTTTCTGTCTCTTTGTGTGTATGGACTGAAATAGCACCCACCAACCATTTTGAATAGCTGGGAGAATTTAATTGGTTAATATGGCAATCAATTAGGAAAAACTACTAAAATTACTAAGGAGAAATATATAAAAAAAAACGTTTTATTTTACTAACATACATGTGGGAGTTGTACTTTCTCTATCCATGTCGAACAAAATCAGGGTCAATGGATTCAAATGTTTTTTGGCCCCAAGATTTGGTTGGAGAGTTGCTAAAGTTTTTATAATGATCTTGCTTTTTGGCCTTTCACCTTCCATCATCTATAAAGCATTTAGTTATAGATACTTGTCTCTCTATGCATTCGCTGTTGGGAAACAAGAGGTCTTAGACCATCTCTATTTCTACTACACTATCTAAAAGAGTACCCTAAAATGCCCTACCTAACTAACTAAGAAAAAAACTCAAAAGAATCTGTTTGGTGTACAAAATTGACTTCCTAAAATCCTAGATGACACCTCTCGCTGCCCAAGTCAGTACCTAAATTTGGGGAGAGAGAGAGAGAGAGAGAGAGAGAGGACTTAGAGGGGAAATTTTGTGAGACCACTGAAATGGGTCACACTCTAAAAAATAATGAACATATATAGGTAGCCTATTAAAGTGCATTCCTATTTAGCTACTTAACTAGGTTCCTGGCACATAAAATAGAACCTTGCATGTGCATAAAATGGTTCATTTATAATTAGTGGTTTATAAGTTGTTTGCTTATTTGGAGATTTGTAATTTTCTTTATTTTTAACCGTCGTGCAGAAATATTTTTAAAAAAGTCATCAATAAAACCTTCGCTATGATTCTAAGAATTTGTCAATGTCAATGTAAACCATACACGATCTAAAAGTTGTCTAAGATTGTTTGCTCATTTTTTGTTTTTTGTTTTTATTTTTTTTATAACAAGTATGCATTATAAACTGTTTAGTCCATATTAAATGTCTTAATTTAGCAATATCATTGACTAGGGAAAAAATTGCACGATTATAATTAATAAGGTGCCCACACTAAGTTGGATTTTTGGATCCACCCCTGCTTGTCTCTATATGCATTCGCTATTGGGAAACAAGAGGGTCTTAAAACTCAATAGAGAGAGAATCAGAATTTTAATATAGGGGTGACAAAGTCGTGAACGTAATTTAATTGAAATTAAATTTGAAAAAAAGGATGTAATTTTACATTAATATTTACTAACTTAACTTAAGAAGGAATAAGTTAACATAAGTCATTGTATACATCACTATGATTCTTGTAACCATTTAGAGTAAAAAAAGAGTAGAAATTGATGCTCAACCAAGCTAATCAAGTGAGCATTTTGAATTATATTTTGACTCTTTTATTTTTATTATTCAATGAATCTATTGCAGATGACATCAAAATAGTTGCAATGTGCATCTCAATATAGGTGCATTGACATTAAAAGAATTTATGCTAATTTAGGGGGTAACGACGTCGTGGACATTTAAATTGAAATCAAAATTGGAAAATTAGATGGAATGTTACATCAATCTTTACTAAATTAAGAAGGAATAAATTAGGACAAACGATTACACACTTAAATATGGTTCTTACAACCATGTAGAGTACACTTAAATATGGTTCTTGACTCCTTCTTGTAATTAAAAGAATCCATGGCAGACGATATCAAAATAGGTGCAATGTCCTCCTCAATACAAGTGCATTGATATCAAAAGCCCTAGAAATTGTGCATCGCAATCACAACGTCCATGGGATGATGAAATTGAATAAAAAAAGTACAAATTGTTTTGTCCGATTAGTGGAAACGTATATTAGGAGTGAGTGTTGACTAACTGGCCAAACCAACAAATATACAACATAGGTAAAATAATCGAGAAAGAAAAATACTTATGATGTAAGATACATATATTTTTACTTGATTCTCCACCTCTGGAGTTAAGTACATCCACAGCTTACACCTTTTTTTTTTTGGATCAAAGAAGTCCGCATACATATGTGGAAGATTTCAAACAAATTACAGGATTGAACCAAAACAACCGAATACAAGATACAAGCACAAAACACAAAGGGCGTACAAGCTCATGAGAATCGTACTGTATAAGGCAGACCAACATCGTGTGTCAGCGTAGAGCCTGTCAGATATTCAACAGTGAAGCATCCTATGAGAAGCCCAGTCCAATCCATTAACAAATAAACAGGGAGAAATCTTTAAAAACTACTGGAAAACTAGTAAAACCAGTCTGTAAAAGAAAATGACTTATTGAGCTTCAACTATGTTCCACAAGTGACTTATTGAGTGAAATTGGGTTGATACAAAATGAGAGAATGACCCGTTTCGTAAAACATAATAAGCTAGTTTTGAAAATAACTTAGTTTTGTGGAACATGAAAAAATTGAGCACAAGTTACATCGGCTAGCAAGTATAATTTGATAAATAGGTGAGGGGTAGATGAGTTGGTAAAAACTCCTCCTAAGGAAGATGAGGTCTTGGGTTCAACTCTTCTTAATTTCTTGGGGCCACCTGCACAAGATCTCATGATTCTTATGGGGTATTGGCTTTGCCCGGTCTATGTGTGTAGCGGGGTATACATAGACTCTGAGATTAGTCGAGGTGCACGTAAGCTGGCCCGAACCATCCAATTATCAAAAAAAAAAAAGTCCTCCTCAATACAAGTGCATTGATATAAAAAAAACCCTAGAAATTGTGAATCGTAATCATGTCCATGGGATGATGAAAATAACTCAAAACAGTTATTTGTTTTGTTCAGTTATGGCATAGTACATTAGGAATGAATGTTGACTAATGCTTGCGACCTTAGATTGTATCATAGATGGAGTCGCCCCAAGTGTAGGGCTATGTTGGCGGTAGCATAATAACCGGTAAGATCGAGTCGAATCTACAGGGACCGAACGCACCCGGCGTGAGAGTTGTCTTGCGAGTAAATGTGTAGCCTTGAAGCGGCAAACTTGGCTTGTGATTTGAGGGTGGAATTCACTTAACTCCATGAACGACTCAGAAGATTAAAAATGACAAATTAAATTAAGGCAAAGTCTAGGAAATTTTAACAACCATGACCAAATCTAATCCATTCCTCTCTTGATTACCGGCTCGGGACATCGTTAAATGCCCCCGAACGAAAGATTTAGATTTTAAAACCATTTACAAGAAAATGTGTTTACCAAAGATTAGGGTTTTCGGTTGATTTGGCAAATGACTAAGTTGACATCACCCTAAGCATCACACGTGTCAAGTAGTCAAGCTTTTGGCTACGTGTGATCAAAGACATTAATAAACTCAAACTTTGGTATATAAAATGAAACACTAAATCATTGATAAACAGGAAATGAAAGATTTTTTTTATGAGATGAATGGATTAAACTCGAGTCATAGTGTGTTAATCATCCCATGACTAAGCCTACGTAAACTACTCACAAACCATAGCAAGAAATAAGACTAGAACTTGGAAGGAAATGCAAAACATGATTTATAAACTTAAAAACTGATTTTTAACAAAGATCTCAAGCGTACCTAAAACAATAACTCTAGAGAAAATCGCAAACAACAATTACTAACTTGAGTTTAAGAAGGAAATGACTAGAAAAGAGAGAATACAATTTAACCAATAAAAACATAAACAAACTTAATTTATATAGAGATCCAACAAGTAACTACAACATTAAACAACAAGAAATTAAAGGAAAATGAAGACTCACTTGATTAATCTAAAGAGATAAAGCTTAACAAGCTATGGAGTTTTTACTAGAAAACTAACTAAGGAGGAAGAAGTAGGAGAGAGGAGGGAGGAGGGTATTTATACTAAAAACCTTTTACATTGGCTAATTATCCCAAAAACATATTATAAGTGGAAAGTTTCCATAAATGGAAGATATTAAAGCAACCAAAAATCTATCAAAAATTGCCAAGAATGAGTCTGGATCGATCCACTATGGGAGTGGATCGATCCAAAATGCTCTGGTGGTCATTTGGACGTGAGTGGATCGATCCACTATGAGATGGATCGATCCACTATGCTTTGGTGAAGTTTTGGAGTGGACTGGATCGATCCACTATTGGTTTGTTCGGGCAGATTTTTGACCCAACTTTTCGGGCACACTCCGGCTTCGTCCGAACTCGGAATGAGGCGATTCTTGAACCGTTGAAAAGCTCTATGAGTCTACTTTCCAACCCAATTAACCTCACATTCATAGCCTTTTGAAAGTAATAAGCCTTTTTCTATCAGTTGGTCAGATTTTCTCGAGGCTCATAACTTCAAATTTCTTGTTCTTTTGTTCCGGGCCTTCCTTGAACCTTCCAAAGCTTCTTGAATCAACTTCTAAGCTTCGGCGATTGTCCTCCATGACATTGCGGGACCTTAGGTACTTCCGGATACAACCGGGGATTATTTGGAGCTTTGGACACACCTTTTAGCTCTGATTTTCTGAAACTTATCAAAAACACAACTCTTGCAAAATTAATCGTATAAAGGCACAAAATGCATGTGTGTGTGATCACAATGAGCGAGATAAGCCCGGATATATACAACATTTGGGCCTTATCAACTAACCGGCCAAACCAACAAATATACAACACAAGTAGAAGAATCAAGAAAGAAAAATATGGTGTAAGATACAAATATTTTTACTTGGTTCTCCAACTCTGTAGTTGAGTACTTCCACGGCTTACACCAGCTTCCACTATGTTCCACAAACTTACTTATTGAGTTAAATTGTGTTGATATATAGTGAGAGAATGACATGTCTCGTAAAACGCATTAAATCAGTTTTAAGAATAACTCAGTTTTGTGAAACATGAAAAAATTGAGCATAAGTTACATCGGCTAGCAAGTATATATTTATCACCCAAGGTTTACATCACCAATTAGAATTCTAGGTTTTGAACTCCAAACGGGTATTAAGGTCAAACCTTGAATAGTTAGCAAATTTCAAATTAGACTGAATCAGACTTCACAAACCCAACAATGAGTAAATGGTGTATTCTTAACACAAGTTTTAAAAGGCTTTCGACTTTCGATCTTTTAGCTTGAGTCTTCTATGAAAAAGAACACAAATGTCCTGCCAGCTGATGTATTAGTACAAATACAAAATCGAGAGGCGATGACCAATCATATGATACTATAATTTCAGAGTAGGCTTGTTAATGGATTGGATTTGATATCGGGATCTAACATAATCAAAATCCAATTGGATAAGACAGATTCGGATTTATTGGATTCGGATTGGATTTGGATTAATATGGTCCGTTGACATTTCTATTTTAGAGGACGGCAACTGCAACCATTGGTGCCTCCTTGACTCCATCCTTTGATGTAATCCATTGTTCCCCCTTGACATGAGATGTAGTCTGGGTATCTTCTCTTTCTTTCTTTCTTTTTCTTTACTTTTCTTTCTGTTTTGCATTTTTTTGTTATTTTTTCTCTCCAAGTTATAGAAAGTTTTTGATAAAAAAAAAAAGTATAGAAAGTTTTCAAGAAAGAAACATGTAAATAAAAAAATTCGACTTATTTTGACTTACTTTTGTAATTTGAACTATTTTAGGTTTGATCTATAATTTCTACTTTATATAGTCTTCTTGTCGGTGCGACAAAGGAAGAGTCTGACCTAAATTAATATTGTTAAACACAACAAATATTTGTTGATTTTAGTGATATTTTATGAGTTTTTTGGGATTAAACTACTCGGCTCGACATGCAAGAGGAATCAAAAAAATATAAATATATGGATCGAATTTAAATAAAATTTAGACAAGGCAGAGACAAAAAATATATAATAATAACCAATCCAAATAATTAACGTTGATCTAACAAAAGTTCAGGAGAACAGAACAAAAGACATTGCCAATAATTTAGACCAAACTCACTTGAATTAAACCACATTTCACTAGCACATACAAGTGTCACTTTCGTCCCAAATTTCTTGTCTGCTTTCACTATTCACAGCACCTAAAAAAATAATATTTTCAGATGTATAACGTTATATATGTTCAATATGAGTCTTGTTTGATAGTTCTCGATAAGTTTTATTACACAATTTTTTTTTAAATTGTAAAAAAAACATTGTAGAAAGAAATAAGCAATTGACAAATAGTACGCATGCATGCAAATAGGCAAGAAATTCACAAACCAACAAATATACAACACATGCAAAAGAATCGAGAAAGAAAAATATGATGTAAAATACAAATATTTTTACTTGGTTCTCCAACTCTGTAGCTGAGTACTACCACAACTTACACTGGCTTCCACTATGTTCCACAAACTGACTTATTGAGTGAAATTTGGTTGATGTACAAAGAATGATCTATCTTGTAAAGCGCAATAAGCCAATTTTGAGAATAACGTAGTTTTGTGGGACAAGAAAAAATTAAGCACAAGTTACATCTGCTAGAAAGTATTTATTCGCTAACATTTACAGCACCAATTAGAATTCTAGGTTTCAAACCCCGAACATTCTAGTATTTAGGTCAAACCTTGTACAATTAGTGAATTTCAAATTAGACCGAATCAGACTCCACAAACCCAATAATAAGAAATGGTGTATTAAAAGCATCCACAATGGCCTAACCAAAATTGGATAACCAAAAATTGCCACATAAGCTTTTGGTTATCCATTTAGAGATTGCTAAAGTTCGCAATGTCAAGTCCCACATTGGTGTTTTTTGTTCATAACAAAAAATAATGGACACCCTCATCACTTATTCTAATGATAAACAAAACTTGCCACATCACTTTTTCAAACTACAAAAAATAGTTTTGAAATTTTTTTAAAAAAATATTTTGAATAGTCTTTAAGTACAAAACAGTTTTAAAAATGAACAGTTTTTAAAAATAAACTTCTGAAAAAAACAGTTTTTAAAATGAACTTTTGAAAAAAAAAACAGTTTTTTTTAAAATGAACTTTTGAAAAAAAACAGTTTTTTAAAATGAACTTTTGAAAAAGAACAGTTTTTTAAATTAAACTTTTGAAAAAGAAAAATGGTTTTTTAAATTAAACTTTTGAAAACATTGTTGAGAGAGAGAGAGAGAGAGAGAGAGGAGAGAAAGTTTTTGTCATTTTGTGTAATGGCGGGTGTACTTGATTGGGTAGATGTGTGATCCATTAAATTTGGTTATTGGCAAAAGATTGCTAGTTTTGGTTATCCAAGTAACAAAATTTGGTTAGTTGCTAAGAGGTTGTTAAGTTTGGTTATTCCAATGTGAGCACTTTTTTTAACAAACATTACTAACCTTAGCAACTTTTTGATTTTGGTTAGGCCAATGTGGATGCTCTTATACATTTTAAAAACAAGTTTTAGAAGGCTTTCGAATTTCGATCATTTACCTTGGGTCTTCTATGAAAAAGAATACAGACGGCCAGCTAGCTTATGTATTACATATACAAAATCAAGAGGCCATGGCCAATCATATAATAGTATAATTTCAGAGTAGGCTTTTTAATGGATTGGATTTGATCTGGATCTAACATAATCAAAATCCAATCGGATAAGTCGGATTCGGATTAATATGGTCTGTTGACATTCCTATTTTAAAGGATGGCAACCGCAACCATCAGTGTTTCCTTGACTCCATCCTTTGATGTAATCCAACGCTCCCCCTGACGTGAGATGTAGTCTGGGTATCTTCTCTTCTTCTTCTTCTTTTCTTTTTCTTTATTTTTCTTTCTGTTTTGCATTTTTGTTGTTTTTTCTCTCCAAGTTATAGAAAGTTTTTGATCAAAGAAAGTATAGAAAGTTCGGGAAAAGTTTTCAAGAAAGAAACATGTAAATAAAACAATTTGACTTTTATAATTTGAAATTTTTTAGGTTTGATCTATAATTTTTACTTTATATAGTCTTCTTGTAGTTGAGACGAAGGAAGAGTTTGACCTAAATTAATTTTTTTAAACACAATAAAATATTTGTTGATTTCAGTGATATTTTATGAGTTTTTTTGGGATTAAATACTCACCACGACCCCCACTTTCGGCTTGACAAGAGGAATCAAAGAAATATAAATATATGGATCGAATTTATAAAAAGTTTAGATAATGCAGAGAGAAAAAAATAACAATAACCAATCCAAATAATTAACGTTAATCTAACAAAAATTCAAGAGAACAAAACAAAATACATTGCCAATAATTTAGACCAAACTCACTTGAATTAAACCACATTACGCTAGCACATACAAGTACCCCCTCCGTCTCAAATTTCTTGTCCACTTTCATATTCATAACACCTAAAAAAAATTATATTTTCAAATGTATAATGTCATATATATATACATATATATATATACATATATATATATACATATAAATACCGTGAGGATCTAATCCGGGATCCCCGATTAGAGCATTTTGGGTTTTTTTTTTGTGTTGCAAATTGTTTTGGGAAAATCCAAGCCGTCCAATGTGTTCAAAATGTATTTTCCAATGTTCACGCGAGAAATCTTCCAAAAAAAAAAATACCGGGAAGGGATTGATCCAAACGGTTTTTCGCAAAAACTGTATATTTACAGTTTTGTGAAAAACTACTTGGATCAAGCCCTTCCCGGTATGTTTTTTTTTGAAGATTTCTCGCGTTAACCCTTGAAAACACCTTCTGAACACATAGGAGGGCTCGGATTGTTAAAAAAATACTTGGATCATGGAGGTCCGGATCCCGGACTAGAACCGCATCCTATATATATATGCAATGTTGATCTCGTTTGATAGTTCTCAATAAGTTCTATTAAACAAAGTTTTCAAAATTGTAAAAAACATTGTAGATTGAAAGATATAAGCAATGAAAAATGGTACGCGTGCACGTAAACGGACAAAAAATTTGGGACTGAAGAAGTATGTGTGCCCGTGGGAGTGACCAATCATGTGAGTGTGTCTAAGTGCGTGTATTTTAAATTACTTGGAATTGAGACTAAAAGTTCATGTGAAAGAGACAATAAATCCAAAATAATAATAATAATAATAATAATAATAATAATAATAATATTTTTAAATTACTTGGAATTGAGACTAAAAGTTCATGTGAAAGAGACAATAAATCCATAATAATAATAATAATAATAATAATAATAATAATAATAATAATGACATTCCAACCACATGCTGAACAATATTCATTTTTCCCCAACTAAAGATATGTAAGTAATAAACTTGTTGCCCAATGCCCAATGCCCAATGCTTTTTTACTATTTCTTTGCATTTACCGACTCACCCAAACATTAAACAAGCAATGGTTTTCCTAAACAAACAATGGTTTTCCAAAACAAAAAAAGTAAAATAAACAAAGAATATGCCAAATTCCAATAAAATATGCAGGAGGAATATGCCATATGCCACCAAATTAATGGGTCCAAAAAGAAGATGTGGTACCCCGAGCCCTTCTATTGGACCGACGGAATAGTACCGATGGGGTACTGACGGCGTCGCCGACACCGGTGTGGGTCTCAAACGGCCGATCTGAGCCGTTGATCGTTCTCAGAATCAAATTCCAAGTGGGCCAACAAGGGAATCGAGGCAATCGGACGGCTGTATGAGCTCGATCCAAAATCACCCCATTTCATTTGAATTTTTTGAATGAAATGGGGTGATTTTGGATCGAGCTCATACAGCCGTCCGATTGCCTCGATTCCCGCGTTGGCCCACTCGGAATTTGATTTTGAGAACGATCAACGGCTCGGATCGTCCGTTTGGGACCCACACCGGCGTCGGCGACGCCGTCGGTACCCCATCGGTACATTCCCGTCGGTCCCTTCAGATTTACGCCCCCACCCATTTAGGCCGGGTCTGGGCCCAGTTTTATAAGACTCGACACAGACAGATATTTGCACATATAAAGAAACAAACAGGTGAAACATATATAGGATGTGGCCATGTGGGGAAGGGAAGTTTGTGGAAGAAGAGTCCACATTATCATCACATGGTTATACTCCCTCTCTCTATTTTGAAATTTTAATTCATTCATCACAAATAAAGTATTTTTACGCATAATTTTTTGAAAAAAATTTGCATCAAATTTAGAACCTCAATCGTTCTTTAACTTGGCAAGAAAAGTTTCAACAAATCCATTGAAGTGCATTATGTTCTACTCTTGAAATGCACATCTTTTTACGGTGACCAAACTTTGAGATGAGTGAGTCTTGAAAATATTACGAATGAGATGAGCATTCGGAGGGTCTCCTGAGGTTGTTGAACGGTTCATCTCAGGTTCATTAAACCTACACGGAGCAAGTTGAAGGTCCATCCAGTAGCTAATGCAGGGTGCCCTATGAACTACAGAAAAGACATGCAACAATCGAACACAAACAAGAAAGTTTAGAGAAAAAGCTCTCTAGACTCTTTTATCATTCAATAATACTCAAAAACTGTCTTGCCCTTAAGGCTAATAACTTAATATATTGGAAACCGGAAACCCTAATTGATTTGCTCTGAAAAGGAAGCCAAATCAATAAAAAAAAACCGCAAAATTACCAAAAATGGAAAATTTAAAAATAATAGCAAAATAAAAAACTAGAGAAAATCCTAGAATGTTTTCCAAAAGCGCAGTTTAATTCGGATTTTCTTTACCCAAGTAATTGACAAGTCAAATCTTTCCTTAAACGGCAAATTTGGCCATTTAGAGCCCTAAACAACGATGAAAGCCCAAAAAACGACTTACGCCATGACCACAGGCGATGAGACTTGATTGTTGGGCCATTTCGAGTCCAACCCAAGTGGGCCCAACGCAAAATTCCATAGCAACATAATTACGATTTTGCCACCCTTGGCTTAAATTGTCGAAAATACTCTTCCTCCATGGCTACTGCATTAGTGGCGGATCTAGAAATTCTGCCTAGAGGGGTCACCTTTCAAGTATAACAACATCGAGAATTTTAAGCTAGCGAAATTCATGAAGTTGTTTAATATAGTGGTGTTTTGAAATTTAGTAAATTTTACAAGCTCAAGGCTCGTGAACATAACTAATTTATTTATGTAGGTTTGATACTTAAATAGGTCTAGGGATTAGGAACGCTACTTAAATCCCTCTAAAGTTTAATCCATGTGAACATATAGAAAAAAAAATCCTAACAACCAAATAGACCTTGAGATGTTAAACAAAAACCGTAATAATGAGATATAATTAGAGCCGGCTTAGAGGGGAATCGGAAGAAGTAACCGCTTCGGGCCCCCAAAATTTTTGCCAAACTAGGGGCCCCATATGTTTCAAACTGTCTATGTATAATTAAATCCCTCTTTTTTTAAGCATATCAAGTCTTTGGTATTAGTGGCATGAGAATTATCCTAACTTGTATAAAGTCTAGTGTTCAAGTCTTGGAGTGAGGTTCCATTGCTTTTTATAATTTTTGTTTTAATTTATTTCCTTTTCCCTCTTTCTTGGGACGATAAAAGTATATGCATTCATCACTATTTCACTAATTTTGAAATATAACACAATTGGAAAACAATCTCTAAGTGACACTTATTGCAGTTGATTTAATTCTTTTGTTACAAAGATTAAAAATCAAACAGTCAAGCAAACTATTATAATTCTATAATTTTTTTAAAATGTAGTTAAGAAAATGATCTCTTTTTTTCTCTTATAAATTCTTCCAAAGATATGGGTCTTGTGAACATACTTTATTATTTTGAAATTTTGTCATCTGTTCAAGTAAATCTTATGTTATAATAGTTTTTGTTTCGAAAATACTAAGGGTCCCAAGTTGGAAGTTCGCTTTAGGCCTCCAAAAGTTTTGAGCCGGCATCGGATATAATCAATTGTTCAACACAGAATCAGATTAGTCTGTTTCATTCTATAGTTAATATTAGAAATGCACATCTTTTTACAATGACTAAACTTTGAGATGGAGTGACTACGTATCAGATTTCAAAAAAAAAAAACCCTCTATATATATCATAAAAGACATGGACGGTCCTAGCATTATTTTGAGAAAAATAAAAAATTATTTGGCATGCAAGAAATGTTTCTACTTGTAATTGGATACAATGGATTTGGTACAAGACTACAATAGCTGAAAGTCCACTGGGGTGTTCCATTAACCTAGTTTTTTGAAAAAAATTGATTTTTCACGGTTTTTTATATGATGTGTTGTGAGAGAATGACATATCTCGATGTTTGAAGAAAAAAAAAACAACTTTTTGTTAGTGGAACAGCCCCAAAATGTACAGTTAGCAACTAAACAAAGTCTTGTTGAGGCTTTTCGTTGAAATTAATTCAAAAGACGAATAATGGATGCACATTTATTTGGTCCCTTACGTTACAAAGAATATGAAACTGTTGTACAACTTTTTCAAAATATGAAAACAAGTCGCCATCAATATGGAAGTTTTATGTATTTACGTAGAGTAATTTTACCTTTTTTTTATTGATCAGTTTGTAATAAAAAAAATTCTCCTTTATATTTTTGTCACTGCTAATTTATAATCGATTATTTATTGACCCGCTCGTGAACAAATATAGTGATGACAAGTGGTAATGTGGTATCTCATATTATAGGTACCCTAAGAATTTAGTGGGGGAACATATAAGTGATTAAAAAGTTTAAACAAACAAAACTTGGAAGCTTAACTATGTGATTCTAATTTTTTTGAACAAATTTGACTGTAAATGTTCGAAACTAATTCGCAACCTTATCCGCTCTTCTCTCGTAATTTATGAATCCCCGGTGCTATTCTTGGTGTTGAGAAACTGTCTTTGACCGGACGGGCATGATAATCTAGTAGAGGTACGAGCAAATTGATCCGGACTCTTGACGGCTATTAAAAAAAGTTAGAGGTGCATTAGAGGGTGACCACTATTTTGGTTTTGTTGGAGATATGCCTTGAATTCAAGACGTTTGAAGAAATGTACAACTTTTGGTGCGAAAAATGTCAGTTTCAGTATCTCTGGACTGGACCAAGGGAAGTGGGTTCCGGACTAGCGAATCTGGGACGTTTGGGAGCTTGTAGCATCTCTCGCCCGGACCGGGAATTTTCTTGGTCCAGACGAAGGGCCCTGGTTGGTGTAGTTTTACTCCAGCATCTCGGGTCCGGACTAGGTAAGCTTGGTCCAGTCGAACGGGGTGGTGGCTCCGCGTTTTAATGTGTTTTCGTTTAGGAAATCCTATTGCGTTTAGGATTTCGTATTGTGTTTAGACTTGCATGGTAGTGCTTTGATTGTGTTTCTTATAAATAGGAATCTTGTGGCTCCTAAGGTTTTGGACTTCTTGAGTGAATCCCTTTGAGGAAGCCCCCATGGGGCTCTCCATAGTGTGTTAGGGTTTCTTGGTTGTTCCATTTGTTTGGTCTTGTCTTGGGATTGAAGCTATCTAGGTTTTGGAGTCGTCTCTTTCGTGTATGTGAGACATTGATGCTTTGTTAGGGTTTCTAACAGAGATTTGTTCCTAGATATCTATTGGATGCTTCAAGTAGAGTTACGGGTATAGCCGGCTCTTTGTAATTTCTCTCCATTGATAGTGAATCCTTTTGTTCTTTTCCCGTGGACATACCTCCAGAGCTTCGTACTTGAGGGGGAACCACGTAAATCCTTGTCTCTTGTTTTCTTATTGGTTTGGTTATATTCTTTACTTCGAGTTTTGGCACAATAGGTTTATTTTTGTGGAATAAAACACACACTCTCGAATCTCAATCCTACCAATTAGCAACAATGAATATATCAAAAATTTTGCCCGCAACATTACCCCTCTAGAAAGATCATTATTTTTTATATATGAAAACTCCATACAAAGGGATTTCCAACCAAATGGTTAGGCAAGACTCCATTGGATTGCTCTTGGACAATGAGAGAGTTTTTTAATCTCAGGACCGTAAGCCAGTAGTTTGTGAAACATGTAATTGGCAATGGACAAGACACTTACTTTTGGCTAGATAATTGGTATACAACTAGCCCCTTAGCTACTAGATAACAGAACCATATATATATCCTTGGCAGAGCTTTATTTGCTAAGGTTGAGTTCCATGATACAAAATGGTAATTGGCTCTAGCCTAAGCCTAGAAATCGCAAAATTTAGCAAGTTCAGAACTCTATTTTTTATTCCATGTTTCCCCAAACTGAAAGGGATCGATGATGAAGTGGTTTGGATTGGCTCTCCTATAGGCAAGGACGGAGCCATGATTTTTACGTAGGGGACGGACTACATATGTGGAGGAAAGGCAAGGCTATATAATTTGATTATATATATATATATATATATATATATATATATATATATATTTATACAATGTAATAGTAGGGTTTTTTCAAATTGTAACGGGGCACAAGAGCCCCTATTAGACTCCCTCCTGACTTCATGCTTGCCTATAGGGAAATATATAACCGAACACACATGGGAAGTTGTGCGAAGGAAGAGAGAGAAGGTTCTTTATGCTCATGTGGTTTGGTTCTCTAAGGGCTTCTTCAACCCACCCTCCATGGATCTATTTTTGTCTTCATTCCTCCTTTTTGGAGAAAAACCTCTCCCCAAACCATCCTTCATATTTCCCCCTCCATTTTGGATAATTGTTTTTCACCCTCCCTATATGGAGGATCAAAAAATTATGGAGGATCACCTCTATTTCACTATTCATCCTTTCCAAAATCCTCTCATGTCCTTTTTTGTCCTCACCCTCTATGATACAACCAATATGTTTGAGAAATGGAAAAATGAAGATTATTGGGTTGGAGCTCACATGAATAGTGAAATCCTACAAATTCACTTTTTCGATATAAAATTATATTTTGATCCTCCAAAATGGAGATTAATTATTGGCTGAAGATGCCCTAACAATGTTCCTAAATGGGCCTTCATCCCATGGTTAACTTGTTTAAAGAAGCTTTCAACTAAAGACAAACTTAAAAGATTGGGGATGAGAATGGATCTAATTTGCGTTCTCTATAATCAAATCAAAGAAATATCCAACATTTGTTCTTTAAATGCAGCTATTCCGGAAGAATATGGGCGAATATTTTGGCTAGATTTCAAATTTGTAAAGCGGTCAAGAAATGGGATAGTGAAATTGCGTAGGCCATTAGTTTCTGCAAAGGAAATTTGAGCTTTAGATCTTTGTTAATTCGACTGGCCTTTGTTGCAATTGTTTATCACTCATGGACTGAGCGAAATTCACGAGTGCTTAGAGGTCATCATAACAACTCTGAAGAGATCTTGACTTCTATTGAGGAGAATATTCTATTGAAGACGCATATTTCTCATATAATTTTAGAGCAAGTTAATTGTAAATAGTACCTAGCGGTTGGAGTAGTCTATATAGGATTTCCTTCTTTGGAACAGCTTGTATTAAGCAGGGACGGAGCCAGGAATTTCATTACGCAGGGGCGAATGTTTTATCCAAAATACTTTGCAGGGGCGAGCCCATATAATTCATAGGAAAATTAGTTTTTTCTATGTAATAGTAGAGGTTTTTTGTTTTCGTTACAGGGGCGACTGCCTCTATTGGCCCCCCTCTGGCTCCATCCCTGGTATTAAGGGTTGTCATTTGGTTGTTCTGTTTTGTTTTGGTTGGTTATAAAATTTACTTTTACCTAAAAAAAGCAATAGTAGATTTTTTTCTCAAGTTTCTGCGTTAATTACCACATGATTATTTGGAACCGATTTGAAAACAGTAATAATAAAACAATGATTTTTTTTATAAAAAAAAAATTTGCGAGTATCGTTTTCCTACTACTACTGGGTGTGTGAAATTATGTAAGCTCTCGCCGGCCTCCAACATAATAATTTGGCCGTCCACGACACTCAATATAATCTTGACAAAAAACTGATTTGACGTGCAAATAGTGGCTAGTTCATGTGATAGAATTTTTAAATGCTCCACATTGTATTTCGGGATTGAATTTCATTCCCCTTACTTTCATGTAATAGAGGGGTGGTTTGGGTAAATTGAAAAAACTAGTTTTTTGGTTTTTTTGATTTTGTCCTTATTCAAAAAAAAATTGCATTTGTTAGTTTTTAGTCAATTTTTTTGTGGTTTCTTGGCTTGTCTCGACGAAAGAAATCTAAAAAGTATAAAATTATTAGCCAAACTTAAAATTTTGTGAATAAAAACGAAAAATAATCCAAAAGCCGATTTTTTGGATGTCTCCTTCGTCTTTATTCACAAAACTTTAAGTTTGACTAATAATTTTATACTTTTTAGATTCCTCTCGTCGAGACAAGCTAAGAAACCACAAAAAATCGACCAAAAACTAACAAATGCAAAAAAAAATTGAATAACAACAAAACAAAAAATAACCAATTTTTTCAATTTATCCAAACCACCCCAGATTAAGAATGACGTATAACAAAACAAAAAAGAAAAAAAAAAACTGATTTGACTCTCCTTTTTTTATAATTAAAAATCGCTCTCTTTTTTTGTCCTCTTATATGTGTCTTTTTTCACCTCGATACAAGCAAAATTTTAACATTGTTTCTTTTTTCATGTGTAGACCTTTAATTATATGCATATAATTTGGCCGTCCACAACACTAAAATACCTAAAAAGCAGAATATTGACAGGAGTTTGATTTCACACTCTTTTTCCATAATTAAAAATCCCACATGTTTTTGTTCTCTTACATGGATTTTTTTTTTTTTTTCTGGATACGTGCAAAATTTTAACATTCTTTCTTTTTTCATGTGTAGACCTTTAATGATATGCATATACAGAAAAATATTACCGTAAATTCAAATGAAAGATGAATAAAACAAGAGATTCGTGGATACTTAAAATAGGAGTATCTTGTGAATTTCAGGGCTATCCCTTTGAATCCTTTAAAAAATTTCACGAAGAATATAATTTTCCAAAAAAATAAATAAAAAATACTAATAATATCATAACTACAACATCACTGTACTACTGTAGTATATCATTACTGAAATTCAGGAAGAAAAAAAAAAAACTGTCATTATCGAAAAAGAAATGTCTGAAAACAGAAGGGGGGCAAGATCATGTTACACGTTTGCAAATCTCTCCCCACCACCACCAGTTCACCATCATCACCAACGCGCACCGACACTTTCTCTCTGCATACATTTCCACAGTGCATTTGACCTCGGCGTTCTTTATTTTGATTTTCTGCATTTTTTTATTTTTTTGTTTTTGTTTTGTAAGTGTTTTTGGGCCGGCGCTGGTTTTGAGGGCCGGTAGTTGTTTTTGTTTGTCAGTTTTGGGTCGGTGTATTTAATTAATAATATTCTTCTACGTCTTTACTCAAAGAAAATCGAAACCCAACAAAATAAATAAATAGTGCAAGGATACTTGTTAGTTCTACTGAGATGTCATTACTATGATCTGAACTATCCAGTATATGAAATTTGCTGAGAAAATCGTTCGAGAAAGAAGTTAAAATGGAGGGTCGGTGTAATTCTTAAAATGAACTGTAAAGTAAATCTATCCCGATCATGTAGTCATTAGAGTTCGATTTTTTTTTTTTTTTCATTTCTTGAAAACCATAGCATGCACATAATTCTACAAATTTAAGATTTAGATCATAATAACATGATCTTGATAGAGAGTTTACTGAAGTGCCGTTACACTCTCTGTAGTGCATTGGAAAAATCTAGTTAAAAAAAGAGCGAGAGCATCTATTGTATAGAAAAAATTAAAAGTCAAAATTCTCTGGCATTCATAACAGAACATGCTTTTAAGAGACTCATCAAACAGTGTTTGCACTAGTTAAATCTCCCCTGACCCTAAGAATTTACGAAAATACTGACCAAAATTTAAAAACCAAAGCTTAAAAAGGCACAGTTAATTGTATTTTAATTTTTGGATCACCAAAATTTATGGATGTCCGCCATTTAAAGAGTCAAACGATGTACTAACATATACCGAGGTGTATCATCTACAATTATTTAGTGCTCTCGAAGCATAACCATATTATTGTGTTTTTGGACACTCTAATGTCACATTTTTTGATGTGCAGTGTATGGACTACAGAAGAGGGGATGCCGATGTGCAACGTGTGCACAACGTTGTAATGTGCACATCCAGACCATCGGTTGCTTAGATGGATGGCTCGCACAAGGGTTGATTTGGCTAATTTGAAAAAAATTAGTTTTTTAATTTTTTCGTTTTGTCTTTATTAAAAAAAAATTTGCATTTGTTAGTTTTGCGTCAAGATTTTGTGGTTTCTGGATTTATCTCGTTGAGACGAATCCAAAGAGTATAAAATTATGGTCAAAAGTAATAAGTTTTTTAATAAAGCCGAAAATAGTATAAGATAAACCAATTTTTTGGATTTTTTTGGATTATTTTTCGTCTTTATTCACAAAACTTTAAGCTTAGCTAATAATTTTATACCTTTTAGATTCCTCTCGTTGAGACAAGCCAAGAAACCACAAAAAATCGACCGAAAACTAACAAATGCATTTTTTTTTTAATAAGAACAAAACGAAGAAAACCAAAAAAACAGTTTTTTCAAATTAGCCAAATTGACATTATGGACTACAGAAGAGGGGATGCTGTTGTGCAGTGTGTGCAACACCGTACTATGCACATCCAGGCCGTCCCTTGCTCGGATGGACGGCCCAGATTTCATCTTGCACACACGAAAACGAATGGTTCGAATGCAAAGATGCTAAGGTGAAATTTGACTAGTCCATTAGAGTAATGGACGGCTCGGATGTGCACAGTAGCCACTCCAAATCCATGGACTCCGCATAATGTATAATGCTGAAATGATTCAATTTCATTCAGAGCCCTAAGTGATTGTGATCCCAGATTACTGATTAATTACTTGGGTCTATATCGGATTTATCCTTGAAAGCAAATGGATTAAGGTAATCATTATTCGATTGATACTTTAGCCTTTTTTGCATATTCAGTAATTGGTTGTCCAGTTGTACAAGCATACATCAAGCATACATCAAAAGGAAGATTAAATTAGTTTTAGACCAATGGCCTTAGTTTACACCTACTCCATTGATCGGGAAAGCCAAACCCTCATAGGATTCTACGACTATCTTTATCTTAATCTTAACCCCTTTAATTTAATTCACTTAATTATTCTTTAATTTTTGCGCAAGAAACTTCTCTGTGTTCCCCTGTCTCACTTAGGAGGCTCTTGGGCTTTTGCCCAGGGGTATGATGAACTCCACTGGTGCCCGATGGCTTAGTCCCTTCCTTTGAATTGGGTTAAATTGGGCCGACAACTGATTTTTCCGGGATCCTTGCCTAACGATACAATAAAGCCCCCACTAGAGCACCGTTTTTTGGAGTTAAAAAAAAAAATCTCTGCGGTTCTCTTCATTTTTCTAATGGAGAAAACCATATGTCAATTGTCACTCATATCCATAGCTGTCATCCATGAACTTTAACACTCCTCTAATAAAGTGTTTATTCTACTACTATCCAGAGGCCACTAGTTAAGCTTTATGCATGTGGATTGCTTCTGAAATAATTACTACTATATTAACCTCATTTTATTAATAAAAGTGACTCATTTATTTTTTGGAAATTAAAGCTACCGACACTTATTAATAAAACCCCACATTTTTCACTCTGGTAACTTCGTTTTTCAGATGAAAGTGTAATATAGCTGCAAAACATTTTTAGTCATGAGCCACCACGCTATAGTTCTGTTGCATGACCAAAAATGGCATTTCGGCCCGGCGTTGGTGGGATCACCTTTTGAACACTCTTGAACCGAGTAAAATTCCTAATAAGCAATCCTAGAGTAAGTACAAAAGTTCTGTTCTAAATTTGAAGAAAAAAAAAAAGAAGATATTTATTAAGAAAAATGGCAATCTTGCTCCAATTGAAAAAATTATATTTCTTTTTCCAAATTTTGTTTTTGAATCTTCACATTCGGCTTGAATGGTGGGTTCTATCAAGAGAGAGAAAGAAATAAGATCATTGTCAAAGTTGTAAAATTTAAAATTGATATAGCCCATGCTTTAGCCACTTTCGAATTTTGGACATTAGCAAAATTACACATATTGTTTGTAAATGTACGACTGTACTTAGAAGAAATGAAGAATTGTCTACTATTTGAAATAAAAAATTGAGAATGAAATGATAAACAAAATGTATTAGTGTGATTAAAATAATTTAAGTATTTCAATTTCACGTAATGAGCGGTCTCAAATCTGCAGTATTCGATGGGACTTTGCGTTTGTGGATGGAATCCCCCGAAATAGTATAATGGAAAAAAAAGGAGGGGGACCGAAAAGAAAGGTAATCAGTGGGGACCTGGGCCTTTACCCTCTTCGCCGCCGGTGGAGAGATTTTTCAAGGCTGGGCGGGCACCATCTTACGTGATACTCGAGCAGCACTATCTTACGTGATACTCGAGCAGCAATCTTGGCTGTCCAAAAATGTCTTGGACCGTTCAAATTTAAACAGAGAAAGAGGAGTAAGAGAGGAAATAGAGTAGGAGAACTATGAGATGTCCAAAATACTTTTGGACGAATTTTAGACTAATGAGATTGCCACTTAGCACCATGCCACGTGGCGTACTCACTCGACACTGAATTTTTCCCTGGTTTTGGCCTGAGACCAAAAAGAACATAAGCCTCAAAGCTTTGAATAATGGGTAAATTACAGCCACTTCCCCTGAGGTTTCTTACATTTTCACTTGCTTCCCCGGCTAGATAAAAGAAATTTTTGTCGTTATTGGAGTTTAAACTTGACGGTGGGCTTGATTAAAAAAAGGAGTTATCACGATGACGGTTGACTCTCTGTCTATATTTTGAGGGAAATTCATCTTCACCCCCTTTTTAGTTTTTTATATTCACATATACACCTTATAAACTTCCAAAATGAGTAGGGCAGTGATCCACCCAAAACTGCGACTTGACAAAGTCTGCTATTTTGTGATTTTCGTATGGTTAAGTGATTTTCACATTACCATTTCCTATTGAAAGAAAACAAGGAATTATCACTATCAATCCAAAGTCGCAATGATTTTATTTAATGAATCCTCTCTTAGAGGAAAGAACCAGATCGACATAATTTTAATTTATTCAGATACTTTCCTAACTCGCTTTAATGATTGAATTGTAAATTGTATGTAGCTAGTTGAAAAGTTTTAACCAACATTAAAAATTGAATTAATCAAATACTGAAAATTTAGTGATCCGAAATAAATGGGTTATCTTAAGATAAATTTGTTTTGAAGTTGTTTTTTTGGAAATTAAAGCTACTGACACTTAATAAAACACCACATACATTTCATACCGAAGATATAACTTCGTTTTTTTTAGATAAAAAGTGTATTAGAGCTGCAAAACACTTTTTAGTCGTGACCCACCACGCTCGCAGGATTCGGTTATACTATAGTGGGGAGATGCACTATAGTTTTTTTATATGACAAAAAATGGGATCTGGATCCTCTATGAGGATTTCTCTGTGAGGAACTTGTGAGGATTAGTTGTGGGCTTGACAACACACAAAAAATGAGATCCAATGCCTCACAACTCCCTTCTTGTCTTTGTATCAAAACGGCGCTGTTTCGTAGGGAAAAATTTGACAATTTGATGGAAATTGGGAAGACACTACAAACGGCCATTTACTTCTTTATTTCTTGTTTTCTTAAACTGCTGCCAAAACGACCGTGTTTGTGATAAGAAGTTGAAAATTGGTTTCATATGACTGTATAAATTTAGTCTAAAAAACACATAATTCTTTGAAAACACAAAATCTGTTGATGCTTATTTTTAAAGACAAATTTCTCCTGAAATATGTAATTTGGACAATTTTGGATTAAAATTATGCTTTTTGGTAGGCAAAAGTTAGTCGTATTAGTTGTAATTAGCAAGATTTGATCTTTGTACCTTTATCAAAGGTTAATATATAATAATATTAGTATTTGTTCTCCAAAAAAATAAATCCAACGGACAGATTTTTATCCTTTGAAATAAGTTGAGTTTCCATTGTGATTCTTTAAGCCAATTGAAAAAAATTAAAGAAACAATTGAGGTAACAGAGAATCTAACAATTTGGGGAAAATTGAATAAAGGGAAAAAAAAATTAAGACAATTGAAAATTGGCAAAAGAATTAAATCCGGGAAGTACTACAAACAAAAGGAAGGGAGTTGTGAGTCATTGAATCTCTTTTTTTGGTGTGTTGTCAAACCCACAATAAAAACCCCACAAGATCCTTACAAAGAAATCCTCATAGAGGATCCGGATCCCAAAAATGTTGTTTTGGCCCAACGTTGGTGGGGTCACATTTTAAACACTCTTCAACCGAGTAAAAATCATACTCCCTCCATCCCAATTTCTTGGTCCTTCTTTTCATTTTGGGATGTCCCAAAATATTTGTCCCACTTCTAAAAATATCCATCAAAATTAGGTCACTTTCCAATTTTACCCTTAAAAAGTACTTTTCTCATCTTAATTGGTTAGACTATTATCTTTTATTTTATAACGGTTTTTATGATTTTGAAAATTTTGTATAATAAAACTAATTGATATCTATCAAACAAGATCCATATTGAATATGTTTTGACTTTTATATAATAAATTAGCCTCACAAATTTGGTCACAGTAATATTGACTAGATTTAAGGGCAAAATAGAAAAATCAATACAAAATTTTCACACCCCTTAAAAACCCGCTTCCCCAAAAGGGGCCAAGAAATTGGGGCGGAGGGAGTAATAAGCAATCCTAGAGTAATTACAAAATTTCTGTTCTAAAACTAAAGAAAAAAAACCAACATATTTATTACTTCCTACGTCCCAAAGAGTTTGTGCCACTTTTCAATGTAGTAAATATATTTTATAATGTACTACCTCTATCCCAATTTGTTTGCTCACTACGAAACTACGTGCAATTTTTAAACTCAAAAATAATGTATTTATGAAAATAATTTTTAATTTTTTTTTGCACCGTATTAAAATTCTCAATGAGATCTATTAAACAAGATCCATATTGATTAGAAAATTATTTTTGTAAGTACATTATTTTTTAGTTTGAAAATTTCACGTAGTTTCGTATTGAGCAAACAAATTGGAACAGAGAGAGTATAATATTTTGGGTGGTGCTAATGTCAAAACCATTTTTATTTGTGCCAAAATTGCAATGCTTAAAAACCTTGTACTATGTGCAAGATACAAGCCTTTTATGCACTATAGTTTTGGCACAAACAAAAGGGAAAAGGAAAATATTTTCACACCATCCATTTTACAATCCACACTCCCTTTTTGTCTTATCTTACATGAATTTACAATATTGCCCTTTTTTCAATACATCTTTTTCATACATCCAAGGGTAATATTGTAAATTAATGAAGATAAAGACAAAAAATGGAGTGTGGATTGTAAAATTTGGGGTGAAAATCATTTTCCCGAACAAAAATGTTTTAGCGTTATCATTTTCCTAATATTTTAGGTGATTTTAAAAACTTCATATTTTAGATTTGATTGAGATATATCAAACAAGATCCATATTTCATATGAAATGTATTACCGATTGAAAGATATAATTGATTTTCTATTCGGTTAGAATGGAACAAGGGTCTATATTTTTGGGACGAAGGGAGTAAAAAAAATGGCAATCTTGCTCCAATTGAAAAAAAGTACTCCCTCCGTCCCTTTTGGAACTGTGTCATTTTCAACAGCTTATATCTTTTAATTTATAATAGTTTAATGATTTTGAAAATTTTGTATAATAGAATTAATTACAATAAAATTTATCAAACAAAATTTATAATGGCTATTTTTTGAGATTCACATTAAAATATATAAACCATGAAAATGACACGCAATTTTAAAAGAATCTATCATCTTGAGGTCCCACTTTTGTTTCTAAATCTCCACATTCGGTTTGAATTGTGGGTTCTATCAACAGAAAGAAAGAAATAAGACAATTGACAAAATTGTAAAATTTAAAATTGATATAGCCCATGCTGTAACCACTTTCGAATTTTTGACACTAAAGCATTAAAAAGATTCAAATAGTAATGGTGGGTATTTTGACATTACACGTCATATTTCGTCGGTGTACGACTGTACATAGAAGAATTGTCTAATATTTGAAATAAAAAAAACGGTGAATGAAATAATATACAAAATGTGTTAGTGCGACTAAAAATAATTTTGTGAAAAAATTGAGAAGGGAATTCAGGGTGGACCGCCCTAGACCGAAAAGAACATGAGTCTCTAAAGGTTGAAAGCTTTGAATAATGGTAAATTACAGCCACCTCACCTGAGGTTTATGAGGCCTTGTTTGTTTTGAGTTTTAAAATTTAGTTTTTTTAATTATTATTAAAACGTGATTCTTTATTTTTAAATATTTTTTTCATTTTTTTCTCTATCTATCTCTAATAAGTAACTCATATTTTTAATTATTATCTCTATTTCTTTCTCCAATCATTACAAAAATTAAAATAAAAACTTAAACCAAACAAAATCGTGACACTTTCACTTACTTCCCCAGCTATTGGACCTAGGTAAATGAATTTTTGTCGTTATTTGAGTTTAAACTTGACGGTAGGCTTGATTAAAAAAAGGAGTTACCACGTTGACGGTTGACCTATCTACTACTTCCTCCTTCCCAATTTCTTGGCCTTTTTTGGGGAAGCATATTTTTAAGGGTGTAAAAATTTTGTATTGATATTTCTATTTTGTCCCTAAATTCAGTCAATATTGGGACATCCCAAAATAGAAAGAAGGACCAAGAAATTGGGACGGAATGAGTATTTTGAGGGAAATTCATCTTCACCCCCTCTTAGTTTTTAATATTCACATATACACCCAAGATACTTCCAAAATGAGCAAGGCTGTTGTGGCATAGTCTACTTTTTTGTTCTAGGATTTTTTGTATGGTTAGTGATTTCACATAACCTTTTCCTTTGAAAGAAAACAAGGTAAATCACTATCAATTCAAAGTAGCAATGCTTTTGTTCAAGGAATCATCTCTGAGAGGAAAGCATCGGATTGTGTAGTTTTACTTTATTTAGATACTTTCCGAACTTGCTTTAATGATTGAATTGTTAATTTTATATAGCTAGTTGAAAAGTTTTAACAACATCAAAATTTGAATCAATCGAATACTGAAAATTTAGTGATCCGAAATAATTGGGTTATTTGGATATTGAAAATTTAGCGATAGAAACATGTCAACTTCACATCTCCCTAATCAGCAATTGCCTAAGTGAGTTGGTGAGTTGAATTACCCTTTTATTCTCATTAAAAAAAAAAATGGCCCAATAGGCCGAGTTTCCTTTGGTTTGGCAAATCCATGCCCAAAATATATACATTTGAGTGTATCGTATTTTTTTATGGCACTGTAATCTTTGGTATTTATTTTTAGAGTGTTTGTTTTAATTGTGATAAAAGAATAATATCAATATGTATTTTTATTTGAGTGCGATAGCTTTTTTAGTCAAGACGGATTACTCATTTTGAAGACAAAGTTGGATGCTAAATGCTTTTGCTCAAGCATTTCAAGAATATCTATTAGCATAACATTCTGATTAAGTTTGCTTGGCCGTTTTGCTCAAAAAAGCAGTCGGCAACAATGCACACGGAAAAAGTTAGATGTTGCACGTTTTGCTCAAGCATTTCAAGGCGCTTTTATTAGCAAAATATTCTGTTTATTTTTGCTGGATTTTTTGCTCAAGCAAAATAACCGGCAAAAATGCCCAATTCAGCAACTATAAAATCTTAGCGATTAGGTTTTTTCTAATTACTACAATAGCCATATTTCGACCCTTTGGGCCTCTCTCATCAAAATACCAGCCACGAGTGCTAGGGTTCATGAACTTTGAAGATTTGTGAAGGCTTTCCATTGTCGTGCGATCAAGATCATCTTCAAAGGGTTTCATCGTTCATATTCAATTCAAAGTTTCTCTATCAAAGTCCTTTCTTGGAGTTCGAAGGGCAAAATAGTTTGAAGTCTTGAGGATTCAAGATGTGGTGATCATGCAAGGGTGTGATGTACGTGGATTTGGCGAGTAGGGCTTAGGATTCGTTGTGAGAATACACGGTCATCGAGTAGGTCTACTTGTAATCACACGTTTATTTAGCGCATGATTCCTTCCCGTGGTTTTTAACCCTTTTCGGAGGGGGTTCACGTAAACTTTGTGTCATGTTCTTTTACGGTTTAGTTTGAAGAAGTTTCTTATTCTTATTATTATTATTCATCGCATCGATTTAGGAATTGCACTTGTGCTGCTATGCAGCGACTTTCAACGCTGCAACGACATCTTTCCAACAATCTGAAATGTCTACCACGTAGAGCTCGTTGAGTACCACAACTCTACCAAAAGTCAACTCGATCGAATACCATTAAGTGTCTTATCGGAACACATATAACTTGAAATTTTTTGGAATACATATAACTTGAAAATACTAGATGAAAACCATTGAATACATTTCTTTCAAGTTATATTTTTCGTTCCGATAAGGGATTTAACGATATCCGATCAAGTTGATTTTTGATAGAGTTGTAATCTTCTACAATTTACGTGATGGATGTTTCGATCGTCGAAACGACGCCGTGGTATTAAAAGTCGTGATAAAGACGCCAGCGTTGTCACCCCTTTGTCCAATTTCGGCAAGGTTGAACTTCTCTAATCTACATAATAAACTCATTTGCTCCTTTGGAGTGCGTTCGGACAGTGCCCAAAAAGGCAAAATTGGACGATCCAATTTTATCCTTCGACAGGAGAGGAGTTGAATTGAACCCTTTTGGTTCGTTGGCTCATACAGAAAATCTTGTGATTCCCATAAAAGCAACACATAAAAACGTTTGTTGGCCATTTATGACGAATTCACCAAATTCAGCACATAATTTTCGTTGAGGACAATAATGGTTTTAATTTGTGTCAGAGGAAGGTGAACATCTCTTAATTAATACTCCTACTACTCACCTAAAGAAACAGTACCTGTACAAAGGCACAAAAACCTCGTGATAATTTGGAGGCCTGGTTTTTGAGGTCAGATGGTCCATTCCAGGTTCAGATTATTTGTGATGCTTTATTATTATTATTATTATTATTATTATTATTATTATTATTATTATTATTATTATTATTATTATTTGCCAATTTCATGGTTCGTGAAAAAATTACAGGCAATGGATATTGAGATCATATTTTTTCCGAAAATTTGAAAACAACTAACATGCTTTCGCAAGTAGATTGTAAGATAAATCTATGACTGAATGTGGTATTATCCTCGTGTGGTAGTTCAAAATGCAACTGGCCGTGGTCTTACTCGAGGATCCAAATCGTGCCTGTTGTAAGTCCAAACATGCTCATATATATTTCTCATGAAAAAAATTAAGTTGATCATCTACAAGAGTCTGATCTACTCGCATTCTTCATATGTGAATATATACCCGTATCTCCTATGATTCAATTCAGATGAATGTACTCACATTCTTCATATCTTATCAATATGATATTCTCATAAAATAATGAAAACACAAAGACATACAAAATTAACACTTTCAAATCTTCAAATTAAAACCGATGACTCCCATTTCACCTCACATGATATGTCACACAAAGGGAACCAGGGGCCTTATAGTGCAGCGCGGCTTTTCAACCGTTCATTTGTGCTTTCGACGGTCCGGATTTAAATAAAACTCTTTTAGACATTTGAAAACACATTTGGACGGCTCAAATTATGTTGCACGCAGGGCCAGCCCTAACGGTTGGGTTGCCCAAGCCCAATCACTAGTTTGGTTGCCCACTTAATATTAAATTATAAAAAAATACAGGTAAAAAATTACAAAAATTCAAAAGTTATTTTAGGGGTCCAAAGCAAACTCCTAATATTGCACCCCCTACATCGTCAGAAGTTCTTTTAATAATTCTACAAAATTACAAGACTTCAAACTTAAAGAATACAATTATAAAAGATAAATGCAAAAAAAGATAATTGTAAGATTTTTTTTAAGGAAAATAAGAAAGTATCTTCATATTTTAACTATGATTTATTTTTAAAAAACTAATCAATCGTGTTAGCTTGCTCGATTTGTTTTCAATTTTCCACCATTAGATTAAGGGGGAGTTTTCCAATGGATTTTATGAGATAAAATGAGAAATTTGATTTTAGTTGGTGTTTTATGGAGGGGTGATAAAATCACCTTATTTTCCTAATAGATAAAATCTAGTGTGATAATAGTTGTGGATAATATAGTGTGATAAAATATAGTATGAAAAAATCACCTTCCTTTTATCTATTTGTAAAAGGCGATGATAAAATCGAAGATGAAAAAATCAAATTATCCATTGAAAAACTCCCCCTATTTTTTTTAAAAATTAAATGTAAAAACATACCACTTGTTCATTATTGTTCTTTATGATAAAAGCTAAATTTCTAACAATGTAGTTGATTAATGTGATTTCGTAATATTGTGGAATTAAGAAGAAAGAACAAAAAGTCTAGAAACACACTAAAAAACACAAGCATAAATCTGTAGGGCTCACTCATATTTATATAACACCACAAATTTGAATGATCACATGCATTTATAAGTGTATTTGTATATTTGAGTATTATCTAGACTTGTTGGGAAAAAAAAGGATTGAGAAAAGGGAAAGGAGTCCTGCTAATATTAAAATAAAAACTAGAAAAAAGAAAGAAGGAAGGCTAGCCAGACACAAAAAAAAAAGTACAAGAAAAAGAGGAGCCATTGAAGTTCAAACTCAGCCGACCAAAGAGATTTTGTCTTCATGTGCAAAAATTTCACCAAAAGACAAAAAAAAAAGGTATAGATAACAATTTAGGGGCGTGAATCTCATTTACCTTATATTTGTACATAACTTACTCCCCTTTTTATTGTCCTAGCCGGGGTGGGTTGGCTAAATCTGAGAATTTGCTGGGCTTACCTCAAGCCCGACCCTGACTGTGCATTTGCTGCCCTACACTAATCCCTGATACGGTCACACAGGACGGTCCACAACCCCATCCCCACGAATGGACAAAACAAAACGGCCCCGCACTGCCTACTGAAAATTTCTTCTAATCTACGCGGTAATGGGTTTGTAACTTTGCTAGATCTAACCTTCCACCCTGCGGATCAAAAAAAAAAAAAAAAAACCTTCCACCCTGTTTCCTTTCTTTCCATGTGCCTTTGTTTTTTTGTTTTTTGTTTTTTGTTTTTGTTACAGTATTTTCTTTTCTTGCGTAATTAAAAATCGTTTTCCACCCGGTATACTACGCACCCCCACGTGGACGGCAAGAATGATTGAACCTTCTTCTATCTCCTCGTAAAATTTCTTTGACCTTCCTTTGACAAAAACTCATAATTTAGCCTTCTCTGCCAAAAAAGTTTAAACCGATTTTTTTGTTTCTTCGTCGTCTTTTTTTTTTTTTTTTTTGCGTCAAGTTTTTGTAAATTACTGATATGTTTCGACGAAAAGAATCTAAAAAATATAAAATTATCATTAGAATTAATTTTTTTAATAAAGCCAAAATTAATCCAATTAACGCGGTTTATTTTTTTACTATAATTTTACTTTTTAGATTTCTCTCGTCGAGACAAATTATTAATCTGCGAAAACTTGACGCAAAACTAACAAACATAATTTTTTTTTGAATAAAGACAACAAATAAATCAAAAGACTAATTCAATGTTTTTTGGCCAAAGCAGGCTTGTTTTTTAGGAAGGTCTTTAGGTTTTGAAAAACTGAAACGTCTAGACTCTGTAAATAGGGACAGAGGGCGGTGCTACGTAACATGCTGTGCGGTGGCTTTAGGTGCCGTGCCATTGTCGTTCCAACAATTGGAAACGTCTACTGCGTACAGCTCTTCGAGTACTGCAACTCCACCAAAAATCAATTTGATCGTATATCGTTAAGTGTATTATCGGAACGCATATAATTTTTAAAAAATCAAAACATATAAAACTTGAAACACCGGATGAAAATTGTTAAACCTATTTTTTTCAAGTTATATGCGTTCCAATAATATACTTAGTGATATCTAATCGAGTTGATTTTTGATGGAGTTGTAGTACTCGACGAGCTCTACGAGGTGAACATTTTCGATTGTCAGAACGATGTCGGCACGGCCCCCCCTCTGTCCCTCTAAATAATACCTCTTTATCTTCAAAAAAAATTAAATTTTTCTGGGGGGTCAAAATTCGATTCCATTTTTACAGCCGAAAAAAGGTCTGATTCCAAAGCCCAGGGCATACGTTTTTTGAAAAAAAGAGAGGAGATTAATAATTCAATTCAAAAAAGGCGACAACGAAGCACACGTCCTTTTCCACAACCCTCTCTTCCTTTTCTGCAACTCGTATGCTTTTAATTTCACGATCATAAGTTAACTGGCAAATTGAATATTCTTGCTTGTAGCAGTAATTTCATTAACTTTTTTTTTTTCCCTTTTACAAAATGAAAAGAAAGAAGAGAGAGAACCTCGACCCAAAAAAAAAAAAATTCTACCCGTTTCCACTTTTCAAAAATCAATTCCGTGTTGAGCTGTTCCCTTTCAAATCCAACGAGTTTTCGATCCCGCGCGAGTTCCACGTGGTACTCGCGAACGCATATTCATTCCTTCGTTTTGGTTTTGGATAATCCGGATTTGGAGATAGAGAAAGGGGAGAAAGGAGGGAGAGGGTTTTGATATGAACAATTCAATACACTTTTGGATGATCTGGATACAACATTTGGGTACTAAGTAGACTTGACTACATGGTACCCATCCATTACCCAGAAATTTCCCCCCTTTTTCCTTTAGGGGTAGTTTTCCATTTGGTAAAATGGAAATTTGCTAAAATCAAGTGGGTAATTTTAGCAAATGAAGTGGAGGAGTCTTTAAAATCACATACCTGCATGTTAAAAGTGCATTTTTTAACGTAGGGGCGGCTGATTTGCAAGATTTTCATTCATTCGCTAAAATCACCCACTGATTTTAAAGAAATCTCCATTTTAAAGAAATAAAAACCAAGCCTTAGTAAGGAGAAGAAGAAATGAGACTCTATCTTGAAATATAATGTGAAATATTTAAGAGCTCTACCACACGAGTTAATCGCTACTTGCCAAAAAAAAAAATTCACCGTTGAATCTGTATTTATTCTATTGTTCTTTGGGTTTTCCCCTCTCTCTCTCTCTCTCTCTCTCTCACACACACACACACACACACAGCTGTTTGAATTTTGATTTTTTGTGACCCTTTTTGTAGCTGTAATCGAAATCACCTGCCAAGTCACAGCCTCCACCTTCTCCATAAATCCACAATGTTACCGTGTATGAAAGACGAATAAGGTTCCATTCCCATCCCACGCGTCTCCTCCCAACCTTTCTCCACTAAATAAATTCTCCACACCTCTCTCTCTCTCTCTCTCTCTCTCTCTAAAAAAATGGGGAAACCAAACGCATAGCATATCTCTCCACTTCGACATTGGGATCTATAGCAGCTTCTACAGTTTGTTCTCACTTACAGGGTTCCCCGAGATCGGACCCTTTGATTAAAATGTTGCCGTCGTTCGATTGGTGGGGGAACAGCAAAGACGCCCATCACATGGGAACGCCGGTGGTCGTCAAGATGGAGAATCCGAACAACTGGTCCATGGTCGAGCTCGAAGGCCCGTTAGACGACGAGAACGACTTTCTTTTGAACTCCGCCGACGGCCCAATGCAGGCCCGCCTGCCGGAAAAAGCCCGCAACAAGAACGCCAAACAGCTCACCTGGGTCCTCCTCTTGAAAGCCCACCGTGCCGCCGGCTGTCTGACCTCCATCGCCGCCGTCATGCTCGGCCTCGCCGCCGCCATCCGCCGGCGGGTGGCTGCCGGCGTAACCGACACCGCCGATAACACCACCGGCAGCAAATCCACCGCCGTCAGATCTCGTATGTATTTCTGCATAAAGGCGTTTTTGTTGGTATCTCTTGTGTTGTTAGGGCTCGAGGTGGCTGCTTATTTCAAAGGGTGGCATTTCGGCTCGCCGAATCTGCAGATACAGTACCTGCTGCTGTTGACGAACGCGGTTGACATTAAGGGCGTGTTTGGGTCGTTGTATTCGAAGTGGGTTATAATTCGGGTGGAGTATTTAGCTCCTCCTCTTCAAACCTTAACCAATGGGTGTATCGTGCTGTTCCTTGTTCAGAGTGTGGATAGGTTAGTCATGTGTTTGGGTTGCTTGTGGATCAAATTGAAGAAGATTAAACCCGTTCCGAAAGGAAACGGGTCGGATCCGGAGTCTGGAGAGGGTGGGTACTTCCCAATGGTTCTTGTTCAGATCCCAATGTGCAATGAAAAGGAGGTAGAGTTTTTTAATACCCTTTTACTTTCTTTTCTTTTCTTTTCTTTTTTTTTAAAAAAGACCCTTTTGCTTCTTTGCTGGTATTTATACTCATTTTTCTACCACTACTTTACTTTTGTGCTCATATATTCAGGTTTTTGTTTAATTTTTTCGTACCCGTTTGCTTCTTTGCTGGCATTTACTCATTTTTCCACTACTCCTTTGCTTGTGCGCTGATTTATTGAGCACACATTTGCTTATTCTTTACTGGCATCTGCTTATTCTTTACTACTCCTTTGCCTATGTGCTGATATATGCTGGTTTTTGATTATTTATTTTGGTACCCATTTGCTTCTTATATTTGCTTATTGAGTACCCATTTGCTTCTTTGGTGGAGTTTGCTTGGTGTTCACTTGATCTTGTTAGAGAATCTTGTACTGAGTTTAGAGATGATGTGTCAGGTTTATCAGCAATCCATTGGTGCTGTGTGCAATTTAGACTGGCCGAAAGGGAAATTGTTAATTCAAGTTCTTGATGATTCTAATGACCCAACGGCCCAAATTTTGATCAGAGAGGAGGTTGAAAAGTGGAAGAAAGAGGGGGCTAACATCCTCTATCGGCACCGAGTAGATAGAGAGGGGTACAAAGCTGGTAATCTCAAGTCTGCCATGAATTGCAGTTATGTCAAGGACTACGAGTTTGTGGCCATTTTCGACGCCGATTTCCAACCCGCACCTGATTTCCTTCACAAAACAGTTCCCCATTTCCAGGTATTATATGGTTCTTCTAGGTTGTTTGGACAACTCTGCTACTTGTTTAATATGGTATATATAATTTCTTTGTCAAATTTCAAGGTATTGAATCTTGTTGTAGTTTTTGTTAGACTTCCATTGATTGGACTATATTTTCCACTGACTGTTGTCAACTCAAACGTCGATTGAGCTACTCATTTAAGTACAAATTCTTTGCAATATTGGAATTTGAACCAATCTTCCTCTTGGGCAAACATTGCAGGATAACGATGAACTAGGGCTAGTGCAAGCAAGGTGGTCATTTGTGAACAAGGATGAGAACCTACTAACAAGGTTGCAGAACATTAATTTAGCCTTTCATTTCGAGGTGGAGCAACAAGTGAATGGAGTTTTTCTCAATTTCTTTGGGTTCAATGGGACTGCCGGTGTGTGGAGGATAAAGGCGTTAGAAGAATCCGGTGGTTGGTTGGAGAGGACCACGGTTGAGGACATGGACATTGCTGTTAGGGCTCATCTCCATGGATGGAAGTTCATCTTCCTTAATGATGTGGAGGTACATTAGACCACTGCTTAATGTCTCTGTCATTAGTATTTCTGAATTCTTATCTTAAATATTTTTGAATTCACCCTGTTTTTGTTATCTTTCATTTTCAGTGCCAATGCGAATTACCGGAATCTTATGAAGCCTATAGAAAACAGCAGCACAGGTGGCATTCTGGGCCGATGCAATTGTTTCGTCTGTGTTTGCCTGATGTCATTCGAGCAAAGGTATTCAGTTTGTGGAACAATTGTTGCTATAGGCTTTAGCTGGAAGATAGATTTGCCCCGGATATGTTTGGATCAAGGATTTGTTGGGGGAACTGAAAAGCTGAGGGACACATGGTCACATATTTCAATTTGTGAATAATTTTTTTTTTCCTTATCTATTCAGAGATTCTTGATCCAAACACAGCCGTAGGGATTTATATAGGAAATAGGAACATTCCAGAGAAAAGAATGCAATGAATTCAGCTTTGATCCAAACACAAACATATGAATTGAAAACTTCCCAAGCACATCTTTTGTATTCTAAATCCTTGGAACTGTGCTTACTTGTTGAGGCACCACCTCTGCGTCTGGGCTGCCAGTCCTTCGACCACTACTACTCATGATTCTCAGTTAAAAATAAAAAAAAATAAAAAATAGAACATTAAAATTTCTGATGCTGAGATGCTGCCATTTTGATGCTTTTGGATTCTACTTCTAAAGAATAAGCTTTTACTAATCTGAAAGTTTGACAATACTAATATGCAGAATTCAAGCACTAATGTTTGTCAAAACCGGTTGGATTATAATCACTGACTCTTATCTTGTTCTTATTTGTGCTAATGCAGATAAGCATTTGGAAGAAGGCCAATATGATTTTCCTGTTCTTCCTCCTAAGAAAACTGATTCTCCCCTTCTATTCATTCACCCTTTTCTGCATAATTCTCCCCACGACTATGTTCATCCCAGAAGCCCAGCTTCCGGCATGGGTCGTGTGTTATGTCCCAGCCACAATGTCATTCCTCAACATTCTCCCTGCCCCAAAAGCGTTTCCTTTCATTGTTCCCTACCTTCTTTTCGAAAACACAATGTCAGTTACCAAGTTCAATGCCATGATCTCTGGCCTATTCCAACTTGGTAGCGCTTACGAATGGGTTGTCACAAAAAAATCAGGCCGTTCATCCGAGGGTGATCTTGTATCTTTGCTTGAAAAAGAGACGAAGCATCAAAGGGGTGAATCACTGCCTAATTTAGATGAAATGAGGGAGGAAATAAAACAACAGGAAAAGTTAAAGAAAAAGAAGCATAACCGAATGTATACAAAAGAGCTAGCATTGGCGTTTCTTCTTCTCACAGCTTCGGCAAGAAGCCTCTTGTCTGCTCAGGGTATCCATTTCTACTTCTTGCTGTTCCAGGGGATTTCATTCCTTTTGGTTGGTCTTGACTTGATCGGTGAGCAGATTGAGTAAATGAAAGCTTGTAGAATTTGTGATGGGTAAATATGGATCATGTGAAGGAAGAGGAGTTCAGCGACAGATTGAATAAAACAGCTAAGAGTGCTGGTTTCTTGCTTATCCCACTTCCCACGTGATGGGAGGAATCATGCGTCAATCGACACTGCAGATCACTTCATTTTAAGGTTATAGGAAAAACCCATTAGAAGAAGATGGGGATGTTCATTACTGCTATATCTAAGGTTTTTCTTTGAGATTTGTTTGTTTTTTGGTCCATTCTTTTGTAAGAAATATTTTGCGTTCAAACAGCAAAAACAGAATTCAGTTACGGTTCATTTACTCAGACATTGTGATTCGGAGTATCAATTTTAGTGTTACATGAATTGTTTAAAGCTGTTAATATATTCTGGAGGATATCTCAATCCCCAGGCAAAGGACTTGTTTTTGCATACTCTCAGAATTTTAGATTTTTGCATATTGCTCCCTTTTTTTTAGTCGAAAACTTCTCAAAATCTCATCTGTGTTGCTTTGGGGTTTTTTTTACCCAGGAAGAGTTATCAGAATCATTAGCATCAGGCAATTCCCGTTTAGCTATCTGCACTAGTACCTGTTGAATTGGCTGGAATGGGTACACATGATGTTTGATCACATTTTGTATGTTTGAATGCAACAATAATTAGAACTATTAAGGGAAGGACCATCAAGACGAGCTATTGGAAATCCCGTCCGGACAAATTCGGCCGGCTGGGATACACGACTTAACACAGTCCAAACGCGCCAAACTCTTATGTCTTGATTCGTTTTAGGATTTGCTAAAGACAATAGTACGTTGATCATTACCTTCTCCCATGGAATAGATATACGATATTTGTATCGAAACATGTTGATCCTTGTTGTTCGTGTCCTAGATTGTTCCAATTGTGTATTTCAAAATTTTGGGGGTGGGGTGGACACTCCTTGGAGATCAGCCTTGCGGCATCAGAGCAGTTAGATGTGTTTTCAATAGTTCGAATTTCATCTCAACAATTGCCCATATATGAAATTGTTATCTCCCATTAGTAGTTCAACCAATAAAACCAAACCCTAGAATCCACGTGGGGAATATGCTTTTGGAAGCTATGGTTTAATAATGATGGAGACTGGATATGTTACATCGGTATGCATGGACCATTTTTAGATTTCACATAGCACAGCTGCGCATGGCTTGCTGTAGCATCAACCACAGTTGGAAATTGCTTGGTAAAAGGAATCACAGCACATTGTTTCAAAAGTGGATAGAATAGCAAACTCATTTTTCTAGAAACGTTAAAGGGAACATGGGGCACATGGGTGCAGTATTATCTGGTGAGCTAAATCAAGTATACATATACATCATTGATTTGGAAGCTCATAGACTGAGGAACAGTTGATTTTGTAGGTCTCGATGTATACATCACACACGCAAAAATTCATGTCATAGGATTAGTTGCGAGGGCTATTAACGACTAGAGTTCTACCGTCTATTTATCCGTTAGCATTGATAACAATGTTAGATTTTTATTTTTTTATTCTTTACGGATGATGTGAACATAGAGACATTCATAATGAATAGCTCATCTCATGCAATAAGATCGTGATTGTTCTCATTTCACATCAAATGGGGATCACATGAGAGATCGTCAGATGAGACGATAGAATTGATCGGTAAATTGAAGTGAATGTCCTACATTTTAAGGGGTATTTAAGAACCAATTAGTTTTTAGATTTATAAATTTTAAATATATTGTTAATATGTGCAGAATTGGAAATTGTAAAGAGGTAGTGTATGAAAACATAATGAAAATTTAAAAAGTTTCCCCTGCAGGTGATTTCTAAATTATGAATTCTCTAGTTCTTTTTCATAATGCCTTCTTGTACTCCCACCATGACTAATGTAAATCTGCCTAATGCAAATGCAAATCATGTGTTCAAATCTTATCAACTACTCATTCGTCTATAGTTGGTTTAATGAATTTTTCTCTCTTGGCAAAAAAAAAAAAAAAAAAACTACTCATGCCTCTTGTGGTGACGAGTCTAATCACTAGGGCTTGCACAAAAAACTAGTAAACCGTGAATCTGGTCCGGACAGATCCAATCCACATGTTTTGGATTTTAACGGTGGATAATGGTCCGGACACGGATCCAGAAAATAATAAACTATGACTCGCGGTCTGGACATAGATTTTGATTTTGAAACAGTGGATTAACTGATCCGAACCGTGAGATTTTTTATTATATATAATTTTCAAAAAATAAATAATATGTATGTGTGTGTGTATGTATAAATAATTTTACCATTTTCATAAATATTGTCAACTTGATATAGGGTTATAATGTTATCTCCTATAAAACCTAGGAGGTAAATTGTTACTCATGTATTAATTCCACTGCCGTGCATTTGTATTGGACTTTAATCAATTCAGTAGTTGTTCACTGAATTTAGTAGGTGTTCATTGTTTTTTTTTGCTATTAAACGGCCTTTGTTTCTATTCCACTATGTAACTGAACTAAGTTACCTGCTTTCCATTGTTGCTTATATAGGCCCTGATTGTGTCATTACATGCTCCATCAGGTCTCTCTGTTTTCTACCATGGATTTTTCAAGATTTTGTTTTGATGAAACTTTTTGTTACTTGTTTATGTATGACACGTAATTCGTGGATAAAACCGGAACCGATCTGTGACTCGTGGATCGGATTGGAACCGAACCATGAGACTTTTGGTCCGGACACGGATTGTATTTTCTAAAAACCGTGACTCGCGGATTAGGATTAGATTCATGCCGATCCGGACCGTGTACATCCCTACTAATCACTCGTCAACAATAGTATGAGAGATTATTCAGTGGTCTTCAGCCATCGTGGTGGCGCCACGTTATGTTCTCAGCATCAAACATCACATGGGTAAAAATCATAGCTTCTTGTTAGTAGGAATAAATTTCTTCCATCAATTAAAAATATTAAATAAGTTTTGGCAAGAAAATTTATTAAAATCATAAAAAGATGGACGAACAAAAAAATTGTTACACACAGATTACAGACCTTTGCAAACAAGAAGGTTAGATTCAGACTCGGAGATAAATAAATAACAAAAGGTACAACTCCAAGGTGGATCCCTTAAATAAATGTAAATCAAGAAAAGTGGTTAATGCCATCCACCATATTAATTGTAACACAATTGCATTGGGAAAGCGTTTGGTACTGAAAAAGAAAACATGAAAATGCACAGGAAATGCATTCGACGGGTGAGAGGAAAATGCATCCATTCAATCCGAAAGAACTACCTATAGCTTTCCAAAATTTCACCCATCAGATGCATTATCCTGTGCATTTTCATGTTTTTTATTTTCCTATACTGTACCAGGGCTTGCATTGCATTTCCTTTTAAACAAACACAACACACAACCACAAGAAGACTCAAACCAACTCTCCATAGAAAAAGAACCATTCTATCCACAACACGGATCAACAGGAGTGATAATTTAGTTAGGGGCACGGGTGCAGATAGATCGGACCGGGCTTGTATTAGATAATACTGGAATTTGTACATGCCTAAATCCAGCTCATTAATACTCGAGTTTTATTTAATATTCCAGAACCTCCTCTTAAAGTTTTATTTCCCAAATTCGTTCAACTAGCCTAGTTATTATTATTTTTAAACTATAGTACCTAAGTACTAATTAATCATCCCTACTATAAATTATAGTTTACAAACATAATAATAATAATAATAATAATAATAATAATAATAATAATAATAATAATAATAATAATAATAATAATAATAATAATGGACTTTAAAAAAACTGTAATTCCCCAAGTTTGAGCTAGATGATGTTTAGTCTCACATTGGTTGTTTACATGAGTGATATTGGGTATATAACAAACTATGTATATGAGACTACTAGTACATTGGTTATGCAGGGCGCCTTATGAACTACAGAAAAGACGTGCAACAATCGAACACAAACAAGAAAGTTTAGAAAAAATGCTATCTAGACTCTTTTATAATTCAATAATACTAAAAAACTGTCTTGCCCTTAAGGCTTACAACTTATTATATAGGAAACTGGAAACCCTAATTGATTTTGCTCCGAAAAGGAAGTCAAATCAATAAAAACGCAAAATTACCAAAAATGGAAAATTCGAAAATAATAGCAAAATAAAAAACTAGAGAAAATTCTAGAATGTTTCCCAAAAGCGCAACTTAATTCGGATTTTCCTTGCCCAAGTAATTGGCAAGTCAAATCTTTCCTTCAACGGCAAATTTGGCCATTCAGAGCCCTAAACAGCGTCAAAAGCCCGGAAAACGACGTACATCATGGCTATGGGTCTTGATTGTTGGGCCGTTTCGGGTCTGACTCAAGTGGGCCCAACACAAAATTCCACAGTAGCATAATTACGATTTTGCCACCCTAGACTTAAAACGTCGAAAATACTCTTCCTCCATGGCTACTGCATCATCCTCCCCTTCTAAAAAGAAATTCGCCCTTGAATTTGCATCATCATCTAACGAGCTATCACCTCGGAATGGAATAAGATGCTTGACGTTAAACACATCGATAGTATGAACATAGCTTGGTAGCTTCAAACGATAGGCATTCGGATTGATCTTCTCAATAATCTCAACGGGGCCAATTTTACGAGCAACAAGTTTGTTATACTAATGAGATGTATAACGGTCTTTAGTGAGGACCGCATAAATGAAATCACCAACCTCAAACTCTACCAGGCGGTGCTTCTTATCTGCCGTTGCCTTGTACTTGGTTGTACTATCCTCCAAACGTAACTTAGTCTTCGCATGGACCTGTTGTAAAGTCTGCATGAAATCTTCAGCTTTGCCACTAGAATGCTTCAAACTTGGAACAGGAGCTAAGTCGACTGGTGTGCACAGGTTAAAGCCATAGACAACTTGAAAAGGAGAGAATCCCGTGCTCCGATTAACAGAATGGTTGAAAGCAAACTCTGCTTGACACAGCTTTTGATCCCAACTTTTGAGATGATCCTCCACCAAACTGCGTAGTAAATTGCCCAAAGAACGGTTCACCGCCTCAGTTTGACCATCGGTCTGGGGATGATAAGCGGTACTAAAATCCAGTTGAGTGTTGGCCAGCCTCCACAAGCAACGCCAAATATGACTCAAAGTATCCCGATCAGAAACGATAGACATAGGCAGCCCATGCAAACGATAAACCTCCGAAAAATATAACTGCGCCACCTTAACAGCATCTATAGTTTTCTTGCAAGCGATAAAGTGTGCCATCTTGGAAAATCGATCAACCACCACGAAGACGGAATCATGACCACGTTGTGTATGTGGCAGCCCCAATACAAAATCCATGTTGACATCGGCCCATGGCTGGGAAGGAATTGGCAATGGCATGTATAATCCGACGTTAGTGGCTGTACCCTTGGAAAATTGGCAAATATGAAGCAGACACCAGTGCATAAGTCTTATCCCTGCCCACGTGCCCCTCTTCATGCAACTCCTTAATGATCTTCAACCGCAAGTTGGACTCCAGAACACATAACAAATTTCCTTGAATAAGAACCCATTGTGCACGTGAAATTTTGATTGGGCTCCCCCTGCGATATCCTCAATGATAGTAGCAAAATATGGATCTGTTGCCAATAATTCACGAAAAGCATCAAACCCTGTTACCTTAGTGCGCATCAAAATAAGAAAATTGGAACGCCGACTGAGGGCATCAGCTACTCAATTCAAAGCACCAGACTTATGCTTGATAGAGAAAGAAAACTACTGAATATATGCTGCCCATTTAGCATGTCGACTGGACAACTTATCTTGAGCATTGAGGTGCTTCAATGCCTCGTGATCAGAATATAGAACAAAATCACTATGAATAAGATAGTGATACCAATGCTTCAACGCTTGGATCAAGGCATAGAATTCCACATCATAGGTGTTGTAATTCATCTTAGCTCCATTTAGTTTCTCACTAAAATAAGTAACAGGTTTAGAATTTTGGCTAAGGACAGCCCTAATTCCAACCTTTGATGCATCGCAATGCAGCCCAAAAGATTGCGAAAAGTCTGGCAAGATCAACACAGGAGCCGAAGTTAACTTCTGCTTGATCAATTGAAATGCATCAGTTGTTGCATCATTCCACACAAACCTGCCACCCTTCATACAATCAATAAACGGGCGAAGGGCCTGGTTCATCATCCTCGTGAAGGTGCTAGGAGCATTGGACAGACCGAACAGCATCACCATCCATTGGAAGAAAAACCCGCGAATATGGAGCAAAAGTTTTGGGACAAGCTTAATCTGCAAGCTTGTGGGACAATTCGATTGTTCTTGGTTAAAGATCAACAAGATTTTGGCTGATCTTTGAAATTTGGATGTCGATATCGTCGAAGAGGATACGAAACTTTTGTTGTTGAATTATCTTCCTGATGAGTATGATCACCTGATCACTACTTTGTTGTATGGAAAAGAAGAGATTAAGTTCGATGTTGTTGCAAGTGCACTCATTAGTAATGAGTACCGTTAGGAGGATAAGTTGATGCACAGAAACATAGCCGCTGAAGTTATGTTTGTAAGAGGCAAGTCCTAGTCAAAAGGAGTCTCTTCATCTAGGTGGATCGCTAAAGATACTTGAGCCTATTGCCACAAAAGAGGCACTGGAAGAAGAATTGTCCAAATTTGCAAAAGGGTGCAAGAAGGACAAGCCGTAACACCAGTGCCAATGTTGCAACCCAAGAGGATGAGCTTGAATTTGAGCTTGTGGGATTATCGTCGGATATTCACTCTGAGAAATGGATATTGGATATTGGTGCATCTTATCACATGTGTCCCAATCGGAAGATGTTTTCCAGCCTTTCGGAGTTGGATGGTTCAAAAGTTGTTATGGGTGATGGCCACACTTGTAAGACTCGAGGGATAGGTTGCATTGATTTGGTTTTGCAGGATGGTTCCATGTTTCTTTTTGTCTGAAGTTCGGTATGTCCCTAGTTTGGGACTAAATCTTATCTTGTTGGGAGCTCTAGAGTCCATTGGTTTATGCATTGTTTTACAAGATGGAGCTCTGGAGGTTTTATCCGGCAATTGGGTGGTAATGAGAGGTACACAGTTTAAAAACTTGTACTATCTCGGAGGAAGTACAATTGCAGGTGGAGTTTCCACCATTGGTAATGTGGATCATGGCTCAGTAAGGGTTACTATTTCGTTCATTTGGGTCTTTGGTATTGGGGTCAAACGAGGTTTGGATCCCGCTCATTTGAATTTGGTTTAAGCACCTTGGGTGCTCGCGCCCTCGGGCGATTTGTGACATTCTCAGTTGTCGCCTGTTATTGTGTTTCCGCAATCCGTGTTACAGATTTGGGTAGCTTTGTTTTGGAGAATTGAAGCCAATGTGGAGATTGTTGAATAATAGGGAAGGTGGCCCCATTTCTCCTCTAGCATATTCACTATATGGGACAGCCATTAAGGCTTAGTAGTTGGATTTGGATGGATCTCCATCTTCCTCAGCTACCAAGAGTTACTCTACGTAACTCATCGTCTGAATTTCAAGGCTATAAGAAGCCTCTTGTTTGTGTGTTTTGCATCAGAAAATTGAAATAGCTAGCTATTGTTATTTGTTTCTGAAAATCTGTGTCTCAGTGTGAGTGAGATAGCTAAGTGAGGGTGTGTGAGATGAGATCCTGTAAAGCTTAGGTTGGAAAGGTTTTTTCGTGATTTATTTACATTGTCAATAAAGTCGGAGTTTTCCCTCATATTTGCATTTGGGTTTGGTAAGATTCTTTGTTTGGGGCATAACACCACTAACTTCGATTATTAGTGTTTTGGTTTTTCACGATTTACGAGACAAGTCTTTCTCCTCATATACATTAACTAACAAAAAAGAGGAAATTAAATAATCATCCTTTTTTGTGGAGACTACATAAATTTTCATCCAAACCACTTTTTAGGGTTATGTTCTCATCCTCTTTATATGTGATTTACCATTATCACCCTCATCATGATAAAATTAAGAATCATGGTAAAAAAAAAGTAAAAAACGGCAATGCTGTTGAATAACAAATAATTATGATAAAATATGTGTCATTTCCAGTGAACATGGTAAAAATCACACAGGACACAGTAATTATGGTAAATTTATGAACAGTCCTGGTAATATGAAATGAGACACCTTTTTTTAGTCATAGTTTCTCAAATACGGAAGCCATTGTTAAACCAAAAGTATAGGGCTTTGTTTTTTCCTTGAATAGATAGAACGAGTGAGGCAAACATGAGAGGAAGCTAATTAAAAATAAATAGGGTTTGATGAATTGTTTCTGGATTGAATCGGTGGAGGAATGATTCCACAACTTGACCAAAAATTGCAGAGCAATTTCACAAAAAATCCAATATTTTGTTTGGATCTTGATTTTCATGTTCGTTTCAGATTTTCAGGTTTCACACCTTCCAGCGGAGTATGGGATGGAGTCTGGCGACGAGGGAAGGTGGTGAAGGAATGGTGATGAAAGATGGCGGTGGGGGAAAAATGGAGGACGGATGCTGACGGAAAGAGTTTTTGAAAATATGGAGGGTTCTCAATTGATTTTCTCTACAGATATAAAAAGCGTAAATCGGGGATGTGTTTAAAAGCTCATAATCCCGAAATTATAGAATAGGACCTCTTGATTTACAACACGTCTACTCTCACACCATCTCGCTCACACTCCACTCACACCCCATTGTGTGGGACTCCGGCTTACCTCGGAGTCTAGTTTATGATGTAGTCTTGAAAAACTATAACTATATAGTGCTTCTGGCTTAGTCCCAACAATTAGGGTATATCTATTATTAATTATTAAGGGCATATTTGAGTTTATTTGAATTTGACGATGAAAACATAACTACAAAAAATGGCTGGAATGAAAACAAAAATCACAATGTGAGAAATGATCAATATTTAATTGCCCCACTAAAAAAAGGTCCAAAAACCCAAAACGAAATTATACCTTGGTCACTCCAAACTTGTAAAAGTTTGATCCCCACATGTGATTTAGTAATTCGAATACAATAACGCTATTTGTTGGCTTCAACCCTCATGATTTATTTGGGAGTAATGTTACAATGTGCACCCCCTCCCATATGAGATTTTGTGGCACCAAATATGAGAGAATATGAGATTTTATGACACCAAATATGAGATTTTGTGGCACCAAATATGAGAGAATATGAGATTTTATGGCACCAAATATGAGATTTTGTGGCTCCAAATATGATATGGCACATGGTATGCACCCCATACGGAAATATGAGATTTTGTGGCACCAAATATGAGATTTTGTGGCACCAAATATGAGTTTTGTGGTACCAAATATGAGATTTTCTGAAAATATATGAGATTTTGTGGCTCCAAATATGAGATTGTGGTACTGTAGCATTACTGTAGCAATCCGCATGAGTCCAAATATGAGATTGTGTAGCTCCAAATATGAGATTTTTTGAAAATATATGAGATTTTGTGACTATTCATATGAAGTTGCATACCATATGCACTTCATATCTCCAGCCACAAAATCTGATATTTAGAGCCACAAAATCTCATATTGAGAAGAGCACATTGTAGCATTACTATTTGGCCCTACTCTTTGGACTTGCACAGTACAAAAGGTAAAGGCAATAAAGCGAAAGCCTTGTGACACCGGTCCTCTTACTGGCTTGTTGGTGAATTGTGTACAATTGAAGCCGCAGGTCGCGGGTTCGAGGACTGGTAGAGAGAGAGAGAGGATGTGGGAAAACAAAATATGAGGTATTTTAAAATACCTCTTTTGGGTTTTTGTTTGCTATCTGCCAATGATCACTATGAGGTATTTTAAAATACCTCTTTTGGGTTTTTGTTTGCTATCTGCCAATGATCACTATGAGGTATTTTAAAATACCTCTTTTGGGTTTTTGTTTGCTATCTGCCAATGATCACTTTGTCTAAAACTGTGATTAAGTCAAGCTTTAAAGATCACAATACTTCAAACTGTGATTGATTCTCGAGATCAAAATTCCATTTTTTGCTAGAACCGTGATTGTTTTCTTAGATTTCCAATCTCGTCGATTTTCTTAGATTATTTTGATCATTTCCTAGACATTTTCTGCATAAACATGCTCTTAATTTACATCTGCTAAAATTACTTAGATTATAGATAATAAACAAAATAATGTCGTGACCAACAACAAAAAAAACATTGAACAAGCAAATCTAAAATAAAGAAGATCTCTTTGATAAATATCAGTTATCGCATATCGCAAAGGAAAACGAATACTTGAGTAGCAATTGAATTGTAGAACTTGGGTCTAGCCGTTCTAAGTTTAAACTAACTTGGGATTGGGGGCCTATAGTGAATAAGCTCACTACGTACACCCTATAGTGAGCAATCATGGTCGTCCATTATTGGGATTATTTTACATAAAAGATAAATGTCTTGCATGTAAGATAATTTCATTTAACATGGACCGTTGAAATGTTCTAAATGTGGCTTCGTAATTGTTAAAATGTTGTTTTCTACAAACCCCTGGTTTCTAAAAGATTGCGTAGGAGAAATCATGATTATACGTGACATATTTTACGAGAAAAGTTGCATAATCGCAAGACACGTTTTACGAGAGAAATTACATATTCACGAGACACATTCTATGAGAATCAATATGAAATGTTTTGAGAAATGACGATAAGCTAAATGAGAAATGAATATGAAATGAAATGAAGGAGAGCGGAATTGAATGGATTATGGTAGTGCCGCTTGAGCGCCACCCCATCTTCGAGGAGAGAACATGATAGTTAGGGCTAAGCATGAACAATATATGGGGAATAGACCTTAAATCACGTTGATGTGTTTCGTGATGACAAGCCAACTGGGACCAGTACGCATGGGAGAGATCGTGAAGTTTGGCGACCGTCAATTGAAAGAGACACAAACGGACCAATTCTTCTAGTGGTGGAATACGGGCTAGAAGGGAGAAATGCCATAAGAGTGGAGTGATTGGACTATGACCCGGTGGTTGGAACAATGCCCAAACAATAGATAATAATGTTTAAAGAAGAACTCTAACAATAAAAGATAATACGAGACATAGAACGTTACATGCGATACACCTCATTTGCATTGACACCGACACGAGCATTTTACACTGTTATTGCTTGAACAATTAAACTTTTGCCATTCATTTATGTTGGAATCTTTTATAACTTTTAGTGTAAAGATTTGGGGTAGTGGTACAGACACCGCTAGGACTGACAGTCATGCTATGGAGTAAAGAAACCCTAGTTGACCCTGTAGCAAATAAATGATGGGCGAGGGGGGACAAATGTAGGATGGATGTCGTCGGAAAGAGATTTTGAAAATATGGAAGGTTCTCAATTGATTTTCTCAACAAATATAAGAAGCATAAATTGGGGATGTGTTTAAAAGCTCATAATCCCGAAATTATAGGGTAGGACCTCCTGATTTACAACAAGTCTACTCTCACATCCTTTCTTCACACTCCGCTCACACTTCATTGTGTGGGACTTACTTTGGGGTCTAGTTTATGATGTAGTCTTGAAAACTGTAAATATATAATACTTCTGGTTTAGTTCCAACAATCAGTGCATATCTATTATTAAGGGCATATTTTGGTTTATTTGAATTTGAGAATGAAAATATAACTAAAAAATGACCCAGAATGAAAAAAGAAGTCATGATGTGAGGAATGATCAATATTTAAGAACCCCACTAAAAAAAAGTCTAAAAGCCCAAAGCGAAATTATACCTTGGTCACTCCAAACTTCTAAAAGTTTGACCCCCTCACATGATTCAGTAATTCGAATTAGGGCTGCACAAAAAAATAGGTGAACTGTGAATCCAGTCAAGACCGAATTGATCCGCGCGTTTTGAATTTTAACCGTGGATTAATGATCCAGACACGGATTGAAAAATTAGTAAACCGTGACCCGCGGTCCAGACACGGATTTTGATTTCGAAACCGTGGATTAACCAATCCAGACCGTGAGATTTTTATTATATATAAATTTTTAATACACACACATATAATTTTACACAAATTTCTACTACACAGACTAGGGGTAAATTGTAATCTCTTTCAAAACTTAGGGGTTAAACTGTTACACTAACTTCTACTATATATACTTGTTATCTATTTCTGGGGTAAACTATGATCTCTTTCAAAACTAGGTTGATAACCGTGTTTGGATGTGTATTTTTATTAATGACTCATGGAAGCAGTCTAGTATTGCCCATCTGGAGTAAATAAACTCAAGATTTGTGACAACATATAGTAGATTCAATTAGTAGTTGTGTATTTGTGTTTACAACATTAGTGTGAGATTCTAACAAAGGCCTCTTCTCTAATTAGTTGTGTTTACACCATTAGGTAAAATTTAAATTATATAACTTTGTTGTATTTGTTTATATATAACATGTAATCCGTAGATAAAACCAGAACTGATCCGTGGCTCGCGGATCAGATTGTAACTGAATCGTGAGATTTTTGGTCCGGACACGAATTGTATTTTCTAAAAACCGTGACTCGCGGATTTAGATTGGATTTATGCCAATCCAATTCGTTGCGGACTGTGTACACCCCTAATTCGAATACAATAATGCTATTTGTTGGCTTCAACCCTCATGTGATTTATTTGGGCCTTCGAGCTTGAAATAATTTTACCTTAGCGCCCTCTCTTCTGCCACTAGTGGACTTGCACAGTATGAAACAATAAAATTCATAAACCTTTAAGCCTTTCAACACCGGTCCTCTTACTGACTTGTTGGCTAGTTGTGTAACAATATAAGCCGCAGGTCACGGGTTTGAGGATTGGTAGAGGGAGAGAGAGAGTGTGAAGGAATCCGGGTAAAAAAATGGTATTTTGAGGAGTATCTCTTTTTGGGTTTTTGTTTGCTATCTGCTCCAATGATGAGTCATGGGCCAGTGAAACCCTAGTCAGACATTGTGGGCCCTTTTTTCTTTTTCTTTTTCTCTTTTCCCTTTATTCAGTTAAGTGTGGTGTTTTAGTACCAAATAAGTACCCATAAAACTTATCCACAATTTAAAATTGGAAAAATCTACAATATACATCCTCTTTTAGGGTATAGGATATGCACCTATTATATGTTTCATGTTGCGTCACCTCATAAACAATGACCTCGAGAACCGGTCATTCGTAACATTTTCGTTTGTTTCGTAACTTTTAGATAATATGATTCGTAACATTTTCTTTCATTTCATAACTTTTTGTGTGTTTTGTAACTTTGAGATACCAAATTATAACTTTTCTCACATATGATTCGTAACATTTTCGTGTGTTTCGTAACTTTTATACCAAGCATTTGTAACTTTTCGACAATATGATTTGTAACATTTTCTTTTGTTTAGCAACTTTTATTTTGATTTATAACTTTTTTGTGTTTCATAACTTTTCGTGGAACTCGTAACTTTGAGATAAAAAAATTATAACTTTTTTCAAATATGATTCGTAACATTTTTGTACGTTTTGTAACTTTTTACAAATATGATTCATAACTTTTATTTTGTTTCGTAATTTTTTGTTAGATAACCTGTTGCTCAAGTTAACAAGTTACCAATTCGTAACTTTTTACAATTGATTCGTAACTTTTACTGATCCAACGGTAGATAGCAAGGATGCATATGATACACAACTTAAAAGGGGTGTGTATTGTAGCCATTTCCTTTAAAATTAATGCTTAAGATTCACTTGGCACTAATTTCAAATTCTGGGCAAGTTTTGGATAAGTTTTTTGTATGAGGCTTAATGTAATATTACAGATTTTCCATGCTTGGGGTAATATCCTGGTATTATAACCCTTTGAATATAATTCTCATACTGTTTGGCATAAATTAATGGAGATTGTGAAAAATAAAAATTCTAAAAAACCACACACCTACATTACTAGAACAGTGATAAAGATCACAGTTTTTAGTCGTGATGTTTCACTATCCGTCTCAGTTCCGAAGTGTGATTAATCCGGGTGAGATCTTTTCTCCCACTTTTCAATCACAGTTCTCGACTGTCATGAAAAGTCAAAGAAACTGAGATGAAACTATCAAAGCGTGATTAGTATACCACATAGATCTCACTATAGTTGTTTCTTTGGTTACAATCTCACTTTTTCTAAAACCGTGATTAATACTAACTTTAAAGATCACAGAAAGACTTCAAGTTGGTGTTGTTCCTGTTTACAATAAACACCAACTTGGACTAAAGAGATCAATAACACAAGCGGGAGTTACCTTTCTTTTATCTTTTACCTTGACAAGTTCCAATCCAAACAGAGTCTTATAGTCTCACCTGCTTAAACATGGATGTTAAAATTATGGCCAATGTTAATGCCAAAACTGCTTTTTATTGTGTCAAAACTTCAATGCATAAAAGGCATGTGGCAAGCCTTTTATGTATTTAAGTTTTGGCACAATCAAAAACAGTTTTTGCATCATCACTACCCAGAAAAATATTTGATTGAGCGACAGATATTATACCCAAGCATATTGCTCCTCAAAGGAAAGTGCACATGCAACTGTTGTGGTTCCTTCCCATACAACTGTCTAAATACTCTGAAATCCTGGCAATGAAGCATCTCTGTATACATCAACAATGACAATTTAATTGAGTTAACAAAATGAGTTAGCTTTAGTAAATCAAGATCATAATCAACAAAAAGTAGATCGGCCATTTTATATTTCTTTTTGGGCTAAAAAAAGACACTTAGTCAAGCTTACCACTAAAAATTCTTGGGATGCCCTTAATTTTGGGATTTTTACAAGGGCCCTAGGCCCAAGCCTTGTGGGCCTTCTACTTGGGCTCAATGGCTGAGCTAGGATTGATAATTTTGTGGGGAGTTTCGTACATTTAAAATTTTTATTTAAATGACAAAAAATGCACAATATATTTATGATGAAAGTTGTATACAAAGAAGTCGTTAATTCTCTTCAATTTTTCAGTGTTTCCACATTGAACCTAATGTTAGACAACTCTTATCTTTATATATTTATTATTTATGGGCTTTCAGAAGTGGGTTATAGTTGTTTTGTTTTGTTTGGGCTATAACAATTTGGTTCAAATTTTGTTGAAAACATTTATTTTAATTTCAAATGAGAAACCCTGCGCTGAAAATAGCAAAGAAAAATTAATTTATATCTAAATTTTAATTTTTTTTAGTGCATTTTTCAAACTGCGAGGGGCCAAGGGCCAGGGCCCATCCCAGACCAAGGCTGGCTCCGCCCCTGCCTGGGCTGGCCCTGAGTTCATGGGCCAATGTTTACGAAAGCATCAGAAACTTGGAAGAGGAATACAAATACACGAGCAAACATGGCATGGCTGGACTTAGGTCATGGGCCAATGACTATGAAAGCATTAGAAATTTGGAAGAGGAATACATGCAATCAAGCGTTACAAGAAAGTCTCGAAACTGAGATTGCTGGTAGTTTTAGACTATGCCCAGCCTTCCATTCAAGCTGCAATTGGCAAATTTAAGTTATGAGTCTGATTTGGGTTGTTTGGCAACTGTGGATTGATTTAAGGGCATGTCAAAGGAGCAATGACTTACATAGCGATGGATGATCTAACCTGTTCTTATTGTTTCATGTTTGAGAGGTGTTATGCTCCTCCCTCTGACATCCCTCCCAAAACCCGGGCCCACCCCCTTTCCCCCATTAATTACCCCCCATTTCGGCCAGCCCTTTTTTATTTTTTATTATTTTTCACTTTTTTCTTGTTCAATTATATTGTGAATACAAAAGGGGTGTTCCACTAACTTGGTTTTTTGTTTTCTTTGGATGTTTTAATTTTGCAAAAAAACTAATTTGTTCCACTAACTAGGTTTTTTGGCTTTTAGTTTTGCAAAAAAAAACTAACTTGTTCCATTAAACTAGTTTTTTGTATGTTTAGTTTTGCAAAAAAACTAACTTGTTCCACTTACTAGTTTTTTGGCTTTTTTGCTTTTTAGTTTTGCACCCCTAACACGCGCCGAAAACTAACTTGTTCCATATTGTGAATACACAAGGGGTGAAAAATTAATTTATTCACGATTTTTTATGTGATGTGTTGTGAGAGAATGACCTATCTCGGTGTTTGAAAAAAATAGTTTTTTGTTGGTGGAACACCCAAGAATTTTTTGGGGTGCAAATAGAAATCTTTAAATTAGTGTGAAAAAAAAGCTATAGAAGTAGAAGTATAGAAATAGACATATTTTCTCTGAAAAAAATTATTCAGTCTTAGGGCACTGCCAAGTGGTGTTAAGCCGTTATCCACCACAAATTTGTGGGATCCAGTATTAAGTGTATAGAATCAAACAAAGGTGGTGGGTAAATGAGTTAAGTTGACAAGTGACAGTATTTTTTTCCCATTAAACCAATAATTCCAACGTAGTGTATAGACTCAAACAAACGATCGATGTTGTCCGATTGGATCCCAAGATATGTTATTTTTCATGCAGTGGCTCGTATTTTACAATACGAGGTTGCCGATGTCTTTTCACGCGTCTCGCTTCATCAGCCTTAAAAGTAGTAGGCATTTTTTCTTAATCCGGAGCGGCGGGGCAAAATGGGGTATCAACAAAAATTAAATAAAAAATTGAATAAATAAATAAATAAATAATTTAAAAACTGAATGAAATAATTAAATTAATTAATTTAAAGAAATGAATTTATATAAAGAAATAAATTAATATAAATAACAAAATTAATATAAAAAAGTAATTAAAGGAGGGGAAGAGGGGTAAAATAGTCATCTGGGATTGGCAACCTGATGAAGGATATTATTAGGTTTTTTGTTGTGGGTTTTGATTGTTTGTCTAGATTTTTTGTTGAAATAAATAAATAAAAATTAATTTATCATGATTGTTCATGGTAAATTAAATTAATTTCCCATGTTCGTTGGCATTTTTTCAATTAATTTACCATGATTTTATTAGTGGTAATTATTGCTATATTTTGATTTTTTTTACCGGCTCGATATACATTTAATTTACCAAGTTCATTGACATTTTATCATGTTTTCACCTCTGGGGTTACATTGTTTTGGTTTGGTTCGGGATTTTAGGGAAGAGAGAAAATCAGGAGAGAGAAATAATTAAAATATTAGAAAAAAAATAATATTTGAAAGATAGGAGAGAGAGATTCAGATAAAATAGGAAAGCTTTAGATAGATAAATATTTAGCAAAGTAGGAGAGAGAGAGAGAGAGAGAGAGAGAGAGAGAGAGAGAGAGAGAGAGAGAGAGATTGATTTGTGATTTATTGGAATTTGAGAATGTCAACTTAAGTATTCAAATCCACTAAGATGGAAACATAAATAAGTTTCTCAAATAAGATTAATAAATAAGTTCCCACCAGGATGAAATCAAGTCATGTACTTATAAATAATAAAAATTGAAAGTATTTTAACACCAGTTTTCATGATATAATTAAAAGAATTGACAGCTTTCTGGCACCAGTTCTCGTGCTGGCTTGTTGGCTAATGAGCGACTAAAGTTCTAAAGCCGTAGGTCATGGGTTCGAGGATTGGTAGAGGGAGGGGGAGAGATGAGAGAAGCATATGAGGTATTTTAAAATACCTCTGTTTTTCATTTTATTTATCGGTAATCATGGGTTGTGGATCTGTAATCAATTTCGGCCCAATATTGGGCCAATTTTTCTACTCTCTCCGTTTCAAAATATTGGTTGGTATTAAAAAATTAACAAAATTATGATCGAAAGCATTTTATTTTTGAGCTAAAAAAATGCACGTATTTTCGTGGCGAACTATTATTTTGGAACAGCAGGAGTATTTCCTTTATACCTCTATTTTTCATTTTATTTATCGGATATCATAGGCTGTGGATCTGTATAGTCAATTTCGGCCCATTATCGGGCTAATTTTTCTACTCTTTCCGTTTCAAAATATTGGTTGGTGTTAAAAAATTAACAAAATCATGGTTGAAAGCACTTTATTTTTTGAACCAAAAAATTACACGTCTTTTCGATGTGAACTACTCTATTATTTTGGAATAGCAGGAGTATTTCCTTTATACGGTAAAATATGTTGTTCTATAGGACAAATCGGATCAGACGTCTTCAATGGCCAAAACCCTCATAGAAATAAATTGAACCCAGGAAGAAGATTTATTGCAAAAAAAATTATCCCTTCAAGTAGTAGTATCTTCTTTGGTTTTTTTGAAGTCTCCTTGTATGTTTATACCTTGCGATTATGGCCGCATTGCCTTTTATTTATTTATTAAGGCTCATATTTTTTAATCTATATCTTCAGTCATTACCCAAAAATCTCCCTCAAACTTCATCCCAGATCTTCTATGCCCAAAACTCCTGTGCCTCCGTGCCGAGATTTAGGCCGTTGAATTATGATTTTTATTTTTATATTTTAATATATATCCAATGTCCGAAAAATCATTCGGCACAGAGGATCTGGGCTCCTCAAACCCTACAAAATATACTCCTAGGTTTTACTTCAACCCTCAGGTGGTTCAGATGTTTTCAACACACAATTTCCATTTGTCCCTTCCACATGGGAGAACTAGAGGTTGAAACAGTGAAACAAAGTCATGTACATTTATGCGGTATGCACAATTAAATAACTAAATTGAAAGGCCTTTCGCACCAGTTCTCCAACTGGCTTGCTGGCTAATGATATATTTCTTTAAGTCACAGGTCGTGGGTTCGAGGATTGGTAGACGAAGGGACGAGAGGAAGTGCTTAAAAATAAAAGAGGTATTTTAAAATACCTCCGTTTTTCATTTTGTTCTGTAAATAATGGGTTGTGGGACATATTACCAGAACTTTATTTTCTTTCCTTTTTTGGTTCGACGGTTAGTGTCGGGGCACTTTACACGTAACTCGACTAGTTTTCTTTCCAGTATGTTTATCAACGCAAGGACTAGGGGATTCACAAGATTCTTATTTGTGGCCTGGACTCCAAAAATTAAACTCTGATCAATTGTGTACGGAGCAAACTCTCCAACCAACCAGACTAATCCTTGGGGCGTATTTATTTTTCTTTATTTGTTTTAATTTTGCTTGATTGTTTGGTTGACTCCTTGATAGCCTTTCAGTTCTTTAGATCTTGAGAAACATATAGTTGTCGTTGAGTAAGGTGTCAAACTCGTTGGGATGCCGTTTCTTAATTTAATATTTTTCTCTTAATCCGTTTAATCATTGTTTCTTCAATATGTGATTAATATAAATACTGAAGGATAAACGGATCAGATGTCTTTAATGATCAGATGTCTTTAATGACCAAACCATCAGATGTCTTTAATGACCAAACCATCGTAGCAATAAATTTAACACGGGAAAAATTGCAACAAAAAAATTATAATTCTTTTAAAATAGTTTTACTATTTTCAGTCTCATTGCTGTTTTCCTTGCCATTAAAACCCAATTTCGCATGTCTTTTGGCATAATCCAAGTTTACCCATAGTCATTTATAATTTATTGATGTCAAAAATGGGCAACGTAATGTTTGGTGCAAAATTTGGTATGGAAGGTGACTACTGTCATTTCTCTCATTCAAGCCATTTGAATTGCTTTGAAAAATGATACTCCCTCCGTCCCAATTTTATGGTCATTTTTGGGAATTCTAACTTAATAATGGGACATAATCATTGTACTTTTAAAAACATGTTTTTCTATGTTTTACCCTTCAATCATTACAACTTCTTACTTTTTTATTACTTTTAACTTCAAAATATAAGGGTAAAAGAGGAAATTTTTAACAATTACCCATTTAGTTTTGAAGTGGGACAATATTTTTGGGACGCCAAAAAATGTCAACTAGAACTATAAAATTGGGACGGAGGGAGTACTATGTATTTAATTCAATAGTCTGCACAACATGGCATCGAACTGGCACAAGAAAATTTCTATTTTTTGGCCTTTAGACACTGCAGTCTGCAGCAAGGGAAAAAAAAAAGAAGCTTTGGCAATCCCATTTGAAACGAACCGGCATGCTTGCTCTAAGCCAAAATAGCCAGGTTTTTTTGGAGGTAAATTAACTTGAAATAAAAAAAGATTAACTGAATAAACAGCTTACAAGGGACATATCCCAGGAGAAAAAGAAAGAAAAAAGAAAATCTAAAACTAAACCAAAGCAAAATAAATATTGTGACTTAAGAATTTGTGGATTCATGACGCTATATTTGAATTTTAGCCCTTGAAAGCACTAATCCAAACTTCTAAAAGTTTTAACTTTAAACCTTATGTGATTCGGTGTTTTGAATACAATAATGCTAGTTGGCCGTTCCAACTTTTAAGAATTTTACCCACTGCCCAGCGGAATGGTCTTCACTTGAACCCTTAGTCAAAAATGTTTTTGCTTCCGCTCTCAATTCTTGTACTTGCACATTTTAGTTGTCTGAGAGACTTTCGTAAAACTCTTTCGAATTCACACTCTCACTCGCGCATTATGTGAGAACGAAACAATTATCATTATGTAAATTACACAAATATTAGACTAATATTCATCTACTTTTAGGTGGGTGAATAATAAAATAACAATCTACAGAATCCTAAAAGTCTCATTAAGATGCATGTCATCATCACATCATCAACAACCATCAACTCGTGAACGTGTAGGTGGTTTTGTTGTTGAAACCTGGCTATTCTTGAAGCTCGTGATTAATTTATAGTGCCCACACTAATGTATAATCTTAGCTTTAGCCAAACGTTGAGACAGTGAAGTCAACTGACGTAGGTTTCTAAGGCCCGAGACATAGAAATATAATAAACTGAAAGCTTTTAAGCACTGGCCCTCCTTCTGGCTTGTTCGCTAATTGATTTGAAATTAAAACCATAGGTCCAGGGTACAAGGCTTGGTATCCTCAACCACATATATGACGAGGTATTTCAGAATACCATTTTTTTCGTATCTTGTTGAGTCAGTCATGGGCCAGTGGACCTGAATAGTGCTAATCAAATTCGGCATTTTGGACTACATTACTACTCCTTTTTTTTTTTTTTTTGTCATTCGTCATTCCTAATCTATTACACGAGGGGAAGGAACGAGACTCGATCCCGAGATATAATGTAGGGTATCCAGGAGCTCTACCACATGATTTAGCCACCACTTGCTCCCGTATTTGGGTTTGCACGGTTTATTTTCATAAGTAGTACCAACTGACAAATGGATGATTTGATGAGATGTTTTTAATAATAGATAAGTATTGATTATTAGTTCTAACATATAGGAGTCTTTCGTAGTTACTCCCTTCATCCCAATTTAATAGTCTATTACGAAATTACATGTAATTTTTAAATTTGAAAAAAATATACTTATGAAAATATTTTTTTATCAATATAGATCTTATTTGATAGATCTCATTGAAAATTCTAATACAGTTCAAAAAAAAATTAAAAATTATTACGATAAATACATTATTATTAGTTTAAAAATTACCCGTAGTTTCGTAGTAAACTATCAAATTAGGAAGGATAGAATAATTTATTTCTTGACTTGTTTAGGATGGGAATATATTTTATTGCACACCCCACGTCCATTATAAACTCTTTCAAAATAATTCGCCCACCGTTTAACATAAAATAACGGTGAGGAGTGAAAAACAAAAAGCTAAATCCACACACTAAAAATAAGACAGTGGATTGCCGTGGAATTAACACGAGGAAAGGATATTAAGGGAGTTACTGACAAATTTGTTTACACACAATTTTGTTAATAGCAACATTTCAAAATTCTTTAAGCAAAAACCTGTTGACTTGACAATCTTCCTTTGGATGAAAGACTATGCCAAAAATAATTTGCTATATACAACCATAATGATAGGGGACAAAACAAGAGAGAGCTTTTAACTCCAAATAGATCCCAGTCAATTAATCTTTTCACTGTTGATTATCCCGAAATGATGTATCATTAATTAACTCATTGACTTAAATTATATGTAGCTCAAAATATGAAAAGTCATCGAGGATAATTGTAAAATGGCAAGTATTTGCTTTGGTTTTTTTTATCTCTATTCATGCTAATCTTTGAGATTTTGTGTGTAGCAGTCATTTGTTAATAAAGCTACTAGACTCAAGATAATTTTTGAATGCATGCAATAAATTTCTGGATTTGCCACTGGCAAACATTATTCTAATTGAGTCTGCTCACAAAAGCTTTGCCCCCCTCTCTCTACAATAGATATTACACCCTAGGGTTTCATCCTTAACCAATGCCACCCCATCTTCGATTCCACCCCCGCCGCACCTCCTTCATCCGCCATCATCTTAGCTTTCTGCTCCTCCTCCTCCTCCTTCATCCTCTCCCCAACTTGGTTTTTCCTGGGGGTGGGGCTCTACCTCTCAGCCCCACCGCCCTATTTCCTGTTGCCCTCCTTTCACCACCATGCCGCCTCCAGGGCCGGCCCTAAGCTAAGGCTCAGTAGGCTGGCGCCTTAAGCCCCACGAAAAATGAAAAAAAAAAGGCCCACAAATATTTTTTACTACCAAGTATGTAGGCCCAATTTGAGTTTTTTCCATGTTAAATACATGCATATAGTTTTGAAACGGTGTTTATCGACTTTATATTTAGTTTCACTAGCATTTTTATGGGCCTTTGTTTTCAAATTCCGTCTTAGGCCCCTCAAAAGTCAGGGCCGGCCCTGGCCGCCTCTAACCCAATACTTGGTAGATCTATATCCTTTGCCTTTAAAACCCACTTCCTCCGTCAACTGTTGCCCCCTTCTACCGCCGCTTCGATCTCTGTTGCCTCCTCCCTCCGTCGTTGTCACGTTGCCTCCTTCACCCATTGCTGCTTCCCCCTAGTTTGCATGGGTTAGATTTGACGTTGTGGTGAAACTTGTTAAGGAAAATTGTCCCACATTGCTTAGGAGTGGAATGGATGATCACTTAATATATGTTGGGACCTCTCCACTCATTGCCAATTGGTTTTGAGATGGATATAAATTCTCCACATGGTATCAAAGCGGGGCCTATTCCACTCCACATTTAAAAAAAAAAATTTCACAATCCACGCCCCACGATGACAGACCAGCAAAAAGGCTGCACGATGATAGGACCCAAAAGTGGCCACACGTGACAAACCACAAATGCGGCTGCACGTGAGGGGGGATGTTAAGGAAAATTGTCCCACATTGCTTAGGAGTGGAATGGGTGATCACTTAATATATGTTGGGACCTCTCCACTCATTGTCAATTGGTTTTGAGATGGATATAAATTCTCCACAAAACTAGGGTGGCCTGAGCTCGCTTGGAGTTTTTAGTTTTGTTGTTCTTTAGTTTTTTCTCTGTTATCATGTTACTCGGGTGACTAGAGTGTGACTCAGTGATGGGTAACTAGTGTTAACTCAGTTTATTGGGGTTTTTTTTTTAGGAATTCTCCTACGCTTTCTCTGATTTGAGTTTGAGTTTTTCCTGCGTCAGTCTGTGCTGCCAAAACCGGGACGGGCTCAATGCTTACCAAAATGCTTCGCCTACTTCGGCAAAATGTGCCTTTATATATTTCGGTTCTATTTTTTCAGTTTGTGTCGTGCAGTTAGTTGAAGTTTAATTTGGTCGTTGTAGCTCATTCCTGTATTCTTTTGTGGAATCATTGTACTACCTTTGGGTGTTGTTTCAACCTTCGGGCTGTTGATATATGAGATTGAAATCTGTTAAAAAAAAATCTACTAATTAAAAACGATGCACCGTATCAAGTAGAATTGAAATGATCTAGTATCTGAAGCCCGCACTCTACATGAGCATATGTGCAACTGCAAGTCGGTGTATGACATAATACTAACGAAATTGAGATTTAAAAGCAAAAAAAAATTAAAAAAAAAAAAAATCCCTCTCTTGGACATTGGTGGACGTAACAAGATCGGGTTCATTGTTCCTCCAAAGTAAACTTCTATGTAGGATATCACTTCGACTCTCTTGTGATTTTATGCTAGGAGGTGCTACATTAGTACCATAGCCCTCTACACATTAGAAAATACACCTTTAATATTGGTCATTCCAAATGGGGTGGGGGTAAAAAAGAAAAAAAAAAACATTTCTCTCTGAACGAGAAACCCTCTCTTTCCTCTTCTTTGTGTGTGTGTGTGTGTGTGCGTGTGTGTGTGTGCGTGGTTCGGGCCCTCCCCTCCTCCTTCTCCCCCTCAACCATAGTTCCCCTTCCTCTCCTTTCCCCTCGGCCTCTCCTCGCTTAGCGTGTTCTTGCAACCTTTTTTTAGTCTTCTCCGCAACTGCGGATTCTTGGAACGGCGTAGATCTAGTCCTCTTACCATCGTCTGTCGGTGGTGTTGATCCGGCACACTTGGTTCTATTTCGGCATGGTGGAGGCAACGAGGGGTGGTTGGCGTGGCGGCTTGCGTTGGAGCAATAAAGAGGGTCGAAGCAAAGGGGTTTTGTCGGCGACTCGTGCTCGGCTTTTAGAATCCGTCTGATTCCCCCAGATTCAATGGGTTGCGGTGATGGGCAATAATCAACTCATTCTTCACCCAGTACAACTCGGTCTGACTCGGCTCAACTCTGTGAAGGATGCTTTGGGTAGCTTTGTTTTAATGGGTGTTGAATTTTGTTGACTTTAGATATGTTAGATTTAATTTCTGTTGCTAGTTTTCTATTTTCCAGACTGATTTTTCCAGTTTTTCTAGTGATTTTGGTGGCTAGATCTCCTATATTTTTATTGTCATTAGGGTGAGATGGACTCCCGTTTGTTGGTTGCTCTTCTGCTGAATCTTAGACGAACTTTAATGCTAACACATAGTGTTGGTCTGCTTCGTGCAGTACGATAATCCAGAACCTATATACCTTTAGTGGTTTGTTCTAGTTTCTTGTATTTGTAGTTAGGGTTCACTTCTGTAATTTTGTTTGAGATCTTTTTATAAAGTGAATGTTTCTCTAATAAAATAATAATAATAAAAAAATATTGGTCACTCCAAAACTTCTAAAAGTTGAACTTCGACCCTCACATGGTTAGGTGTTTTGAATACACTTGTCCCTTCCAACTTTAGAAAAAAACCATTGCTCCCTTCACTTCCACCCCTGGACATGGGACCACAAGGTCGAAACTCAAAACGCTGAAATAAATTCATGTACTATGTTTCTGTGGTATAAACAATAAATACTTAAATTGAATGATTTTTGTTTTTTTGCCAACTGAAAGAAAACTATCATTCAACGAAAGAAGTTAAATACAACGACTTTTCTCTCTACAAATGAGATCCCATAGCCATAAAGGAGGAATTGCCACCCAATTGAAGCAATTTCTAGCACTACAATCCTTACTGGCCAATTCATGGGCCACACTATTACAATTTCTCCCAACAAAGGAAAGGAAAAATCAACAAAAGAGGAGTTACAAAGCAGCAGGATATCACACACTAGAAGCTGGATATCCTCACGACTTGCACCTCTTCCAGAAAGAGCATCAATCAATCCTTTCGCATCACCTTCAAAGATCACCCTACTAATGCCCTTCTTTATTGCCAACAAGACACTAGTTCTCAACACAAGGCATTCCATCACAATAGTTGATCGGGCTCTAAGGCCCCCACACGACCGAGCAAAAAGAAACGTCTGATCATCCGATCTAGCCACAACTCCTATACCGCCCACCGTTCAGATTCTGGATGAAAGCCCCATCAAAAATTATCTTCACAAACCTTGCAGAAGGCGTCTGCCAATGGGCCTGCTTACCAGGCCTATCTGCACAAAGAGTCTCCTTCTTGGGCCCCTCTTCCTTGTTTGCTTCAAAAAATTCAGGTGCATTCCTAACAGCTTGTTGCATAACCCACACTGGCTCAGAATGAACATGATCAAACATAGCTCGATTTCTACTTTTCCAAATACCCCACACCACGTGTGCAATAGTCGCCCTCCAACCTTCAACATCTTGACATCTTTGGCCCCGCAACAAAAGTGTAGATCACCAGCAAATAAAGAAACTACACTCCAACACCTGGGAGTCTATTTGCATTGGCGAAGAAAACCAAACAACCCTCACAAAAGGACACTACACGACGAGGTGGATAACATATTCCTCCGGATCTCCACATAAAGGACACCCTGTAGCTGAGAGAACACACTTTAAATTTTCCTGCATCGGAATGGCATTGTGACAACATTTCCACAGGAAATGCTTAATTTTTCCTGCCACCGACAAACTCCACAATAGCCTCCAAAACACTTTCATATCCCCTCTATTGCTGGCCTCACCTGAACCACCCATTCCCAATAGACCATTCATTTTCATCATTAAAGCTAATTCATACACGAAATTCACAGAATACACATCATTAGAAGTAAAATACCACACCCTTTTGTCTTTGACTGTAAAAATCAGCAAAGGAATCTGCAATGTGACATTTGTATCCTCCTCGCAAAAATAATTGAGTACCTCCTTAAACTTCCAAGCATTATTAGGTCTATCAATAAAATCACTCACCTTAAGACTAAGATCCCCATTCCCTTTACATACCGGAGCAACTAGTTTTGACTTTGGCAGCCACTTATCTGAAATCAAAATATCGGAACCATCTCCCATGCACCATCTAACTCCTTTTTCAAGAATCTTCCTTCAATGAGACTCCGCCAAATCCAAGACGGATTAGATCTCAATTTAGCTTCCAAAAAGGAACAATTCTTGTAGTATTTATCTTTCAAAACTCTTTGAACAAGGCTAGTACCATTCTCCAATAGACGCCAACCTTGCTTAGCAAGCATCGCAAGATTAAATGCTTCACAATCTCTAAAACCCAAACCACCCCCATCCTTTTTCTCCACCAATTGACCCTATCTCACCCTATGAATTCTTCTCTCATTGCTTTTTTGACCCCACCAAAAATTAGCCATAAATGTAGTCATCATCTTACAAATCACATTAGGAAGCTTGAAACAAGCCATCACATATTCGGCATAGCAAAAGCAACTGACTTAAGGAGCACCTCCTTCCCAGCTTGATTCATAAATTGATGCTTCCAACCTTCAACTTTCAAATTAACCCTATCTTTAATATACCCAAACAACTCCTTTTTATTTTTCCCCACCTCTATGGGTAGTCACAAATACTAACTTAAATAAGCCCGATGAACAGAAATTGGGGTGTTCTTACTAAAATAGATAGCTGATTTCTGGAAATTAATTGCTTGCCCTGATGCTACTCTATGCACCTCCAAAATATCATGGACCTTTTCCACCTCCTTCACTAATGCCTTGCAAAAAACAAGCGTGTCATTTGCGAACAATAAATGGCTGTAAGCTGGGCCTCCATGACCTATTTTCACACCACTAATCTCCTTCCGTTCTTCAGCCCTTCTAAGCAAACACGTGAAACCTTTCGCACAAATTAAAAAGAGGCAATGAGATAACAGATCACCTTGCCTCAAGCCTAGGGAACGGATAATAAAACCTTGGCCTTCTCCATTAATCAAAACAGAATATGACACTGTTAAAACGCATTCCATGACTCGTTCCACCCAATTCCTATGAAATCCCATGCGAAGCATCATCAATTTTAGAAAAGGCCACTCCACTCTGTCCTACGTCTTACTCATGTTTAACTTCATCGCCATAGAGAAAAAATTCTCATATCTCATATTCTTCAAATGATGAATAGCCTCATGGTCTAGGATTATGCTATCTTGAATAGCCTTTCCCATGACGAAAGCATTTTGATTTTCTCCAATAACAAAAACATCACCTCCCTCAACCGATTAGCCAAAACTTTAGATAAAATTTTGTAGGCCACATTACATAGACTAATGGGTCTCCATTGGCTCATATTCATTGGGCAATGAACCTTAGGGTTCAAAACAATATGTGTGCAATTGATAGACTTAAACAACTTACCTAAGTACCAGAAACTCTGAATTGCCTCCACAACATCCTGGCCCACAATATCCCAATGCTCTTGGAAGAAGGCTACCGTCATCCCATCCGGCCCCAGGGCTTTGGAAGAGCCCATCTGGAACACAGTGCCTTTTACCTCCCCAGCCAAGATAGGCCTAATCAACTTCATGTTCAACTCATTCGAAACACATCGCTTTACACAACACATAACCTCCCCAACTCTATGAGCACCTTCAGATGAAAATATGCCTTTAAAATACTCTAGAACAACTTGGAAATGACTCCTAGCTCCTCTTTCCATATCCCATTAGGATTTTCTATCTGTTTCACTCGATTTTGCACCCTTCTTTGAATAGTTCAAGCATGAAAAAACTTGGTATTTTTATCTCCTTCCTTAAGCCATTGCACTCAAGATTTGTCATGCCAATATACCTTATCCTCTTTATAAGCTTGCTTAAGCTGTTCCTCACACTCGATATACCCTTTTGCATCAAAGAAATCGTCCTTACCCAATCGGCTGAGCTCCTTCTGAAGATGCTGAATTCGTCTTCCTGATTTAGAACTAGACTGCCTCTTCTACTTCAACAACTCAAGCCTGCAATTCGTGATTCTGGTTTTGCACCTTGAACCACTTTGATCCTTCAACATTTATGTTCCAAGCATTAGCAATAATCTCCCTACAGTTGGCAACCTTGCTCCATTTCCTATCAAATACAAAACGTTGCTTTGGCTTTGCTTGAACTCCATCAGAGTCTACCAAAATGCGGCAGTGGTTCGAGCCCATAGGCCTCAAATGATGTAGAACTCCATTGGGATAGTTGATCCTCCAGCTTGAATTAATCAAACCTCAATCCAATCGCTCACAAACATTGCTTCTACCTTGCCTTTTGTTATTCTATGTAAACGGGTATCCCACATAACCCATATCTATTAACTGACTATCCGAAATAAACTCTCTGAAACCTCGGAGCTCCCACCTCTCCCTATCTGGCCCTCCAAACTTCTCATCATTACTAGTAATAGCATTAAAATCTCCCAGCAAAATGCAATTTTGCCTCACTCTACACATTTTTCCCTATAGAACTTGCCACAAAACTTTCCTCTCTAAGTAGCCACTTGCAAGAGCATGCACAAAAAAGACTCTCCAACTGTGAAACCCCCTTCCATCGCTAACCGTCATTTTTAAAAAAGTTTGTTGTTGGTCTAATATTTCCACATCGAAATCATGTTTCCGCAATAAACTCAACCCTCCTCCAATACCGATTGGCTCAACCTTCACCATCTTCGCGAAACCCAACCCTTTACAAATTACATTAATCTTACTAAAATGATTCTTTGATTCCATAAGAAAAATGCAATTGGGGGAATGGAATTTAACCAATTCCTTAAGCTTACGAATTGTCAAGGGGTTCCCCACACCCTGACAATTCCAAGCCAAAAACTTCACAACGACTAGTGGGGCCATTCCGAGCTGGCCGCCTCTCCCCTTTTCACTGCATTGACCTCCTTAAGAGAAGAGCGTTTAAAGACACCATCATCGTACTTGGAATCAGACACATCACATTCGGTTAAACTTCTTCTCTTTCCTAACAATCCACCTCCCATACTTCCCCCACTTGAGCGAACCCTCCTTTCTTGAGATTGAGCCCCCTGAACTCGACCTCTGCCCCGACCACGCTTACCTTTGTTGGTGGTGTGGCTAGAAGACGCACTAAAAACCACATCTCTTCTAGAAGAAGGATGATCCTCTAAATCAAGGTTCTTGACCAAAACTGCAAGTGAGATTATTAAAACCCACTTGCTCTTGGTCTTCGAAAAAAACTATAGGGCCCAACGACATATTTTTAAGTGCCAAGCTTTGAGCCCTCCTGTGAACACCCCACGGGAATGCCTATGAAATTGATTGCGATTTTGAAAATGGTTTTCATTGATTGAATGGAGTCGCTACCCAGGTTTGAGGACTGTACCCGAGAAACCTGTTGAAAATTACTATTTTTCCCTTGATATGGAAAGTATTTTACCGGTCTGCGTTTATTGAGATTTCTCGGGTCCGAGAGGGGAAGGAATTTAAAGCACCCCTCTCACCTGGTGTGACCACCGGTCTCTACTAAATGCTTAAGGGTAGAGGTGTCAAACATGCGTGCCGTGCCGTGCCATTCAACTTCCGTGCCAACCGTGCTTCGTGTCGTGACGTGCCCATTTACTTCATCATGCCATGGCGTGCCGTGCCAACCGTGCTATGTGTCGTGCCGTGTCGTGCCCATTTACTTCATCGTGCCATGCCGTGGCGTGTTTTTTTGAAATTGTGTCATGTCATGTCGTGCCCAATTAGTTAATCGTGTCATGCCGTGCCATGCTGTTGACTTAATCGTGTCGTGTCGTTAATTTTTTTTATCGTGTCGTGCCGTGCCGTGCCGTTATTTTTTTTTTACCGTATCGTGCCATGCCTTTTTGTCATGGCGTGCCGTGCCTTTTTTTTCGTGCCGTGACATGCCTTTTTTAGGGTAATTTTTTGAAGTTGTGTCATGTCATGTCGTGCCCAATTAGTTAATCGTGTCATGCCGTGCCATGCTATTGACTTAATCGTGGTAATGGTAATGGGTAATGTCGTGGTCGTGCGTTAATTTTTTTATCGTAATTGTACGGCCGTTATTTTTTTTTTTTTTATCGACGCGCCATGCTTTTTGTCATGGCGTAATCTTTTTTTTTTCGTGCCGTGACATGCCTTTTTTAGGGTAATTTTATGAAGTCAAGATAAATCATATCATATAGCAGCAACATCCAAAACAAAATCGTAACTCCAAAATGATAGCAACAGCGGCATGAGTTATTCACTTATTCCCAATAAAAAATAGAAAGCCCAGACGGAAACAAAAAGATGGAACATTATTAGATGAACACATTCCCATTTTTCTATTCTTATACCGACCTTCATAGAAAAAGAGCAAGAGACCGTGTTGGGAACCCTTGTTAACCACTGCCAGAGCCCTTTGTGATAAAACCAACATATTTTTGCTTTTGAATTCATTTCAAACATACTAATAATTCAGCGAAATAAATCTCCACAAGCTATCCTACTAACAACTATCTTGGATTTTGTTGTATTGCAAGTTTTTTGCATTTGGATAATAAACAACGCAATTGAAGTTAATCCACTCACAATAAGCATTCAGCAACACAACTGAAATGCAATTGGGTCACTACAAGCACATAAGTTGCACGTCCATTTAAAGTAATAAGAACAATCATTAATCAGAGGACTCAAAACAAGTGAAAGCAACTGAGTCATCAGTGTAATTAGGAGGTATCCTACAACTTCATATCTAAATGTGTATATAAACCCGAATAGTAGGCATACCAACATAAATTAGAAGTTAATTAGAGACTTAACTTTCAGGGTTTGTGAGTCACGGCGTGGTGGTTGACTGGTCGAAGGGCGTGGTGATCAGAGTTTACACCAAGAAATCGTGAATTGTGATGGACTGATGTTGGTGGTGGAATTTGGGGTGATTTGGAGTCGGTGAGAGAGAGGGAGGGAGGAGAGAGAAAGAGAGAGAGAGACTGAGAGTTGCTTGAGTTGGGGTTTGTTTCAGAATGAAGATGAGATGGTGATTCGGTGAAGATGGTAGGGTGAATCGTGTGATTTTGGAGTCGGTCACTGTGAGGCAGAAGGAGGAAGAAAGAGAGACAGCTAGGGTTTCATGTGATTTGGGATTTTTTTACTTCTACTCCAATTTTGGGGGGGAAATTGGTGGGAATTGGAGGGAGTCTTTGACTTTTGGGTGAAATATTGGTGGGATTTTGCACTTTTACCGCGGGAATTTTGGGGGACAATTTTGGTGAAAATTTTGACTCTTTTTTATTTTTACTAAAAATTCATTTACTTGATGAAATTACGTCTAATGCGAGGGTTTGGCAAGAAAAAACTACCCAGAAGAGCTTGATCGGAGCAATTTTTCATATAGCGATTTTTATGAAAAAATGCTCCGATCATGCCCTTCCGGGTAGTATTTTTTTGTCAAATCCTTTTATAGAACCTTAAAAACACATTTTAAATACATCTAATAGTTCAGATCATCAAAATTCTATCCGAAAATTGGAGTTCGAGGCCTGAAATTTTACACCTTGCAGGATCCTTCATAGTTCATATGAAGTTCATTGCTTATTTTAGTTAAATAAACTTAGTATTTTTGTAATTAACTTCTATAATTTAATTTCATAATTTTTTAATTTTTTTGTTCATGACTTCATGTTTCTTTTTCTTTTTTTTAACTTGATATAATTCGGTAATTCACTAACACAAACAAAAAATATATATTTTTCACCAAAATAAAGTGAATTTTTTTTTCAAAATCATTATTAGATAAAAGGCAATGTATATGTCTGGTATACATTTTTTTTTTCATGTTTGAATTTTGATTCAAACTTTATTAATCATATAAAATATTTTACAAGCTTATTTTCTTTTTTTGTTCAAACTCTCTCTCTCAAAAAAAAAACGAATAAAAAGAAATGTAACTTCTTTTTCCCTTTTGTTTCTTTTTTTGTTCATGAATGATCAATCTTGACTTTATTTTTATTTTTTTACTTTACATAAATATATAAATATATAATTCACTTACACAAGCAAAAGATTTTTTTTTGTGCTTATCTAAAAATACATAGAAATAAATTATTTAATTTTTTTTTGTTGCCTCATGTCGTGCCCGTGCCGTGCCATCGTGCCTTGCCATGCCCGTGTTGTGCCAGGCCAACTTCCGTGCTTGTGCCCATGCCATGCCATGCTAAATTAGAGTCGTGTCGTGCCTTGCCGCGTGCCCCGTTGACTTCGTGTCGTGCCCGTGTTGTGCCCGCAAAAGACCGTGTCGTATCGTGCCACATGCTGCCTTAGATCGTGCCCGTGCTGTGCCCTCTCAATTTCGTGCTCGTGTCGTGCCACGTGCCAAGTTCTATTGTGCTGTTCCGTGCCGTGCCAGGATTTTACCATGTCTTTGGCGTGCCGTGCCGCCTCCGAACGTGTCGTGCCCGTGCCGGCCCGGCCCGTTTGACACCTCTACTTAAGGGATTTCGAAAATGTTGTTTAAATGGACTTCAAACTCAAATTCATGTGAAAGCATAGCAAACACATCAAGAAGATCAATGAGATATGGGTGAATGCTTCTGCAGAGTGTTATGAGTGGATGATTCATGTACAAAAAAAATGTTAAAATTTCACTAAATAGCCCCCAAATTGCCTTTCGATGTCCCAAAAATTGATCACCAATACTTAAACCATCACACCTGGATTGCAATCTAGGCACCTGAATTAGGCAAATCTAGGTGTCTGGATTGAGTGAACCCAGGCACCTGGAATGCAGAACAAACAGCAACCTTAGTATCCCAGGCCTCACAATAAACAACAGATTCAATGCTCCTAGCTTACTCTCTGTTTACATATAAAATTAACCAATCCAATAATTAATTGACACGTAATCAAAAGTGTCAAACATTGGCAATTATCTGTCGATGAAGATACACTGGATTAATAACGTAAAATTGAGTAAATACGTTGTCGTATCATTTCTCAAACTAGAAGAGCAGTTATTGGCAATTACAAGCCATTGTTAAAATATAGATTGGCTTCGAAGCCATAATATTAACTGCTGAACACACAAACTCCACGTGTAAACTTGCGAAACAAGGCAATTGGCAGTTAGAACACGTGGAATACTTCTGGAAGGCAGTTATTCCCTTAACATGTTATCATTTGAGTTGGTAAACAAACGTGCAGATTTAAATCTTCTGGGAGAAGAAAGAATTCAAATTCATATGTGGAGGAAGGATAACTGCCAACTCCCAGAGTGGAAGTTAGAGTTCGAAGCAATCCAGATTCAAATTTATGGAGCGAAAAGTTCAAATTACAAGCAAAGTCTATAAATAGAAGAAATTGAAGAGTGAATAACCCCCGGACAAATCTTCCACAAACAGCTATCAAAAACTGATGCTTGGTTTGTTCATTGGCAAAGTAGTTTAGGATTTCGAACCCAGTTCGAAATAGTTTAGGATTTCGAACTCAGTTCGAAGTAGATTAGGAAGTAGATTAGGAATTAGATTAGGATTTATCTCGATTGTTCTTGTAACAATCACCCTTATCTCGATTGTTCTTGTAACAACCACCTGTTCGAAGTTCTGTTACTCTGTATTTGAAGTTGGAGACAATTTCGAAGTAAGTTTATCTTTGATTCATCAATCGAAGTGTCTTGTTTCTTTATTGTTCTTTGATTTCCTAAGTTTATTGGTTTGCATTTCTTCACTTATTAAGAAAAATCCTCTTAATTGAGGTAATTGAACCAACAAAACACAATCGCCTGATTAGGTTTGGTTTTTCCAAAGTTAATCTGAGGGAGGAGATTGAAACTCTCTCTGGCACGCTCGCACACAATCATTTTCCATTGCAAAGAAGTAAAAAGAACCAAACACTCTCACATACTCAGGATGATGTTTAATGGTTTTTATGATTGAAATGGATATCAAGATCAACCTCATAACATGACATGAGCCAAAAAATCATGATTTTAGATGATTCAAAGATGTAATGCAATGCACGAGACATGTTCCAGAGCTAATGTACTACATCCATGTATGAAGAATGCCACTTGATCAGTTTATGCTTATGGTTAAATGAAATGGAAATAAGCCTATACTAAGATTTTATCAACTCTCTTCACGAATGGATAAAATCAAGGGCTTGATTTTATCAGATTTTGATAAAATCCATTGGAGAACCACCCCTAAGGGGGAGTTCTTGAATGGATTATTGGAATTACAAATAGATAAAAGGAAGGGTTGATTTTATCAACTATTTTTGAAACCTATAGTGGTCCACAACTATTTTATCAGACTAGATTTTATCTATTGGGAAAACGAGATGATTTTATCACCCCTCCATAAAACACCAACTAAAATCAAATTTTTCATTTTATCTCATAAAATCCATTCAAGAACTCCCCTTAAGTCACATGTTGTGGGTTAGAGTATTGGTAGGATGTGTTTATGGGTAGATATGAAATATGAGGTATTTTAAAATACCTTTGTTTTTTATTTTGTTACTGTAAATAATGGGCTAGTGATGGGACAAATTACTTCTTGTTTCCTTTGTTTTTTTTGGTTTAACGATGCACACTAGTTCTCTCCCTGGTCCAGTCAAAGGTCACACCAGACTAGAAGCTTCACAAGAAATTTCTTTTTTAAATATGAGGTATTTTAAAATGCCTTAGTTTTTTTTTTTTTTTTGTAAACTTTTTTTTCTTTTCTAAATTATATGTTGGGACAAATTACTTCTTTTGTTTCCTCGTTGAACCACCTCAAGTAGCTCTCTCCCTGGTTTGGTCAAAGGTCACACCGGGACTATGAGCTTCACAAGAGATTTCTTTTTTGAAATATGAGGTATTTTAAAATACCTTTGTGTTTTTTTTATTTTGTTTTGTAAATAATGGGCTGGTGGTGGGACAAATTACTTCTTTTGTTTCCTTTATTTTTTTGGTTCGACGATGCACCTCAACTAGTTCTCTCCCCGGTTCAGTCAAAGGTCACGCCAGAACTAGAGGCTTTGCAAGAAATTCTTTTTTGCTGTCTAACTCTACAAATTGAATTCTGATCAATTGTGTAAGGAACAAACTCTCAAACCAGCCAGACTAATTCTTAGGCCTTTTGTTTTTCTTTACTTGTTTTTTGCTTGATTGTTTGGTTGATTCCTTATTATCCTTTCAATCCTTTAGGTCTCGAACACATATTATCGTTGTTGAGTGAGGTGCCAACCTCATTGGGATGCCACTTCTCAATTTGATGTTTTACTCTTGGCTCGTTTAATCATTAATGTTTCTTTGATATGTGATTAATATTTTTTTTTTTTTGTTTCCGTTCAAGATCAGATCTCTTTAACGGCGGTCAACCCTTTCATAGAGATCCTTTTTCATAGACTTATGTATTTGTCCATCTTAGTTAGTTTGAAAACTTAAGTTGGCATCCATAAATTCAAATAAATCCCAAATCATACTTTCTTTCTCCTAATTTCTAAATATATCTCGCTACATATTTTTCCTATTTTATCTTCTTCTTTTCTAATCTTTTAATTATTTCTCTTTCCTAATACTTTCTCTCATAAAATCTCAAAACAAAATTTAAAATATGAAAATACTAATTAAATTCGGCAACCCACAAACATGATAAATTTATTTACCATAAAACAATAAACCATATTTTACTATATCAAATCACTCATTATGATAAATCAATAAACTATATTCACTGCATGAAATAGCCCTCACATAAAAGACACATGAACATGGTTTATTGATTTACCACTTTTACTTTATCAAATAACTTAATATGGTAAATCTAGAATGTATGAAATCAAAAAAACACAAGTATTGAGTCGAAAAAACCACTGAGTAGTCCTATGGAAAATCAAGAGTAGCCAAGAGGATTGTACAAGTCGAAAAGCAAACGTTTAAAGTTCGTTTGATGACAATCCACAAACCATAAATCTTCAATCAAAACCTACAAATCTTTGAATACAAATGTGCATCTAACTTTGGGTTGAATCTCGGTGGTTTTGGTCAACCCTATAGTTCAATTCAATATCTAACGGTCTAAGTTGATTTCTGATGAGCATAAACCTAGCCCACTCATGTTTTAGGTGAATTTATCTAATGGCCACCATCTAGCGATTATATGCATTGATAAGGAATTCCACAATCACGCAATCTCCTCTCTCTCTCTCTCTCTCTCTCTCTCTCTCCACACGATTTCCACATCTCATTTCTAAAAAACTCTCTCTCCAAACGATTTCCACAATCTCATTTCTAAAAAAATTTCACTTTACATTTCCAAAAAGATTTTTTCCCTATCTCTCATCTCTCTAATCATTAATCATATTTCTCTTTCTGCTCATACCTCTTTATCCAATCATTATTCTCATTTCTCTCTCTCTCTCTCTCTCTCTCTAGCAATTGGAAGCCAAGTGGTATGTATTGATTAAGTTCGATAAGAGTCTAGTTGATCAATGGTTACCAATATAATGAAATAAATTTCGATTGAAAATCTACTTTGATCATACGTTCCTTTTTTCTTTTAGTTTATTGTGAGTATTATTTAGTCCGTGGGTAAAATTTTAAATGTACTTATCGAAATAGACAGCATACCTCGTGGATTACAACATCAAGAACCCATTCTCACGGCGGTTCACATTTTATGATTCATTCCCAAGATTTCTATCATCCAAACTTGGCCGGCTGTAAAAAAACAAATCAGTCCGTGGCTCCAGCATGACACTACTGCAATTTCAGAGAGCATATTAGTGGGCCAGCTTGTCTAGCAAGGCCCTATTTAGTGGGCCAGTTTGCTGATCTCTATTTTTACAGTAATACTACTATGCATGCAAACAAGCTCGCTGGTCCTCTTTGAACCAAATGGCTTTGAGTTTGGGTTGAACAACCTCAGGTGTTCGAGGGTTTGTAACTTGTAAGAATGAGAAGCATAGAATTCAAAAGATGGATTCTTTAATGTTTTTCCGTCAAATTTGTATATAGAGGTAAGGGGCGGAGTTAGAACACAGATCTACCTTAGGCTAACCTCACACACACACACATATAATTATGCTAAGCAATGTATACATATAGGAACCAAAAAGAGTCCGACAAACTTGTACATAAATATTTAAGCTTGTCTAATTGTATCGTGTTGATTAATAGGATGTTACTATGTTGGAGGACGTAACCTCGGCTTCTATACAAGAAAAGTATCATCAAATTTGACTCTTTGAATTCTAGGAGGTTGCTCATTGGTAATTGAATTATCAACATTCAATCGAGAATGAGTATCACTCTAAGACAACATTATCCACTCTTGGTTTGAACTTTGAAGATCAGTCCCTGGATTGTGAATTGGGCTAAATTTGGACCAAGATTTGAATGGGTTGGGCGAAAAAAATTTATGGGGTGGGCTAAAATTTACGCATGCTCCTTCCGTTTCTGAAGTGCAATCGATTGTCGGACTTGCTCTTTAGCGAGTCAGGTTCTGCATTTAATCTTGCTTGCCTATGCTGCTTGGACCAAAATTTGAATGAGTTGGGCTAAATAAAAATTACTAGGCTAAAAGTTTAGTATTTTTTTTTTTTTGGATCCGCTTAGGCTGGAGCCCACCTTAGCCCATTGTGAGCTCCGCCCTTCGATAGAGGAGAGAAATTTGAGTGTGAATTAATTTTTGAAGGTTCTGCCGGAGCCCCTAAAACATGATTAAACCTTCAAATATATTTCATCATTTTTAGCTTGCTTCTTTCGAAAATGCTCACCGTACCAATTCCAGAGATTCAATCGATTCTCCATAAATTTAGGCATGTATTATAGAAGTTCACATGCGGTTCTAGACAAAAATATCAAATAGGAAAAAAGGTCTCTTTTTTTTTTTTAAGCTAGAAATAATTTTCGGAAGAAAAGTAGATTTAATTTTCGCAAAAGCGCCTAAAAAATCCATTAACTCTTTACTTATTAATTTTTCCAAATGGACACTAATTAAAAGAGAATCCAAAATGCAATATTGAACTATTATACGTACTTCGCTTAAACCCTTGACTTTGCAGTGTAGTTGCCCTTGTTTGTTGAGCTACTAGTGCATGCCTGTTCCCGTGCTTGAAGGTACGGCTTGTGCAATTGATGTCTGTGCCCATGCCCATTCTTTATGGTCCTTCAAATTTCAAAGAGAGGGAAGGAGGGGAGGTAGTGAGAGAGATTGTGATTTGAATTTCAAAAATGTGAGAGAGATAGAAGATGTGGTTTGAAATTTTGAATGTGGTGGGCTGGTGGAAGAAAAGGGTGCAGAGGCCAGAGAGAGAGAAAGTAAGTTGGCAAAAAGAGGAATAAAATGTAATATGATAACTAGGACAAAAACCATTCTGTATTATAATATAGATATTATTTAATTACAAATTACAAAAAGTAATCATGTACTTTTATTTGGCATGAATGATTCAATTTTTTTATTTAATTTGTAGCCAGCGAAACTATTTTCAGCCATACACAAGTCAGCTTAGGTTTGAAAGTAAGTATATATAAATACATCCGGATCGACCTGTCACCGGGTTTCCTTTATCCTTGATGGTTCCGGTTGATTTCAATGGACCACAAGGTTAGGGGTTCAAAACCCAGTAGGTGATGGTGGTGGAACAATGGTGGTGAAGAAGGTATTCTAAAATACCTTTTATATTTTTGTTCATTACAACAACCTCCCAAATTCATTTTTAAATATGTATTGCATTTTGATGACACTGCACTTTACATAAACCAAGATTTGGTTTGGCTAAATTGAAAAAACTAGATTATTGGTTTTTTTGGTTTTGTCCTTATTCAATTTTTTTGGATTATTTTCCGTCTTTATTCACAAAACTTAAAATTTGGTTAATAATTTTATACTTTTTAGATTCCTCTCGTCGAGATAAATCAAGAAACCTCAAAAAATAGACTGAAAACCAACAAATGCAAAAAAAATTTGAATAAGGACAAAATCAATAATCCAAAAAACTAATTTTTTCAATTTAGCCAAACAAATTAATACCAAAAACGATTCAGGCCCAGAAAAATTCATTTCGTTTCGTAACAAAATGGTGACCACATCATTCTAGCTCTTGCAAAGTTCTAAGTTACAGTTCTATATACTGACAATTTGAAGCACAAACAACCAGTTCCTGTTTTTGTTCATTTCTTTCGGACTGATCCCTCGACACGAGCATATATAGTACTGGTCCAATTCTTTTGATTCAAACTCGAGATCTCTTGAAAACAACAGAGATAGAAATCTTCAACAGCTTAAATTCAACCAACACAAAAGAGAATCTGCATACACCAAAAAAAAAAAAAAAAACCGAAAAGCTGACATGAAAATCAATAACAATCTCCCAAACCCATGTATTTTGCAATTAAACTTCATGCCTTTATGAACTACACTTGTGCTGGGGGCTGGGAAATGTTTCACCATAACACTTTCTGAGCTTAAAACATAGTGATTTAATCTACAAAATCAATGAAAACAATCCTCCTCGCCATTCAAAGACATAGTCTTCTGAAATATACAAGATTTGTAATCTAAAGTGGTCATGATCTTCTTCTGCTAAAAATCGAAGAAACAAAAGAGTTAGGAGCTGATAACCTATACAACTCTTAAGAATTTTTTCTGCTTTCCAGTTTCCATAGTTGCCAGTTGAAATTAATGTGCAGTCAACGTAGAGATAATTGAATAGCCTGTTAGAAGGAGAAACAATTTGACAACTTCCAAACTCTATAGCTCCAATTTTGATCGACCTCCTGTATCAAACAAACCAGAATTATAATTAATGTGTTCAAAGTATCAAGAAACAAATTTGAAAGGGTAACATCGAGTAAGCTTATGGCAATTACCGTGAGGTCCAAGACTGCCAATAGCAGGATTAGAATCAAAACCCATTTGAAGAAGACTTTGAAGTTCATGTTCCCATATATTCTACATGTATAAGAAAATTTCTTGTTTCATTTCTTTTACTTGGGTACGATAGTAAATAACAAGGGAATTTTCATGTTTATCGATCATCCAGTTACCTGAGGCAGGTTGTGATATGCGGACGTACTTGGGATACCTGACAAGGCTCCCTGTAGAATACCGGGTGGGTAAGGATGTGAAGAGCTCATTCCTGGACCAAATCCAGGAATAGCTGCATTGCTGGCCCCCGAATGTAGAATCTATGCATAAGGAAAACTAAGATAAGTTTCACCAAAATACTAAATAAGTAAGGTTTATGATTAATATTGACCAACTTAACTCACCTCTTTGGATAGAATTTTGTCTATATCAATATTTAGCTCCGGATTGACAGTGGCAAGTTTCATCGACAGAAACTGCAACATAAAAAGTAGGACATCATCTTTGGGTCATGAAATAAACTAGAGCCAAATAAGTGGATCAAGTTATATCTGTTAACCTCTAGTTGAAGAATGTTACTTAATTTCGTATCGCTTTGATTGAAAATTCTCAATTAAATTTGCATTTGGAAGTTCTCAATAAATAAATAAATAAAGCAAAGAAACTGTATAGAGATAATGCAAGGAGCATATTTTATGGTTAATCAGAGCAGCATAAGCAGAATATTTTGGTTGAGTGAATCGTAACCAAAGTAAACTAACAAATCTCCTTGTGTCTGGACCACATCTAAATTGTGGGGGAAAGTGAAAGTGACTTCAACCAAACAAGATACCATGGTTAATCACAGCACCATAAGCAGAATATTTCGGGTAGTCAAATTCTAATCAAAGAAAACCAACAAATCTCCTTATCTGTGGACCACATCTACATTGTGGGGGAAAACAAAAGTGAGTTCAACCAAGCAAGATACTCATTTATTTTTAGTTGCTCAATTCATGGAGGTGATTGATAAATGCATTTATTAAAGATAAGATACCCCAAGCTTGTCAAAAGGCCCTAACTCAGCCAAGTTTTGCAGCTAATTACAACGACTTGAAGTCTTGAACACTATACCTCTATAAATGTTGAAGATTCATGCTAAAAAGTTGGAATTCCAAAATACGTTTGGCATACTCCCTTGCACTTTTCCACATTCTTACACGTCATTTTTTAACATTTCCCAGTTCCGAATAACAAACTAGAGAAACAAAACCACATCTTTGAGTCGCATAATATGTTACCTCGACCTGCTGTTGCAGGGACTGCACATAGTTGATGATCTCGTCAAGCATTACCGCCTTTCCAGTAATCTGTCACAGTTCAAAACACGCAAATTAATCCTCTTAGGCTCTTACCAAATCAAAGCTCAAAATTAACCATTAAGAAAATCATAGCTGGGACACCTTAATTACCTTATTGCATCCGGGAACAAGTTCTTGAAGCAATCTCATTCTCTCACTAATCCTCTCTCTTCTCACCTAGAGCACAAATATTCAGAGGTTCTTAAACAAAAGAAACGTCATAAACATACTCAATAGTCAATACTAGAGAACTACTGATGCTAAGAAGGTACCCTTTCCGCAAGGCTGTGACTATTTGTTGCCTGGCCCCTTTTCGCCCTCACATGAATGTAATTCTCTTTAGGTGCCTCACCACTGTCCAATTTGTCTTTCGCTTGTTTACCCGTTTGCTTACTGCGCGAATTCGCACTCGGGTTTTGTTCACTTTTCTGTTTCTTCTCTTCCTGAGAACTCTCACCAGAAATATCCTTTTGCTGCTCACCCTCGCTATTCTATAATAATGATCAACAAACAATTTATCAACATGGGTATTAGAACGACACATGATCAGAAGGCATATATGACTACACAAATACATAAATGCTAATATTATTAAAGATCATTTACCTTACTGGGATTGAATGGAGAATTAGACTCTGAAACTCTCTTTTTCCTCTTTCCACAAGGTGAAATCCCCATTGTACCCTCTTCTGACATTTGCTGATCTCCACCATTTGTAGAGGTCTTCTCATTACCATCCTCCTCATTAGGGGTATAATTTGGTAATCCAAAAGAACCAACCATTTCTGAGAAATTCCCACCACCCCCAAAGAATGGAAGCTTAGTTACCATCTCAACTAGACCAGAATCAGATGGGTAATGAACAAGGTGGGAGTAGTTTGAATTGCCAAAAGAACCCCCAAAATTCTGAGTCTGGCTCAGTGTACCAAGGGTGTCCCAACCAGAACCAGGGAAAGGGTTTGTTGTGTTCATCCCAGAAGAAGGACAATTCAGAATGCTATCCCCATTTCTGTGTTGGAATCCCATATTACCAGTCTCCTCAGTACCCATTTCCTCAAAGTGAACAAAGGAATTCTAAATCCTGCAGGAAAACAAACCCTTAACCCTTTGAAAAGAAACCCCCAATTCAAAAGTTCCCCCAAACCACAAGGAACAGTATATAAATAAAGACAAAAGGAGGTTTGACTAAAATTAGCTGTGGGTTATAGCTTGCAACACTAAACAAGGAACAAATAGACTTTGCAGCTTTATAGAAGTGAGAAGGGGGTTAAAGCAAAAGGAAACCTCTCAATGACAGCATCCAATAGACACATTAGAAAAAGAAGAAGAAATCCAATGTACCAGGCATAAAATCTTACACAAGAGCAGCTAGTTTATATCTGGCTTTCAAAAAAAACCCTGGGATCAAGCCTGCCCTAATGGAGAAAAAGTAATTTACCAGAGACAAGAAAGTGTGAACCTTTCAGAGCATAAAGTGAACCAGAAAAGAAAAAAAAAAGATGACAATAGCTAAGTAACAGCTCTCTAGACTAACAAAAAAGAAAGCAGATTCCCTTTTTTACACTCTTTTGTTTAATGGGTTGAAGAAATTAAAAATCATTTTTTTACATCCTCCACCCAATAAAACACTAAATTTCGATTTCAAACAGGCTTCAAGACGAAGTGGGAATAGTACTAAAGAATACCTTGATATGGAGATATACCAAATGTTGAAGTAGAAGATATGAATCAATCAGCACAAAACAGCTGCACAAGAACCCCCCAAAAGGGTAGATGAATGGAACCCTTTAAAAGGTTCTCAGATGGGTACCCCAAAAAGGGCTATAAAGCATCAGAATTTCTAGTTGAATTGTACAGAGACTGAAACGAGCAGAGGCTTTAATTAGACAGTAGACCTATATTGGGGTGTTTGATGGAGTAACAAGTATAGAGAGAGAGAGCACCGAATGGGTTGCTTGAATGTGACAAATGAGAAACCAAATTCACCAACTGGGTACTTGCAGAAAATTGTAATGGAAGCATCAAGTTCCTGCTTTACAGAGCAAAGTCTCGTTACCAATAGGAGCTAGATAGAGAGGGGGGAAGAGCATATAAAGAGGGGAGAGAGAGAGAGGTTTCTTTGCTTACCTGCCCTGCTATAACTGGTGCCATATATGATTTTTAAAAGACAGACTAACTACTGCCCAACTGCTCTGGCAAATTTATGTATAGAACCTATCCATACTTTAATCCTTGTAATTTTGTATACTGTTTTTTAAAATAACCGTCCGTAATAATTTGCCCGCATTTTGAAAAATATAAATAGATTATGTTCACTGTTTGATCAATAAAATTCGGGAGAAAAATCTCTACAAGCTTATCCCACAAAAAATGTTAACTCAAAGATATTACAAATCCAACCCGAAGTAAGCATTATGAAAAACATTGGCCATCATACAATCTCTTTGGGTTACTCCTTGTAACTTCACGATGCATTGTTACATTTTACAAGTAAAATATGTGTCGAGGATATAAAGAGGATTCGGGGATGGTGATATCCTTAAAGGGACAGTTTTAGAGACAACATCTATGTGGGGCAAATCACAACTGTTTATGGTCGGCAATGGATGACATAGATAACATCTTGTCAATATGGACAGCACCATCTCCAAATCCGTATAGATAGGTAAATTATGCTATTCAACATTGATATTTGACTTAAATTTTGTGATTTGTTTTTATTGTGTTTATTTAAACAATGTTAGCATGGGTCTCTACGTCATGTTTCAAATTAGTCTACCTATCCACATTACTCGACTTTGTGGTTTTTGACCTTCTCACTTCGTATGCAGATAAAACATTTGAACTCAAATTGAAGTCTAGGTTTGATTTCGTTTGAAATGAAACAATAGGGATGAATGGGAAATTTGGGTCAAACTATACATGTAAATTAAGTCACTTCCCCAATGTATAAATTTGTGAATATTTAAGTATAATGATGCATTACTGTTCTTTAAAATGAAAGTACAATATAGCAGATACATAATTCCTTTGATACCTCATTATGGATTGGAGAGGTTCTTCCCTTGAAGTCCAAGTTTGCTTATTTACATCCACTTTTGTTTTGGTCTTTTTTGTACTGACACATTTGCCAACTATTCCAACAGACCTCTCTTTGCTGTTCTACACTTATTTTTCTCAGTGACAACTAACCTAACAATTCTATTTTAAGAACACCCATTAATCATCATACACCTCAGGTTCATCTCCCATCATGAGCACCATCACTGTGGTAGCCACAAATTGTTTTGAATCTTTAGATCATGCACAGTTGTTATTTGGAATCACCAGGCGATATTATCATTTTTTTTTAATCAATTGGCTTATAAATGAAAAGAATATGAACGAACCAGATAAATTTACAAGTTAGAGTTCACTACGTCGAGAAGTGAATTCTAACCTATTTAAAAACTCAATTGTTCAACGATTTCACAAGACTATTGGTACAATATCAAACCTAGCGGCTGAGCTTTGGGTCTTAAGGGATGAGTTAGCTTTGGCCCATGAAAACAAATGCATAATGTATTTGGAAGTTAGGGGTGTTCTACATAGATATGATAGTTCAAAACACAGTTTGTTTCTGAATATGTATTTTAAAATTGAGTTCATAGAGCTTTTGCTAGGAATGAGGCCATCTAAATAATCAGGACCATCTAATTTCGAAAATTGTTACATACACAAACCACGTTATATCATTATCTTTTGATATGATTACGAAACATGAGTACGCATAATAATACTTATACAAATTGTGCTAACATGAGAGGATAAAAAAACTTGTACCAACATGCTTAAAGATTGATCAAGACGTGTGGGCTCCAATTTAGGTGTTTGTACAATGTTTTCCAACCTGCAAGCTAGATGAATTCTTTCCACACATTTCCCAAAGCAAAAGATGGCCCCTACCACAATCACCTTACAATGTTGATGGGTATGTGACAAGTGTATGGCTTAGATTGCCCAAGTGTAACACAACACTTCCATGGAAAAATACACATAATAGCTTCTCATATTTTTTTATATCTAGGTTTATTTACTTGAAGATGTCAGAGCAATCTTTTTCTTTTTACTTTTGGGGGCATTTGGCCCTAAACAAACACAAGGAATAATGGAATCTCTGTATCAAATAATTACCACCTAGCCCTTTGTACTGTTTCCAGCTGTAGGTATGTGAACTGGGCAAGTCTATTCAAGAAAGAAAAAAACATGGTCAAACTACTAATCATCTGGTCAAAACCAGCTCTTCTGGTTGTGATCTTGCTGGAATTCGAAGCTACCCCGAAATTAACGGCTAATTTCCTCCCAAAGTCTTGATCCGGTGTGAAACATTACACATTCAACTACTTGGTGGGTACTTCTTGTATAAAATTTGTTTAGTTTTGAGATTGTTTTAAAATTTAGTTTCGTGCAATTTAGGGTGGGTTTTCACTATAATCAAAAGAAGAGAGCGTCATTTCCACTAAATGATACTTCCTTTGTCCCAAATTTCATGTCCACTTATATTATTTAAAGCACCTCAAATTGTTTATATTTTCAAATGCACAAGGTTATAATTTATAAATATTCACTATCGATCTCGTTTGATAGTTCTCGATGAGTTCTATTAAACAAATATTTTAAAATTATAAAAAAATTATAGATTGAAAGGTATAAGGAATTGAAAATTGGTATGCATGCACGTAAATGGACAAGAAATTCGGGACAAAGGAAGTATATTTCTTATGTATGCGGTAAGAAAATGTCGTGGGCATAGTGGGAAGACAAACAAAAATATCAAAAATACCTTAGTGGAAACACTAATTTTTTTAACTTTGGGTACTACATAAGATAGAAAGATAGAGTACGTTAATAAACAATAGATAAAGCAACAAATAAGGATGGATTTCGAAAAGGTAAATTAAATAGATGATTTTTTTATCCAATTCTTTATTCAGGGAAGGAATTAGGCTCTAAATTTTTTTAGTGTCGCAATTTGATAAAAAAAAAATGCTAACTAAGACCAAAAAATGGGGACGAATGGAGTATTAGAAAACCGAGAGATACCAACACCACCACAACCATAGCTTCATCTCTGTGTTTATTGGTCTTTTTTTTAGATATGACTTGGGGGTGTTCCGCAAGAGGTGTTTTTAGAATAAATTGATTTTTCACAGTTTCTCATGTCTTGGTTTTTGAAAAAAATGATTTTTGTTTGTGGAACGCACCCTTGATATTTTTAGTTTTTTTTTTTTTGGTATTCTTGATGTTTGATGGGTACAAAATATCTACTCGAAGAGGGAAAAATCCAAAAAAAAAAAAAAAAAGAGGTCTTGCTACTGTAAGCCCATTACAAGAAGTACAGAAAAAGAAAAAAAATATACATTTTTAATATATTTAGATCTATTTTTATACATTTTTTAAAATATTTTGGCTCTGTTCGTTTCACAGTTTAGTTTTAGTTATAGTTTTGGTGACACCATCATTTCCCTCATTTCTCTCTCTATCTCTTTCCACTCATTACACCTTATGACATCATCAAAATTAAACTAAACTATCTAACCAAACACAGCCTTTATGACACTCTTTAAACTTTAATAATGTCCACCCAACTTTTTTTAGCATTTTCTAGAAAAGGAAGTAATTAGACACGGAACCTAAAGATGGGCACTGATAAGAAAGTGAGGTGATTTGTGGTGTGGTGGGAAGAGAGACACATGACAGACCAAATCAAATCAGATTGAGCCTTATTTCTCAAGTTGGGGTTGGTTATATGATTTTTTTTCCATTGAGTTCTACTAAGTGCTACTTGTTCGCTTAGTAGATTCAAATCTTTCGACACTCTTGATCTAACGCCATTTCAATATTCCTCCCTGTAGCGCTACTTAACTAAAAGTTTTATCATATTCATTTCTCTTAACTATCAGATCCACCTGGCTTATTTAATTTCTACGATAGACATACTCAAACTACTTTAGCCTATTTTTCATCAACTTCTCCTCTATAGGTACTACACCTACCATCTCGCAAACTGTTTCATTTATAATCTTGTCTAGTCTAATTTTACCACACATCTACCTTAACATTCTTATTTCTGCTACACTGATCTTATTCACTTGTTTTTTCTTAATAAACCAACATTCTATCGTAAGCATAGCTAGTCTTATGGATGAGAAACACATGAGTTTTTTTATTTGTGGTAATACGAGCTATTTTGCATCAAGTTGTGCGCACCATAAACTAAAATTGAGACGGTGGGAGTAACATTTTCCATCTGGACTCTTTTTAACATTTTCCATCTACTAGTAATAAATTGGGATTGATATGATGGGTGATGATTGAGAATCCAGATAGTACACCTTAACTTATCACTTATCAGTGTGGGTACTCGCACCAAATCATTCTGCTGTGGGGTTGGCCTGTGCCATGATCCATACGTATGTTTTTTTTCAATTTTTTTTTTATTATTTTCAAAATGTAGCCATTTTATTGATGATGGATTGCTTCCAAAAGGAGAATAAGAACACCTACAAAAAGAAAATATCCGAAATTGCAATTGTCCCTGCTGAAGAGTAGAGGACAACCACCGCAGAGGTCTAGCTTCTCACGTACAAAAATACACCGGAATTTCTCTTTGGCCTTCCGATCCGACGAGTGCACTGCTTTATGTGCACTGCTTTATTTCCCGTCCTACGAACAAATTAACTGAAAATTGCACTACGTAAATAATTTCCCTTCCTACAACAAGCAACAAAAAAACTCCCCAAATGAAACATGTGTTTTCATGTTTTTTGTGTTGAAAATAATGAAGCAAAACTCCTAGAAGTATTAAATTTTCGAATTAAATAAAGAAAGTTTTTCTTTATTCCGATACAAATGATTGTCTCGTAACCTCAACTATATAAATTATCTTGGGGGTTGGAGCCACCATTTCAATTTTATAAGTCTAACAGCAAGAAGGAGATATTACGACCCAACAAGGAGATCTTGTTCATATCAAAGCAAAATTTAATGAGGATTGAGCCCAATTATGGTTATACTGTACCATTCGGCATTCGGATGTCATTAGATTGTGTAGAATACATTTTAGCATCTTATACACATTAATGATTAGAGCCGTTTTTAATTTGTTTAGAACATTGCTTTAAGAGTTCTTGTAGAAAACCATTTCGTTTGCATATCGACCAAGACTTAATTAAATTATGGGAAAATTATCCAAATGGTCCATATAGTTTTACCCGAGCCTTGATTTAGTCCCTCTAGTTTTAATTGCACTCCAACGAACCCTGTAGTTTCAATTTTGGTCGAATTGAGCTCCCGACGTTAACTTCTGTTAACAAACTTAATGGAAATCCCAATTTGGAGTTTTTTTTAGGGTCGAACTCGTCTTTTTACCTACCCTTCTTCTTCTCCAATTTGAAACCCTAACTCTAACCCTAAATCGACCCGGTCCATGGCCTCCGGCGCTGGATTCCGCCACAATGCCTACCTGACGTCCTCTCTCTCTCTCTCTCTCTCTCTCTCTCTCTCTCTTGTAGTCCACCTTTGTAAGCCCTAAACTACCATAACCAAAAATCCATCTCATCTTTCACACCCCAATTGGCAAAGTCATTCTCTTCCCTAACCCAACACCACCAATACCCAACCACCGAGACCTCCATAACCCAACCTCATATCTCTCACAAACCGATCCCCATCTCTCTCCCTCTCTCTATCTCTCTCTATTCCACAAAACCCACTTAATACTCCTCTCACCCGAACCAACCAAAACTCACCATTTCTAGGACCGATTGGTGAAGATTTTGGTGGTTTGGTTGGTTTGGATTGGGTAAGAGGAGTATTTGGTGGGTCTTGTGGAATTTTTGTTTGTGTGTGTGTGTGTGTGTGTGTGTGTGTGAGAGAGAGAGAGAGAGAGAGAGAGAGAGAGAGAGAGAGATGGGAGGTCGGGTCGGCATTGCGGCGGAATCCAACACCTAAGGCCAAGGACTGAGTCGATTTAAGGTTAGGGTTTCAAATTGGGAAAGAAGAAGGGTGGGTGAAAAGACAAGTTTGACCATAAAAAAACCTCCAAATTGGGATTTCTGTTAAGTTTGATAACGAAAGTTAACGTCGGGGACTGAATTCGACCAAAATTGAAACTACAAGGTTCATTAAAGTGCAATTGAAACTAGAGGGACTAAATCGAGACTCGGGTGAAACTACAGGAACCATTTGGATATTTTTCCCTTAAATCATTCAATTTTTATTCCTGCGAATTCCAAAAACGAAAAATTGATCAATCCTTTACCTATATGTTAATTTATTGATTTGTTGCATGGACTATTAAAAAACATGTTTTAAAAAAGTGAATGCACCAGACACTAGTGTAGGACCCCGAGAAAAATCCCACATAAAATGGTCTATATTTTTTGTGCATCAAATGGTGTACACATAATTCTTTTGAAGTTCAATACTGTACATAATTACAGTTATTTGTTTTTCTTTTCAATGGTCGCAGGTCACAAGTCTCATTCATAGGTCTGGGAATTATTGTTTTCGTTTTACAATTTTATTTTAGAGTAGAAAGGAGGTACTAGTATAGTTAAATTTGAAGTTCGTTGTTTTGAACGATAACAGTTAAGAATCAAATAGTAATTCAGCTTTAAATAACCTATTCGCCTATTCCAAAAAACGAAATCAACAACTACAGCACAAAAAAATTATTCATGAGAAATTAAAATATCCAAATTACAAAGCGCATCATTTTTTATTCCTTAAAAATTAATGAAAATTTTCTTCTCTATTAAAAAAAAAAACCCCATCATTTGAGACAGTTTCTCCTAATTGCCAAAAACAATATAAGAAAGTGCTGTAAGTTCCTCAATAAAATTAAAGTACAACTCATCCCCTTCTTTGATTAATGCTTTTCGTCCATTTTTTTAACCAAGGGTTTTCCTTACATTACATTCAATGACGGACGCATGATTATGAATTTGACTTGGTTTACGGGAACCACCCTTTAGTAATTATACAAAATAAAAATAAAAAAGTATAGTACAACTAGAAAGAAAATTGGGAGGAGTGCAGGGACCAAACACTCTCCTCGCACCCCAGGTCCGCGGGGTCCGCCCATGATTACATTCTTTGAAAGGTTGTTAAGTGAACACCATATCCAACCTTTATCAGGTACTCCTCAATCCTTGCATGTGTTAAGAATCAGTGCTTTGTACCTGAAATCCTTAATCAACAACATAATTAAGTACTAAAATAATGCTTAATCAACAAACTAATTAAATACTACTAAAATACCAACCCAAAACAAAAGCCCAAAGGATCACGCGTGCGGCACGGAGTGGGCTTAACGTGGGCCCATAGAAGCTAGATCCACAACTTGTGGTCCCGCCTAAATAATTAGTAGTGCATGAGAAAAGAATCTTCAATATTAATTAAACCAAAATTCTCTCCATTAAAAAAATGGGGCAATTAGGTTTGGTTTACTTAAGCTCACTTCCATGCTTGATGGGTATCATTCTTTTTGGCCATAAAGGTTTAAAGTTTATGTGAAAAGTTTGCCACCCCACTTTTTTTCAAATTGTCCAAAGCTTTTATTCTTAAATGGGAATGCCAACAATCATAGTAATTTTTGTTTGTTTTTTCCAAATTAATTTTAGAGAACACTTTTCCAAAACCGCAAAGAAAAAGAAAAATTCAACGTGTGCATATCTCATTATTCTAACAAATCAGGTTCTCGAGAATATGAAGACATCCGTCTAATATTCTTAAATTATATTCCTCCAAAAAAGCCAAATAGTAGTAAAAAAATTCCGAACCATAAATAATACTAAGTTTTGTGCTGGTTTACATTAGTGGCGGATGCAGAATTCAAACTCAACAGGGTCCCGAACTACATGTATGTTCATTTAATTAGTAACAAAAAATATGATCCATAGTACAATATATTAACAATACTTGCTAGTTTTTAGAAAGAAACGAGATTGTGTGTATAAACTTACCCGTCATTTAACTTCGTATCCAAGACAAAAAATGGTTCATAACTTTGAATTTTATGATCCTATAGAAACGAGAGAGTGTGTGTGTATAAACTTACATTTAAAAAAAGTAAACAAGTTATCGAGAATATGAAAACATCCGTTTGGTATTCTTAAGTTATACCCGAGCTCCTAGAGTAAAAGAAAAATCCCGAACCATATATAATTAGTTTTGTGTTGGTCTACATCAGTGGGAACGAACAATTCAAACTCAGCAGGGTTCCAAACTACATGTGTGTGTACACTACGCTTCTTATCAGGACTCCCGGTTTTGCCCCATTTCCGGACTCTTTAATCGCAGCTGTTGGATTGAATCCAATGGCACAGACTCATACATCTACACACACACACACACATATACATATACACCGGTGATCCAGTCAAAGATCCTGGATTGAAGGTTTTTGGGTGTTTTGAAGGTTTTAAAAGATGTTTTTGAATGATCCGAGCCGTCCAATGTGTTCAAAAGGTGTTTTCCAAGATGCATGAGAGAAATTTGCAAAAACAAATTACCTGGAAGGATTGATCCAAGCAATTTTTCGCAAAAAATTGTTTATTTATAGTTTTGCAAAAAACTATTTAGATCAAGTCCTTCTCGAGATTTTTTTTATGATTTTGCGTGAAAATCATTGAAAACACCTTTTTGAACACATTGGACAGTTCGGATCATGAAAATTTGATCGGGAACTATGAGTTCCGGACTAGATCGAGACTCATATATATGTGTGTGTGTGTTGGGGGTTGTGTGTGTGTGTGTGTAACAAAAAATATTGTTTAGATTAAAATAAAAGTATAATTTTATATATAAATATATTTAGGGGCAAGGTAATACAAACCCGACCCCGACCCAAAGTTGGACGGGTTTTTCTAATTTTCCCCATACCTGCCCTGGTACCCGAAAAGTTGATTAAAAAACCCGCTCTAATCGGGGCAGGGCGGAGCTTTTTTCCATCCCTGTTCCCATTGTAGCCTAATCTCCACCCAAAAGTGGTCCTACAACGGTGCACATGCCCCAACTCAAAATAAAATAATTATATTAATAGTTCGGAATATTTATACAATATTGTAAGTACTTTAAAAAATTAGAATTTATATTTTTTTTGTGCGTGCCAAAAATAATGATAAACCTCTCATTTAATGCATCAACACAAAACAATTAAACAGGTATCCTTGTTCTTCACGAGTTACATGAGTCCCTTTCTTTTTTATCCCGTTTGGTTTTTTTGTGCGTGCCAAAATTCTCTCCATTAAAAAAAGTAAACAGGTTCTCGAGAATATGAAAACATCCGCGTTTGGTATTCTCAAATTATATCTCTCCAAAAAGCCAACTAGTAGTCAAAAAGTCCCGAACCATAATTAGTTTTATGTTGGTCTACATGAGTGGCGGTCGCAGAATTCAAACTCAACAGGGTTCCGAATTTGTATATATATTAGTAACAAAAAATATTGTCCATAACATATATTAATGCTACTTGCTAGTTTTGAGAAAGAAACGACAATGTGTATAAACTTACCCGTCATTTAATTTTGTATCCAAGACCAAAAATGGTTAATAACTTGGAATTTTTGGAGTTTTTGTCACACATATATAGGAACTTTATGGTTTTATCTTTCATTCAAGAGACTTGAGAGGCCGATCCCATAAAAATTTTCTAGACTAACCTGAAAAACTAGTTTATCTAATGTGGATATTATGGGTCGTGTAGGGGCTCTAGCATCCCTTGGGTCCGCCCCCGTCTAGATTCACGTGTGCGTATCTCTTTATTTTAGCAAAACTGTTCTCGAGAATCTAAACTGTCTCATCGATATTTTTAAACTATATCCCCTCATCAAAGCCGAATAATGTTGGATGTTTACCAACCACGTATTTAATAAGATTTTGTGTTAGGCACGATTAATTAACTTTAGAATGCCCCACAATTCGCACTTAATTATACGATATTTTGACTCTTATTTTGCCAAGCAATGTGTGAATTGGTATATTCTTGCCATATGGCAAATGTCTATTAAAATGCAATACCCTAAGACAAAGTTCATAAGAGGACCACCATTAGGACCACATCCGATAAATACCGTGATTTGTTTATTTCCACCTATGAATAGAAAGTGAAAGGGATTGAATCACATTGAGCTGTGATTTTTAGCATTTGGGATTAGTATATGATCAAAGATATGTGAAATATTAATTTAAGTTAGTAGGTGTTTTGACCCGAACTCAAAGGATACGAAATCCAAAATACATAACTCAAACGTGACAGAATGCCCACTTCGGAGTGAAATAGTTTCAAAAAGAAAAAGAAGAAAAAAAAAACTATCGCATCTGTTTTGGTTAATTTTCTCTTATTTCCCACTGACTCTTAAGCTTCACCCAAATGCGGTCCTACAGTGAGGTCACGTGCCCCAACTCAAAGTAAAATAGTTATATTACTAGTTTTGAATATTTTTGTGATTTTGTAAGTGTTTTTAAAAATTAGACTATATTTTAATTTGTACGTACGTGCCAAAAATAATGATATACCTCTCATTTTAACACGTCGATCAACACAAACAATTAAACAATTATTTGTGTTCTTCATGAGTTATGTGAGTTCAATTCGTTTTCATCTCTCTTCCATGTCATCGGGTTTCTTCGTATTCGTGTCCAAAAAAAAACTGATCGAATTTTGTGTTGTGTTTGCGTCGTGCTAGTGTGTTGTGTCAGAAATTCTCACTCTTATTTTTTAGGTACATTTGTAGCAAGTATTCACTATAAACTCTTGTCAAAAATAATACGGTCAAAGTGTAGTATTACTCCGTTGTAGTTGATTAGGAAAATAATTTTTTTAAATTAATAAACTGCCTCCACTACGTTAAATTTCCGAGTCCACCGCTGACTCTACCTAATGGTTGATGATGGTGAAATAGATATATATACGTATAGACGGATTTTTTGCGTTAATATTATGTCACCATCTCGACAATATGTGATCAATTGTTGAGAATACTTTAAAAATTAATGGAACCGTTTACCTCTTGAGTCGCGGACTAGGTCGCTCTCTTTAAAACATTTCGCGGCTCCACCCTTCTATGCAAGCACACCGCCTCTAGGATAAAACAGCCCAGAATACAGTCTCTATCTTGATCTTTTCTGCACGGGAAAAGACCGAAAATGCAAAACACAATCGACCTTCTTCTTGCTCTCTGAATTTTGTGGAGTGAAAAGTGTTTTCGGTGTGTTTGAAATGGCTGGAGTAAAGCTCTTTATATAGGCGTAGAGAGAATATTTTTTTCGGAAATAAAAATCAGTCACAGCAAAGTGATTGAATCAATTTACCAAAACTAATTTTCGCACATGTTTTAATCCGTAACAGCTCTCAAACACGTTTTTCTTATTTTCGTAATAGTAGGGAAAATATTTCTGTAACAGATCATTTCCAAAAAAAAGTTCATTTCCAAAAAAAGGTTTGATTGGTCAAAAGAAAATCTTCCCGCAAATAATTTTAATCAATTTACCAAAACTAATTTTCGCACATGTTTTAATCTGTAACAACTCTCAAACACGTTTTTCTTATTTTCGTAACAGTAGGGAAAATGTTTCTGTAACGGATCATTTCCAAAAAAAGATTTGATTGGTCAAAAGAAAATCTTTCCGTAAATAATTTTTGCAAAATGTGGGCTAACTCTCGTATGTGCACAAGGCTCCAAATTCGGAGATTTGCACCCCCCTGTGCGCAACACCCGATTAACTGGTTTCCGGGATCGGTTTTCACAAATTGGCTTGGACTTTGGCCCAACCCGAGTGCGCGCAAGACCTCTCTTTGGTCCTAGCTCATCAATGATTAATGGATGAGCCCTGAAGAACATAAATGTTCTGTAGTTAGCCAATATGAGACAAGTGTTCTTTAAAGAATTTCTTTTGAAAAATACATAACATCAATTGATCTGAAAACTGAGCGAGTTTCACAATTATGTTATGCTTTGCTTAGCTCACTTCCATGTTTGATGTCTATTCATTGTTTTTGGCCAAAAAGGTTTAAATTATCGAAGAAGCTTTTCTTTCATCTTTTTATGCGAAAAGTTTGCCTCCCCCACTTTTTTCATAATGTCCAAAGCTCTTATTCTTATAGAGGAATTAATGCCAACAATCATCGTAATGTCTGCCTTATTTTTTTCCAAAATAATTTCAGAGAACACTTCCGATAATCGCTATTGACAATAAAGAAAAAAACCTCAACGTGCACATATCTCATTATTTTAACAAATCAGGTTCTCGAGAATATGAAAACATCCGTTTGATATTCTTAAACTCTATCCTCCAAAAAATCCAAATGGTAGTCAATAAATCCCGACCCACATATAATATGTTTCGTGTGGGGCCCGATGACTCAACGTATGCATATCTTATTATTTTAGCGAATCTAGTATTCGAGAATATCTGAAAAGTCTCTCTAATACTTTAAAACTATATCCCTTCATTAAACTCAAATAATGCTTGATGTATACAGACTCACATATTTAATAAGTTTTGAGTTATACACTATTGTCTTTAAAATACCCGACAGTTCGCACTTTCAAGTTATTTTGACACATACGAAATGTTAGACTTGATAGTATTTTTGCCATATCTATACCTATTAAAATCTAATACACCAACATAAAGTTCATAAGAGCTGGAGGTCCCCCATTAGGACCACATCCAATACATAGCATGATTTGTTTATTTCCACCTATGGAGAAAGTGAAACTGTGAAAGAGATGGATTGAATCACACATAGAGTTTGTGCAAAGTCAAGTCCCCCATGTCCAATAAAATGACTTGGTAGCATGCGCAGAGGGAGAAGTCATCATTTAACTTGTCATCTAATCCAAACTTAACAAAGGAACAAAGGCTGCTGTTAAGGAAACTGGCAAATTCTATGATGTTCTTGTCTGCTGTGTTTGTTGCAACTCATCAAACCCACATTGCGGCTCTTTTGGCAGAACAGAAAACCCAATTGAAAATCTGAGTTTCGACTCTACTGTGTGCCATGCACAGTCTGAAAAAAATGTACAAATATAAAAGCCTAAACAGTAAGGCACAAAAATAGATTATTCTTAGTGCGGTCACATAGTCTCTCTCTCTCTCTCTCTCTCTCTCTCTCCTAAAAACCCTAGCCACCACTAATATTACTCTTCCTCCTTCCCCTCCCCCCAGGGATTCAATACCCTTGTGATGGGAGGGGAGGGCCATGGTACTATTTATTTTTTCCGTTCGTTCTTTCTTTTTCTTTTGTCTCTCCAGATCAACGACTTGTCGATTGATCTGAGAAGGTTATGTCTCTCACTTTGTGAGAGTTGTTAGTTTCGTCCTCAGACGAATTTGTCTACAAGTCGGGTACTTTCAGGCGTGGTTGCTTTACAATAATATTTGTGCCGACAATGTTCTTAGCCTACATGATATCGCTAGCAAGACAACCCGTGGTGGCTTTGAAGATATGTGGTTTTGGGAGTTTATCGGTGCGAGCATGCTTGGTTGGAGTCCATCCAATCATCTGGGTATTCTTTGTCTTTTATCTTCAACTAGCATTAAGTCTCTTCAAAGATGCTAATTCTCGGTATGAATCTCGTAAGTGCCGCTGTTTGCATCAGGCTATGTCTAGATTAAGGTGAAACATATCGATTGCCTTGTGCATTTCTTGTTCTCTATTAAGATGATTAGTTTGGCTTTATCCAAGATCTTTGTAATGAATTCCGTTTTTGTCAGTGTCGTTAGGCATTCATTAATATAATCTTCTCATTTCTGTGTCAAAAAAAAAAACATAAGGCATTGTGCAAGGACCATTTAGGATCATGGCTTCTTTTGTTTTGATGGTAGGCAGGAATGGAGCTAAAAACTTGATAGAAGGGACGCGGGCAAGGGCGGAACCAGGAATTTAATCTTCCTTGAACTAACCCAAACTTGTACATAGACATGTTAGTGTTCAAAACTACACATAAAAAAGTACACTATAGACGTTGTACCCTACGATGTTAAAGGAAATAGAATTCATCTATTATCTAATCTGGGTCGATATCTTCAACTTAAGTTCTCTTTCAATAAAGAAAATCATTGAATCCGCAAAAAAATTGTCCCTGGCCCATTTTGTTAGACCCAGTACATTCACCGATAAGAACAAGAGTATTGTATAATACTCTGTTCTCTGTGATATGGGTCTTCTTCTCTTGTCCAGGGTTTCTCAAGGTTTTTGAAGGATTTTGGAGTTAAGGATAAAAGTTGGTTATGATTTTTCACTTCTTCAAAGTTAGGGTTCTCTACTTCTCTCCATATTTGAAAAATTCCTAAACCCCACAAAGGGAATTGGGAATCCTCGCCTCCCGAAGTAAAATTGAAAATAAACCCCCCAAAGGATTGATGGGCTATAAATATTGGGTTGTTCAAAGGGGATTGATTTGTGGATAATATTTTGGGTAAGTGTTCATTTAATTTTGGTTGGGTATTCATAAGATTGTAGGATATAATTTCAATACAGATCTTAACAATCATAAGCTGCATACTGAGTATTACAAGAACTATGGCAACGAACCATCTGCATCAAGGGGCAAATACTAGTATCTAGAAATTTGAACCTGGCAAACAAAACTGAAACGAGCTTCGATAAGAATACATAACATCCTCTTATATGAATTCAAAGGAACAAGGAGTGTATTTGAAAAAAATAAAAAATCTTAAAACTGGATAAACAACATTTTCACAACCCTTCAAGTGTGGTGAGGCGTAATAAATAGAACCACCGATGTCTCGGAACGTAGTCATCATGAAAGGTTTAGGCTTCTCAAGGTTTTAGTAAGCGAAGAAAGCTTGGTGGGAGCTATCAGCTTGTAGTCTTTTTCCAAAGCCGTTGCTGCTAGAGATTGCAACTCTGAGCTGTCTTTGTCCTCCTTGTTACGACCTTTCACCAGTTGTCCGATTGCATGCGTAGACTAAATAACAGGAATAAGACATTACAGTTAGGCCACACAAAAAAAAAAACCAGGACTAAGAAATACCTTCAATAACAGAACGAATTCATAAACACATACAAGGAAGCATGAGAATTGTAAATAAAACGAACAGAGGTAAGGACTGAGAATTATAAATCAACAGAACAGTCCATCCAAGAGGTATCTCAGCTAGAAACTTTCTGTTAGTAATTATCACCACACGCACACAATGATCAATACAAAAACAGTAAAGGAAAACAACACAGGAATTTACATGGTTCCCCAAAACCGGGTACGTCCACGGGAGCACACAGAATAGTCGTTTATTGAAGAGCACACGGCTAGGGTTTTACAATAGAGAGTATTTATAAGAGAACACTACTCCTATTCCAACCCTAACTAGGATTATAGCCTGAATACCTATAACGCCCTTGTAACTCCATTCACGGCTGCTTTTAAGCCGCTCGGTATCGATACAGGTCTTTTCATGTATCGATACCCGTACCTTCTGTTCGCCAATAGGTGCCTCGGTATCGATACAGGGAAAACCCTGTATCGATACCGCCTCTATTAAATTGCCTCCCAACTTGCACATCGATACCAGGAACTTCTCCGTGCCTCTCATACACACCATATGAGCCATAAGTTCCAACACTTTCCTAGGCCAGGAGGTGACATACACACTCATGCGAGAGAGAGAGAGAGAGAGAGAGCTCACCAAGCAAATACCAAAAAGTGCCCTGGTATTCTTGCCACCAGTCAAGTCTGTTGTAGACGCGTAATATTTCTTAGCCGACTGAAGGTTTTCAAGTCCACCAAGTGTGTAAAGAACCTGTTGAGCTCAAGGCAAACAAAAATTAGTCACTATTTAAAAGATTGAAATTACAGGACAATTATAACAATAAGAAGGGATGATTCTATTGCGATTTTATTACTTAATTGACCCAAAACACAGTTTCCTTGATTCTATTGTAGTTTTTATTACTTAATCGAACTAAGACACAGTTTCCTTCAGGTAGTTTGAAAAAGAGTGACAACGTAAAAGAAATTAACTGCAGACTACACAACAAAAACTCTAGAGCTTTTGAATCCCCTTAACGCAATGCACAGAGCTCTGAGGAAATGGAGCCAAAAGTCCAAAGGGGAAGCCGGGTGATGTTCTTCCTCTTATGATTTGTCATATTCTCTTACGCCGCACATTCAAGATTGACTAGCTAAAAGAGAAGGCAGCGTGCGGTGTTCTTCCTCTTACGTTTCATACATTGGACTGTGATGTGGAGCATGCTGGGCATGCCAACACTTAATCTTTTGTTGATGGGAACATTGGGAAGATAAAGTACACCCAAACTTGTGCCATAACGTACCATCAAGTGACTCAAGTTGAATTCTATGCTAATTCAGTGTATTAGTCCCTATGTTATTCTTGGTTATGCTCCAAACTCACCGAAGTCAAGGTCTTCTCAGTAGAGGGAATTGATGGATCACCACTTGACTGAGTAGAGCTTAATTATCCACTTTGGAAGCCTCAAGTGAAGCCCGAGGGCCAATGAGAATAAGATGCCTTTTTGGTCCAACAAATGTAATTGATAGATATTTATCTCTTGGTAGGAGTTCATTTTACTATTTAACAAGTTAACTTTCAATAGGGTTCATAGACTACAAAGAAGACGACAAGACGTTCAACACTATAACAATTAGACTCCAATACACAATTCTGAGAGTGTTCGGAAAATTGGGTTTGTGGCCCCCTACGTGCATTCTTTCGTTATTACATTCTCCGAGCTTTAGTTATTTTGGTGAATCATTAAGGTGCTAGAAAAAATGTTTAATCGTAACTTGTTTGTCTGCCAAGCCAATCACAAGTACCTTGAGTTTTTGGGACATCATAAGTTGAATGCAGCAAGGTGTAGCTTTAACAAGCTTGGTTTGAAAGCATAAAGTGGTTTCAAAAATGTTCAGGCAGTTAATTTACTTAAAAAACAACCTTGAAATAGGTTTCATCAAGTGAAAAGGACCCCAAGTAGCTTGATTCATTTATCATCGTACCGGCATCTAACATCATGAATCAGTAACCACTACCAACCCACCAAACAAATATCCACCAACTAGCAACACAATTGTATCATAAACCCCTCATTGCAACTAAATCTCTTCAAATTGTTTTCCTTTTTCCGGGATCGAATTTTGGACCCTCCAAACACATTATCCTCAATTACATATCTCAAACCCCAGTTACCTCTCAACAGATAATTGATGCAATATAAATTGAATGCGAAGATTACATACCGATACTGAAAGCATCAACACTCCTAACTGCTTGTCATATCCATGTCGGACACTACGGGACACCAGACACGCTGGGACACATAGGGGCACATATTGGACATGCCATGTGGCTTTCCAATGAATAGCTTGATATACATTTGCACATTTCCTAACAGCTTAAGCTTTTGGGACTACTAGTAACTAAACATAGTATCACAGCTCAAGTTGGGAGAGGTCTCGGGTTCAAGTCTCTCTATTTACATTTATTCTCTATTTGCATTATGTTTCTCCCCTTTGGATTTTGTTCCTATACTATCTACGAAACTTTTGCATCTCCACAGGCAAGACGGGTTGCACGTGAGAGAGGATGCTGAATAGCTTGATATGCATTGCTGGTCCATTTCCTAACAACTTTAGCTTTAAGACTACTAGTAACTTAAAAAGGACACACTGTGGACACATCAGGGACACTTGTGTCTCAATTTTCATGCAGGTGCAAACTTGACAAGGATCAATTTTTTTTGCAAAACAAGGATCAATTTATAATATTGAAAGCTTATTTCAAGGGTATGATATTCCAAAAAAAGGAGGAAAAAAGTACGAATAAATGAATTATGATCATATACAGCCATCATTCACCTTGTAATATCTAAAAAAGGAAAAATAAGTATTGTAAAGACACTATTGGGTTTACAAGACAGTATTGGAATGGTTATTTCTGGATAGAATGTTCAAATGAAGAAAAACTAAATATTTGTCCTGACCTCCTAATATATGTACATACTTTTGCCGTGTTTGCCGCCACGTCCATGTCCCAATTTATTTAGACTTGTTGTGTCCTGTGTCTATATCCATGTCCTGTTTCAGTGTCTGTTTCTGTAACCGTGCTTCTTAGCTGATACATATTCATATGTACATAGATAAATGTTGTTTGTTGCAGGTGAATAGGTGGTGATCAACTTGTCATTCAAGCTGCAATGGACGAGATTGGGCGCTGGATTTGTGTGAAACTGGTGGACTGGAGTTTGATTCTGGTGTGATAGTGGAATGCTTATCACAAATTTGTGAAACAAAATGCAGAGACAACTGCTGTAAAAAGCAGCTCTGAAAGTTGTTATAGATCCATCAAGGAGCATTCAGTAGTTTTGTGTATAGAATGGAGTGGTGCACAGTGGGTCAATGGGGGTGGACTAGGGGAATGGTGGTAGGAACTGGAAGAGAGCCGATAAAAGGAACGGGAGGCAGGAGGAGGAAGAGGCTAGGTGAATGGGTTTGGTGGGGAAAAGGGGATCGAAAGGGTGGCACAAGCGTTGGTGGCTGCAAGAGGAGGAAAAGTATGGGTGGGTGGTTCTTTCTCCTGGATAGCTCAACTAAGCAATTCAATTGACAAATGGTTTTGGCTAGGAGATCGGTGGTGAGGTGGCTGCAATGGGCTGTTAAGAAGCAGCGGTGGCTCTGATAGGGAACAAGAGAGAGAGAAACATTAAAGGGTAAAATTGGCATTTCGTGCACTACTTACACGTTTGCCACATTTTTATATCATGTAATCCAGGCATCCTAGGGCAAGGATGCAAGCCCATTTAAGAGCCCGTTTGGATGACGGTTTTGGCCCCTGACTATTTCATCGTCGTCCTCCTCATCCTGGTCACACATCATATCCCAGCTTTGGGAGCACCAAAACCCACCCCTGACTAACTAATCCAGCACCCCCTCATCCCCCTTCTTAAGGGATCTCATCCAGGACCAAATTACATCCCTACCCCCACAGCTCTGCAATACCGGTCGGATCCAGCAAGTTCCGGCCTACTCCGGTGAGTAATCCGGCGACAAAAACAAATACTAAATGAAGGACGAAAAACGAGAGAAAGTAGGACGAAGAAGAGAGAAGAGTTCTGATGAAAACTTGCCGGTCGGAGAGTTCTGATATTTTGTTGCGTCACCAATTGGGGAGCTCAGTTCACTATTCACGCCACTGCAGTTTTTTCTTCCAAGAAGAAGAAGAAGAGCATTGTGGGAATAGGAAATGGTTTTTTGGACTAGGATAAAGAGATAAAGTAGGGCTGGTTTTGGTTTTTTTTTTTTTGTTATTTACACTGAAGTGGAGTGGAGAGCATTTTATTCGGTGTGCATGAGTCCAAGAAGAATTAAAACAATTAATTTGTCAATAACTTAATTGTTGACAACTACTAACGTTTATTCCATGTGGGCAGTGTACATATAAAAATATAACTTAATTGTCGACAAATATAGCAAAAAATTAATTTTTATATTTCTATAGTTATTTTAAATGCATAATCTAATATGGGCATTAACAAGGGAAATATAGTCAATTTGATGGCTTTTACATCATCCACCCTCCTTTTTTATCCCACATCCAAACCATGTACTATTTAATCCTCCCTTCTTAACTGTCACATCAATGTGGACCTATCCTTCTTATTTAATCACCCCTACTATTTTATTCACCCTTACTATTTAATCCCTCTCAAACTAGTACGTCATCCAAATGGGTTCTTAGTACTTGTGGAATGATTGGAAATTCGAACAGATTATTAGCTACAAGTCGAGGAGACTAGCAGTATTTCCCCATGCAATATATTCTACCACAACAAATCAGTGCAACAAATGCGTGGCGCGCGCGCGTGTGTGGGAACAAGCAAGATTACAATGCTCAGAACCAAACACAACTTACATCTGCATAGGCTAGGTGATACAGTGGATTTCTTGGTTGAGATAAGATTAGCTCCTCATAGCAGAAAGCAGCTTGCTTGTACCTAATAAAACCCCATGCGAGAGGAATCGAAAGGATTACGGCAAGCAAGAGAAACAAAACTTAATATTTATGCAACTTCTTCCGGTCTTCCCCATGAGAAAAAGTAAACTGTATCTCACATTTGTAATGAGACATAAATTTCAGCAAGCTCCCTCCAGGCATCTTGATCTGCCATATATCTGAAAACATAAAATAAATCAAGTCATGAATCCATTTAAGACAGAAAAGTGTTATAGTTGAATAAAATAGGAAAATCTTCCCCCTAAACTATTGACTCCTCGTCTATCAAACACGTGATTGGTTGATATTGCACCCAAACTATTTCAGAATCGACCAATTAACCCCCGGTGTCGCATCTCGTTAAAACTTTGACGGCGACATGTAACTTGGCTATGACTTGGCCAAAAAACCGTCGACTTAAAATAGGTTTAACATTAACCCATACCTTCTACATCATTCACACCACCGCTGTGCAGCTGTTCCAGTGTCATTAGTCCAATTACATACCTAAACCCACCCATTGCCACCTCCCTCCCCCACTCCCTCTCATCTCCTCCTTTGTCCCTCCTTCAAAGCACCACCAGAGCCTCCCCGCTACCATTGTCTGCACATTCATCTATCATCCCGCCAACTGCCACCTCTCTTCCCCTTGTCCCTCAGCTCACCCAATGCCAACCAACCTCCATTGCCTTGATAAGAAAGTGTCTCCAATATATAAACATGAGCATACAAACACCTCAAGAGCTAAGCTTGTGGGGTTTGTCTTCTAATCAAGACCATGTAACATTGTATCAGAGGAAGCGTATTAGCAATGGCTAGAGAGTGTGTCCCACACCTCCACGAAAAAGATGCAATTAAAATCGCTTATGTTTCCCTCTCCTTTCTACCCCACAGTATAAAGAAAATGGAAAGCATAACATTAACATTAAACAACATTTGACCTCTCCTTTAATCGGCCCTGGGACAATTTCCATCACATTTTTAAAGCAAGTGGTGATGGGGTTTAATAGATCAAACCCAAATAGTTTGGCTGCCTAATCGATAATACAAGAACTCCAGAAGGCATAGACTCAATAGTTTAGAGGGTTTCTGAAATTCTCCCAACCAAATATGCTTTCAAGATTCTCCTCACATTTCAAGATATTTATTTAGCAATTCAACGGCCCCTGAAAGATTGCCTTGCGCCTTTTCCATAGTTGCCCTCCGCTTGTGAATTACCTGAATTGAAAGAATGAAACAGGATTGAGTTGTTAGATTTACATTTTGTATCTCTCTACCAGGAAGGACTAAGGTGTTTATCCTATTTGTTGCAGGGAAGAAGCCGAATCATTCCACCCAAAATGAATGCCATTTGATGAAGAACGGGAAAGGAACTTACTTGATCCAATGGATTATCCTCCAATAGGCTTGAGTAAGCTTTTTCTGCCTCTGCCCAAGATCCTTTCGCTTCAAGAATTATTGCTTCTAGCTTGCCTACAAGTATGCCAAAACAAATTTCTAGATCAGAATTTAACAGAGAACGAAACAATACTCCATCCAGGTTATGAAACCATCTATGCCAAATGAAATCAAAATCTGAGAGGAAATCCCATTTTACGTGTCTTGTTGTAACAACCTAGCCCAGCTGACCTGCTAACCCTAAGCCTAACCACGTGGCTCAAAAGGTTAAACTCGAGTTATACTGTAGCTCGTGGCGCTACGTTATATATCAATGTTATTTCCACATCTTTTCAATGTGGGACTCATTGTGCCCGAGGTGGGCTTTCACACTTGTAGAGTTATTCAGTAATATATAGAATATCCAGTAACAACATGCTGAATTGAACCAATAGCAACCTTCAGCCAAACTAGCTAGTAGATTTGATTTCAGTAAAATAGAAACTACCCATTGCATTTGCTCATGTACAATGCGCTTGCAATGAAAGTTGACTACCCTCTTGCAAGCATTCACAAATTTGGGCATTTCAGCAGCCAATATACAGGAACAGAAGTAGTGCAAGCTTGAATTAAGGGGGAAGACATCGCGCAGAACAAAGTCAATGATGCCAGTTATTGCAAATGTTGTCTCTGATAGTTTCATTGCGTGGAAAATCTTGATAAAAAGAGGTAAAAGATTATTAGCGACCAACATTAGTAAGCTTACAATGTCTATGTTATATAACATTTATGGAAACAAGTTTATTGAACTTACCAACCCTTTTACTATCGGGAAATCTCTTTTGTAAGACTTTTATGCAGTCCTGCAAAGGAAAAGAAAATTCATATTACAAACTGCGTTAGCTTTTTAAGTTCCAGAGATGAAAAGCACATATAGATAGTACAAGACTTCAAAAGGTAATGAGAAAAGACAACATGCAATTGTTTTACAATTTGCTAGCTGAAAATAAAAAGACCATGACTGCCAAGGGGCTGCAACCCAGGTACAGACACTGTGTCGACATAGAAGGAAAACGAAAGAAAACATTACACATCACTACGATCTAGTTTATAAAAGAATTAAAAAAATCAAAAAGTGAGAGTATATCCTGATAGCCAAAAACTCTTACAAAAAGAAGACTCGATTACAAAAACGTCCCCAATCATACCTCCTCCCACTATATGAGTGACTATATAGTCTTTCCCTCCTTTCAAATGCCAAACCATAACAAAAAATTCCACTTGCCACATGGATCTAACACCAAATAACTCCATATTCCCTCTCCATCCACTGATCTACATAAAATTCTTATCCCAATAAATAAATCAAAAAAAGATATAGATAAAACCCAGTGTGAAAACAGCAAGAGAAGGGACCAGATGTTCCTCCCTCCACAGCAGTGGAAGAAAGAAACTAACCTACATGCCGTGTCTACAACAGACATACACCCACAAAATAACAAGTACAGTTGGTCCAGAAACAGCAGTTGCTAGCTCCTCCTACACAATATCAAAACTTGATGGATCTGTTCTCAGAGTTCAATTAGCTTGTCGGTTGTCATCAGAACTTACTAATAAACCTGAAATTAGTACCATAAAAATGAACCGAATGTACTTCTGGCCCATTAAGAAACACTCCTACGAGTCATAACCACCAAGCTGACATGACCTAAGGAATAAACTTATTCGCAATTGCTAACAGTATAGTTTTTGTGGGGTGGTGGATCACGGAATATTCAAACGGTTCAAATCCAACTTCCCTCTTGCTCCTTGTACCTACAAAACAGAGCAACCAATTAGTGCCACCCTAGCCGCACTCACCGGAGGGCACTCCGAAGCTCAAGTTAGTACTTTGGAGGATAAGAGGAAGGTACAGAAAGTATTTAGATCTAGAATTGTGTACCTCTCTAACATTTATCCTTAGGTTCATTGGCAACAATGTACTTGCTCTCCAAGTCATGCCTGCTTGGCATGAGCTCGTGACGTCACTGATAACCACTTAGGCATATGACATTGTTAATAACCCGCCTTGAAGAGTGTTGCTTCCGGAACCTTCTAGAAGGTTCTACTTAATAATGGTTACATGGTCAGGACCACGTGCCATAGATGGTATCTTTAACCGCCTCTCAGGTCAACTCATGGGTCGGGTCCCTTCGGCCTAAACAGAAACCGTAGAATCAGAACGGTCATACATTGTGCATTGGGCCATATGGAACAATCTGGGCCATAAGGTCCAGCCCAACAACATTCAGCCCAATATACTCTCTAAGTGCTGAGCCACACAAAATGGGTCAGACTTTAGGCTTCGGCCAAATGTGCCACTGGATAGCTCTAAGCCGCCCTATCCTGGCAAGGCCTAGCAAAGCGATAACAGAATAGCCTCTGTAACTTATCTTAACTGCCAGCGAAATCAAGAAAGGAATCATCAGTGGAAATGTGAGTGAGTGAGAGAGAGAGAGAGAGAGCAAAGGGAGGGAGTCGACTAGAGAGGCCAGCTTTGCTCAATGGTGATCATAGCAGATTAACGGTATGTGGTCGGGTGAGGGATGTTCATGCCGGCCAGGGTGATGTTGTGGGGGAGGGTGGGTGTGGTCACATTGTGACGTGATGGGATCTGTGTTACTTTGACTCAAACGGTGTCGGACACATGAAGTAAAAAAATAGAAGATATGCGCATATGAATCCAGACTTGGACACAGGTGCGAGGATACGTCAAATATGATATTTTTTCGCAATTATATTTAATATTTTTAGATTTAATATTTGAATTTTTTATATTTAATATGTGAAATAACAATTAATTCCAATAAAAAACAAAAAACTTTTATCAAATACTCCGATAGTTAGTACTAGATTCAATCAATAATACTAATGCTATGTCGACACGGGTACTCCACCAAAAGTGGCGAGTCCGAGTAACACAGGATGGGATTGACGGTATGTGGTGAGGTGAGGGATGTTCATGGTGGGCAAGGTGATGTCATCGAGGGAGGGTGGGTGCAATTAGGAGAACTGGTGGCTGTGGCATTGTGACGTGATGGGCTCTCACGACGGGGTATGTACGTCTGGTGCTTGGGCAATAATCAATCACTGGGTTTTCACTTGCTTCTTCAACACCTTCCTTAGAATTAAAATATCTTGCATAGTTGCACCTATATAGCCCACCTCGGAGAGACTAGTTACATGAGGGTATAATTTCAAGGAAAAAATCTCAAAATTGCCCCTCTCCAGCATATTTAACCTTTCAGTTGAGTAAGTACTGAACAATGAAATAATGCTTATGCAGATGAAGCTCTTCCACAACATTTTCATCACCAAGATCTCCTATGTCACTTCAACTTTTATCTAATGCTAGCTCCATGCAGATGAAGTTCTTTCATTGCATTTCCTTGTACTGGTCAAGATATTCCATAGCATGTCCAGCATCCCCAAAAATATGGGTGTGTTCAATGTGCTCTCCTCATGGTAGTTTGAGTTCATCTGAAGTTGTCCATACAAGTGATGGAATTAGCAACCTATGATAGCCATGCACTAAAAGCCATATGAGCCACTCACCCAGACTGTTAAACTAGTGCTCATGACTAAAGTCCAAAAAAGGTTAATGGCACTTCAAAAGCAATATAATATAGGTAAGAATGCACAAAATCCAAGTTACGCTTGTTGCATAACAATAGTAATTTGACACTTCCTAGTCCCCTAATCACAAGGAGATTAATGGAAAGAACCTTCTCCCAAATGTTTGACCAACCATATAACTCATTTACGAAGAGTGAAAGATCTAAGCAGATCATTAATGTAAACCCCAGTTAAGCAAAGGGTTACCAATATAGTCCCTTCACACCCTCAACGAAAAAGAAAAAAGAAATCTGCCCTTAACTTCAAACTAATATACCTCACTTGTGTCCCAAGGTAGCCAAATATTATGCAGATCTTGGTCCTACATTGATTTAGGGTTTCCTCGTTTCTTTCCTTATTAAGTAGTGTTTGTTATCAAAGAAACAAATGACATTTGAAGCTACTCATACTTCCACACAAGACCAGTGTGGCAAATAAAAGTACACATTGAAGACCATATAAAAAAAACTGCATCTTTCGCAAGGCCCAATGAGCAGCCCATGAAAATCACCATATACTAGCACTATCAAAACAAAAAGTGGAGAAATTGAGAGCACAGATTCGAATGTTCATCAATCAAATACTCAATCGATAAATATCCAGTAAATTTAAACAAAGTTATCAGCAGATGGAGAAACTGAAAGCTATTCTGAACAACATACAGAAAGAACTTCATTGTACCTTTGCAACATCAATGCATTGGCAGTCTATAGCTGCAATAGCAACCTGTTCGTACAAAGTCCATTCTACAAAGAGAAAACGAAAAACAACAAATTACTACAAGGTTCTGACTAACCAAAAAAGGGGCTTGGAGGAAGGCTGGAACTTGAGGTACCATTCCCCTGTCTGTTAAATCCCCCAATAGAAGAAGCAATGGATACCAATTGAGCTAGATGAATCACAGTATAAATTTAAGCGACAATGACAACTGGATACCCCTAGGCCCTAGTTGCCTAAGAAATCTATAAACCAGTATAGTTCATCTTTATTTGACATGAAGTTCACCCCAAGGAAATTGAAACCTCCAAATAGCCCTGGCTCAGGCAACAAAGCACAGTAAAAGATGTAAACATTTATAAGATGAATTTCTATTCTGTGCACAACATCCAAATACTAAATAGGAAAATGTTTAAACTTTAAACACCACTAACATTTTGAATATTAGGGACCCTCCATTTTAAGTCTTGTAATTCCTATTTGAAAACAAATACAGAAAGAAGAAACAGGAGAGCATATTCACGAGGCTCCCACAATTATGAGGTCTTGGCAGGTAGAATATTAAATTTTAAAATGCATCTTTATTTTTACTATTCATAATACTATCATGCATTGTCATACACTAGGTCGATCAGTTGAGTGGGTGAGTTTACACTTTGTAGGCATAGATCCCTAACTATGTTTCATCCACTAAAATATTAACACTTTCCCTGTTAAGAACTGATGAAATATGAATGTTCACTATTATTTCAACACTCTTTGCCCCATAAAATGGAGTGTTTTCGTGTGAGAGTGAAGTGTGAAATCTTTTCCCTAATTCTTTTACTAATAATTTACTTTTATACCTCTGATTTAAGGACTTCAATTGACTTCATGATTTAAAAGATCTTCTTATCCTAGGTTCAATCTGCAGTTACATTATATGAACAAACCAAATAGAGCAAGTGACTGATAAGGCAATAAACTGAATGAGAACACTAAACTATGTGTAATGCACTCAACTATCAACCAGCATATTTAAAAAAAATTCTCACTCCCAAATAAAGTAATTTGTGAAAAGAATGAAAGCCCTATATTTGATCAGTGATTGTTAAACACTGCATTCTATTTTACATCATCGCTTCAGAGCTATATTCTATGAAAGGTCTTCCAGTCCCATAGTTAAAGACCCACCGATTGACTGTTTTACCATCAGGCCCTTAACATCAAGCAAAACAAGTTCTGGAAGAATTCAGGAAAACAATTCATTAATAAGAACATACAAAACATCATCTTACCCTCTTAAGTACTCTTACATGATTCTCACCACGCCCTATAGTGCAACTGGAGCATGTTTAATTCATGAACATTATTTAAAAAGCTATCCAGATGATTTCTTTGACTAAGTTAACCACAATAACACAATGGTAACTTTCACAATCAATGAACAGCCACAGAGTCCTAGGTTGAATTCCCCTAATAAAGAGAATTGTCCAATTCTTGTCAGCTTATGTAAAAATAAAATAAAAAATAAAAACAGATATAATCACCCAAACACCACACATTAAATAAAAGATAAAAATTTACTCAGACAAGTAAAATACCAAGTCATAACCTAAATTTAACATCTTACAAGGCCTAAATTATAGTAATCAAAACTTGGGCATTGGCACCAATCAAGCATTATAGTAGATAAAGATTAAAACGCATCGAGCACAAAACAACAAGTGGGGCTTAATTATCAGTACCTTCAGGGCCAAGACTAGATCGTTTACTAGGGTCGTTCAAGATGGACAAGCCGTGCTTCAACACCTTGTCAGAGCGTCTTAGCTTGAGTTTTTGAACGAGACAGAGGTACTCCCAAGCACCTCCACCTCCGTTGTCCACCTGGTTCTCTTGCATCGTCACTCGTGCTTCCTCTGTTTTGCTCACCATCTTTCTTGGATGTGAAGAAATTTGAAATGTTAAATTCCATGGAGATGTTTTCTCAATCTCTCCCACCCAATAGTCCCCGAAAATGGGGGGTCTAATACATGCACAAATGGAGTTGATGCAAGGGTAAATTTGAATCTTACTGTAAAAAAAACATATATCTATGTAGTATATACAATTAAGGTTTCATTTAGTGAAACCCTAATTTCAAGAAGTTCGGATCCGTAACCCTAAATTTACAAATTTTGGGCCGACAGATAGAGAGAGATACCTTGGTCGTTCGTCGTTGTTCTTCTTCTTCTTCTTCTTCGCTCGCTCTCTCTCTCTCTCTCTCTCTCTCTCTGTGTGTGTGTCTGGCCGTCTGAAAGAACGATCGGCTAACCCGGGTCAGGTTATGACCCGCCAGTCTGTTTTTACCCGGCTTATGACTCGCGCGGCCCCTTTAATGAATCCACCAATCTCAGCCGTTCCGTGAGATCCAACGGCCACGAAATGATTCCCGCATTTAACCCAATCTGTGGGATTCCCACACCTGAAACCTCCTCTCTTGCCTAAAATACATTTTAAATATATTGAACAGTTTGAATCACTAAAATTTAATTCAGAAATGAGAGTCCATCAGCGTAGCAAAGAAAGAGATCCTTAAGAGAAGTGTGATGTATATTTTGGAGAGAGAGAGAATAATTTTTTAGTAGACAGACTAAGTTTTCCGTTTATAGTTGATAAGAATTATAAGGGTAAGTTTTTAATGAATTTTATCGAAGTTTGATAAAAATCAAGCCTTTGATTTTATTCATTCGTAAAGAGATTTGATAAAATTTTAAATTTTTGCATTCAAAAATCTCAAATTTTATCAAATCTCTTTACGAATGAATAAAATCAAGCTTTTATTTTATTAAATCTTGATAAAATTTTAATAAAATCTAATGAAAAACACACCCTACAAGTATGTCTAATATCCTATTGTGAAACATATGTATAAAATAAGACTTTTTCCTAATTGCTTGTAAAGTTGTCGATATGTCCGAGTGGTTAAGGAGACAGACTTGAAATCTGTTGGGCTTCGCCCGCGCAGGTTCGAACCCTGCTGTCGACGAAGAGATAGAATCTGGTTTTGCAAACCAACCTCATGACGACATGAGTTTTTTTTTCCTTTGGAAGGAAAATGCCCATTAAGGCTCCTGAAGTATTTTTTATTTTACATGTTTTGTTCATCTTTTCTAAAATTTTTGTTAAGTTCGCGTTATATTTTTTAGATTAATCATTTGTTTCGAGAAAACAAGTTCAAAATAAAAATTATAACCAAAAGAAAAAAAATCCATAAAAAAAAAAGAAAAAAGAGTATCGAACAACTATCTTTTTTATTTTTAAAGTGTCATCTTATATAAATTTTTTTAACCTCAGTCTACATTTTTATACTTTTTTTTATTCTTCTCTCACGTTGATCATCTGGATTGACGAAAGGATTCTAAAAGAAAATTTATGACCAAAAGCAAAACAAAAGAAAAATCACTATGGATGAAAAAGTACTGAAAAGTACCAAACAAGCTATCTTTTTTGGTCTAAAGTCTCATCTTATATGAATTTTTTTACAGAAAAATTGTTCTAAATGACAAATTTTGGACTATAAATAGTGTTTAGTCTAGCTTAACTTATTTTAAGGCATCGAATACATTGATGGGAATTTTTTCATGCCTCAAGGAAAACACAAGACAAAAATATTCTTAATGAACCACACCACTCACGCTCGCCATGCAGAGAAATTTCCCGCAGACAAAAGCAATTGCCCCACTCACGCTCACATCACTGACGATTGTAATGTGACTCGTCACATCAATTGCCCCACTCTGTCCCTTTTTCTTCTGTGTGTGTGTGTGTGTTTTGGGTGGGTGTGACAAAATTAATTTCTCTCTCTTTAATTTTGGGGTGGATTTAATTTTAGGGAGTTTAGGCTCTTTGGGATAGGGTATAGCGGGTTTAAGCATTTTGGGTTTAGGCACTTAGGAGGTTGCAGACACTAAAATTTTGACGCGATTTGATCGCCATCCAAATTAATTGAGGCAAATAAAATTGCCTGGATTAATTAAAGTTAAAGCTGGTCAAAACCTTCAAATAAATTTGGACCCGCCAAAATAATGGGCTCAATCCATTTGAGATACGGTAAAGACCAAAACAAGGTGGGCTAATTTATTTAGCCAAATGGGTTCACAAAAAATATGGGCTCAATTATGGGCAGGGCCGAAAGAAAATGGTCCGACTTAGCCTATGAAATGGGTCATAGATTTGGGCCAACCTAAAGTTACGGCCCCAGTCCAATTTTCCTTGAGTCAAAAGAATAATTATAATAGATGTTCATATATTATAATTTATTTAATATTGACCTATGTTAATTGGAAAGAAATTCAATCAAGAAAAAATCCTACCAAACTCGTCACCCCTCTCCTTTGCCTATAAATAGAGGTTCATAGAAGGAGAAAGGAACCCTTTTTGCTGGCATTCTACAAGAGCTCTCAAATACTCTCAAGAATCCAAGCAATTCACAAGTTATTCTCTCTCAAAGTTCTTCCCAAAAAAAAATCCCACATTCAACAACTTGCAAAGAATCATCAAACACTCAAACAACGTGCCGATTTCTTTGCAAGTTTTCACCTAAAATCATTCAACAAACCAAAGCTCTTGAAAATTTTCAAAGATCAATCTCTTTTCGAAGGATTTCTTTGGAGTTCTTTCAAAGTTCAAACCACTGTTCAAACTTTGTTCTTCAGTTCATTCAACTCGAAGATTCAAAGAAAGTCACCGCTTGCGCGATTCAACAACAAGCATTCAAGCCGTTGGAAAGCCATCAATTCCGGAGATCGAATTAGAGGATTTTGTTCTTTCGCTTTGTTGAAAGAACATTTATTAGAGAATTGTACTCACATTTAATTCAAAATCAATAAAATTGTATTTTGTGCATCTTTTTTTTTTGTTCTTTATTGCAGGATTCGAATTTGTGTGTTACAGAGGTGTTCCACTAACAAAAAACTATTTTTTCCAAAAACTGAGACATATCATTCTCTCACAAATACATCACATAAAAAACCATGAAAAGCCTATTTTTTTCAAAAAAACCACCTTAGTGGAACACCCCCCTTAGGATGCACTTTTCAATTATAGAGTTTTAGTTGTTTAGGCACTTTCATAAGGGATCTTAGTATTTTATGCATTTCATAGGATACCCTACTATTTTAGGCACTTTCATAGGATACCCTAGGGTGTAGGTTTAGGGTGCACTTTCAATTATAGGGTTTTAGTAGTTTAGGTACTTTCATAGGATACCCTAGGGGTTTAGACACTTTCATTCAGTATTCTAGGGTTTTAGGTAATTTCATAGGGTACCCTAGGATTTAGATTTGGACACTTTTATTACGTTTGGGGGTTTAATCACTTTCATTGGCTAGTAGGAACATTTTTGAAATGTATAGACGATTTGTCATTTTGGCTTTAAAGAAAAAGTTCATGTCCTTATTGAAGTAAATACGCTTTTACTATGTCCTCCCAAAAAACGGACCAATTTTTTAAACTTCCGTCCATATTTTTGTACTTTATGATTCCCAATCTCTCATCAATCATCTGGCGAAAGAAAAAAAAATGTTCACTAAAGATGAAAAATGTGCCAAATAGTTGGTCTTTTTTTGTCTAAAGCGTCGTCTTGCATGATTTTTTTTCAACTTTAGTCCATATTTTTATACTTTTTTGATTCCCCCTCTCTCATCATTAACCATCTATCTTGATGAACCAAGTCTAAAAGAAAAATTATGACCAACGTAACGTAAAATTAAAAAAAAAATCACTGAAGATGGAAAAAGTACCAAAAAATTGTGTGTTTTTTTTGTGTGACTAAAGTGTTGTTTTATATGAATTTTTTAACTTCGATCAATATTTTTGTACTTTTCTTATTCCCGCTCTCTTGTTAATCTATCTTGATGAGACAAGTCTAAAAGAAATTTTTTGACCAAAAGACAAAAAAAAAAAAATATCACTTACGGACAATCATCTTACTAGTAAATTAGTAAAGTCAAGAACCATTCTAAGAGTATCTCCTGAGCCTTTCTAAATTAGCCCTCTAGCCTATTTTATCAAGCCAAAATCCCCAAAACTCCCAATAGCAACCTCCTTAAACCATGTCTATGAATAGTGCCTCCTCAAAGGCATCATTCCTTCCTCGTACCTTATTTTAATGTCCTCTCTCTCTCTCTCTCTCTCTCTCTCACACACACACACACACACAGTAAATATTAAAATTTTAATAAAAGAATAAGTAAAATAGATGATGTTGTTAGAGCATCTCCACTCTTTATCCAAATTTTTACTCAAATTTCAGTAAAAACTTGATTTTATATGACTCATTCCAACCTTTACTCAAATTGAAAGGTGGAGATTTACCACACCATTGAACAACAAAAGGGTAAATAAAAGTGTAAAAAAAGAGTCTTGAAAATTTGATTTTAGATTTGGTGATGAGCAAATTTGGTGAAACATTTAAGTAAAACCAAATTTCGTGAATGATTTGGTGAACGAGTGGAGCGTGATTTTTGGTGTTTTTTTACTCAAATTTGAATTTTGTGAAAAATTTGATGAAGTGGTGGAGATGCTCTTACAGTGTTAAATAGAAAAAAATGTCAAACTATAATAAATATGTACACTATTCACAAATTATTTTGGAGAGTCATTGTTGGGATGCTCTAATTCTTTCACTCTCTAACTTTCCTCTCCAAAAGTTACTACCAAGAAGCAAAGAACAGCTTCAACTCTACTCAAATCGCTGGAGATCGGAAAACGACATCCTCGCCATACTCAGTAACCCCATAATTTACTTTTATCGTATGTTATGTTATCTAAGAAAGATAATCTAATATCACACTTTTTATAGCTTAGTTTTTGTGTTAATTTATTGATGATTGTGTCCTTTAGGCTGTGTAGCCTTCCAACATAGAAAAACTTGAGTGCATGTAAGGTATGGTCATATGATATCCAATCACGCATTTTGACACTCCAAAAGTATTTTGGATTGTTCAAATTCCGAAGAGAGGAGGAGAGAGGGTGAATCCAAAACACTTTTAGATGGTTGAGATGCGTCATCAAGAACCACATGACCATCCCCTACACTCACCCAACTTTTTCTCCTTGAAACATTAGGGCGTTGTTCCTTTTGGTTTTTAAGACTTGATTTTTCTTAATTATTATTCAATTGTTTATCCTATTTTAAAATATTATTCATATTTTTCACTATATCTCTCTTTAATCATTAATCCATATTTTTAATTATTATCTATATTTTTCTCTTTAATCATTACAAAATCCAAAATCCAAAACTCAAGCCAAACACAACTTAGGATTGCAGTAGTCTCCTTCTAGATTAACCCAAGATTAGACTCTTCACTCTACGAACAAAATTGGTCAATATAATAAGATCCTTCATGTCCATTCTTTCACTTCACTTACCCTCCTCCAATCCTCACACTCATGGATTTTAGTATTTTGAGATATTTCTGTAATTGCTCTCTTACTCCTGTTTTCGTTCATGCCTATGCACGCGCATTACGTGACTTTGAGATAAATAGATGGAATCGAATATTTTAAGGGTCAAATAAAGAGCTTATAATAGTTTTGAAATTAGACCCCAAAACTGGGAAAAAAAATTGGGTGCCAAGTGGGTATTGTTACTTGGTACTCAAGTATGATCCGAGCCATCCAAATATGTTTTCAGCAACCCAAATTAATTTTCTCTCTCTCTCTTCTCACCCAAACACTCTCTCTTTTTGTTCTCTCTCTAAAATCCGGACCATGGGATTGTGTCGCAGACAGCTTAGCTTGTCCAGGAGATACCACGTAGGCAATAGTCCAACCCCTAAATATTGCTCCCAAAACTGGAAAATAAATATGGGGCTTGGTGTATATTCCGGTCAAGAGAAGTTGCCAAGTCCAAGCCCTAAATATTGCTCCGTACTCTGTACAGTCAATAGTCTTCTCTACCGAACTGTAATTTACAAGGGGCAATCACAGGGAGCAGTTCCGGCATTTTCGACCCACAATGAAAATTCGCAGCCTCCGAGCTACCACAACCCCATCAGGCCTGAGTTCGTTTGCTCCAATTAACAATGGCAATAACAACAACAATCAGCGAAAGTATATGAGGACTGTGCCTTCATCTGTCTCAAGTACGCCTGCTTCCATTTTGTTTCCTTCATTAATACAAATATATATGTTTACACCTCGTTGAATCATTTGATTAGTTGATTTGTTCAGGGCCTCCTCGTGGATTGTGCATCAGATGTGGAGTTGGGTTCCGTCCTTGCATCGACATACACAAGGTTGGACTTCAGAATTATCGATTTGTGTATTCATCTCTCCCTGTGTATGAGTCTTTCTCCCCTTTATTGACCATATATGCATCATGGCATCGACATCCCTTTCCATCATAGCGAATTTCGACCTTGGAGCCCATGGAAATTAATTGATAAATTGAAATGTGAACTCATTTAAGTCTGGTGAAAAGGTAATTATCCTAGCAAGATTTACGAGGTTCTAGTTTGTTGGAACTATTCCAAGGTTTTTTTAAGCGTGAAGTATGCAACAAATCTCATGCTTATTTTGGTGGTTACCACTTGACTCCCACTTGGAGGTGGCGTGGCATTTGATTGAACAAATGCATTAAGCCTAAGCAGCTAAGCCTGACATTCTTAATGAAGACAGTTCTATGACAAGGCATTCTCCTCTACCTTAGATACTTTAGTTGATCTTAAATATGCACTCGATCCCTACATGGAGTGAGGTAAATTGTCATGTAATGGCTTTAGGTAGTGGCTGCAAATGATTTTTAGAAGTGTTAAAGCATCCAACTCAAAACCAATTGGCAATGAGTAGAGAGGCCGCCCAAACTCATATATTACCTTTGGAGGTTATAGTTAACTAATATGGGACAAACTCTAACACTCCCCTGCACGTGCAACCCCTGACCTGCATGCTAGAGGTAAACAACAGATCCACAACATTGGGATCATAACGGAACATGATCCACTTATGGCACAAACAACGGGCAATAATCAAGAGAGTCTTGTCCAAAATCCTCCAAAAGCCTAGCTCTGATCCCATGATAAAGCATCCAACTCAAAACCAATTGGCAATGAGTGGAGAGGCCCCTAGGCTCATGTACTAGCTTTGGAGGTTATAATTAATAAATGTGGGACAAACTCTAACAAGAAGCATGAAACTTGCACAAAATCTCTTGTTTTTAAAATGTATTTTGAGGGTTATTGCTCAACTCCCCCTTAGAGGAGGTGGCATGGCATTTGATGAAGCACAATGTATTTAACCTGAGCTTGATGCTCTATAAACCAGTTCTATGCCGCGACATTTTCCTCAACTTTGGATACTTCTAATGAACCTAGAAAATGCAAGTTGGGTATCACTTTACAGAGAGAACCTCCGTGTTTACTAATAAGCAAGGGTTGAACACATAGTTTGTTTTCAGGGGAAAGTCAAGCAAATTGTGGGGTCTACCATTCAAGATTTGAAGGAGGATAGTCCAACTCCAGTAACTAATTTTGAATCAGATAAATCAGCCGCAGAATATGCAACCATATACAAAGAAGATGGGCTTACAGGTGGTCATGTAATTATGATTGGAGCTGATCCTTTAAGCAAATCTGCAGCCGTGGAAGCACTACATGCTTATCCTGGTAGACAACTGTTAGCTTTTTTTTCCATAATGTATCTTTCTTTGGATTAAGTGATCCTGTTATGCTCTCTCTAAGGAATGCATGGCAGTTGGAACAAAATAAAGCTGCACGGAAGAAGTTGTCTTATTGAGAAATAGGAAATAGTTTGTTGTGAATTCATATCCGAGTGGTGGAGAGTTAGAACTTAGAAACCCATGCACCGGGGTTATTCTCTTAATCTCCATTAATAGAACATTTTTCAAAAAGTTGGTTATAACTTATAAGTAGAGGGTGGAACGTTGTAATGTTCCTAGAAATTATTACCTCCGCTGGTCCTATAAGCAATACTTATTTGCACTTTGCACATAGGTATAAAGTAACCAAGAATCTTAATTACTGGGATTCCTTATTATGCGAGTATTTTGGTATAGTATATGGTATATACTATATATCCTTACCATTGAAGTGAATTCTTTAAGTTTTGTTCACTGTCATCTTCACCATTGTACTGCTCTTCTTAATTGTCAGACTGCATATGTAGCCGCATAATGCACCTTATTTGCAATTTATGTATGCCCGTATGTAAGTAAGTGTGCTTATACATGTATGTTGAGACATTACCAATGACATCTTGTATTAGTTAATCCATCGGCAAGCAATGACTAACATTCTTGTAGTCTGAAAGGCAGGTGTTACATCAGTCCCATGTTGTCTTTCCAATCACCAAAGTTTTATGTTTAAACCTATAGACTTCGTTACTGAACTTACTGCAAGGACTGATAACATCCAGGTGGTTTTCAAGTTGGAGGAGGGATCAATCCAGAAAATGCTTTAAGTTACATCAAAGAAGGAGCCAGCCATGTCATTATCACATCAGTATGTTCAGTTTTTGCTTTTTTCATAAATCGACTAAAAATAGCTCAGCAACAATTTTCATAGGCATGTGCTTCCGTCTTTGACTCTGTTATGTGACGTACTATCAGAATAATCACACAGTTAATTGTCGGCCTGTTCCCCTCTCTATTCTCAATCCAAACTCGCACTCGCCCCCACATTTTTGGGTTTTTTTGTTGTGAAATTTGGTATAAATCCAGCAATCTTAGTCGTTACAGTCAGACCACTTCTAGATTCTCATTTAAGATGTTGCTTGTTCCTGCACGTTGTGCTAATCCAAAAGTCTTTGACATTGGATGTCGTATGCTTTATCCGCAAGGGAGTTAGAGAGGACCTTTAGCAAGTACTGCAATTATCTAACAAACTACTATTATTTATGATATTTTGTGTTAACCAATTATACTGACATTGAGTGTCTTCAAGATTTGTGTGATTCTATGTTAATAGAACATCTAGCTTAAATATCTTGTAGAGACCTTTTTTCTTTCTGGTTGCAGTATGTATTTAACAATGGGCAAATGGAACTTCAGAGGCTTAAAGAACTTGCCCGTGTTGTTGGAAAACGGAGGCTTGTGTTGGATCTTAGTTGCAGAAAAAAGGTACTAAAGTTTTTTTATTTTAGATAATATCTGCTGTTGAGATTTGGGAAGAGGCGACGAGTGTATTTGGTTTCTTTACAGTAATTTCTATGATGAACGGGAATCTCCAATCCTTCAACAAATTCAATGTTGATGAAAAAAGGGGTAAAAAATCAGCTCCAATCCTTTCATCGAACATCTATCAAATCAAGGGAGAACGTTGAATCAAGGATGAACCAAATCCTTCGTCGAATCTATAAATGCTTTAATTCGAAATCATATCAGGATTAATTTTTTAAAAGATTTATGTTTAGAGATGATTTTATTTCATTGAATTTTGTTTTTTGGAATAATGTGGGATTTTTTAGAGAAGATTTCGATGAGAAAAATAGAGGATGCTTCATATCAGATAGAGCTTTTAACCAAGTTTTCTTCCAAATCAGATGAATAAAAAGAGTACAGATTGGAGATTGCCAAAGTTAAAGTGCAAGCAAGTATTAATCTTATATTGTTGTTCTCTAGATATTTTAGTTGAATCGTCATTTTACCAAGACTAGTGATGTTTTCAACGTTTCAATTAGGAAGATGTTTTTGTTACTCACCCTTTCTCTTTGAGCGGAATGGATTGTGGCACGGATATCTTGTGTATGAGTTCCCTTGTTCTTTGAAGTCTTTTGCTGGTCATCCGTGGTGGTGCGTTAACCATGGCTAGGAATTCGGGTAAAAGAGAGGGGATTTTAAAATGAGAGGCCAATATGGGAATGTACTGACATAGTACTAAGAATGAAGACAAGTCTGAAAACCCTGTGAAAGTTCTCTCTTTCCTTTTTTCTTCCTCTCCACCTTATTGTTCTAACTACTGTGACATGTAGGAAGGAAAATATGCAATTGTCACTGAAAGGTGGCAGAAATTTACTGATGTATTTCTTGATGAGAAGATAATGGATTTTCTAGCAACATACGCTGACGAGTTTCTTGTCCATGGTGTTGACGTTGAAGGGAAAAAGTATGTGTACAACTGTCTTTTGTTCTTTATTGTTGCAAATTTTGTATGTATGCTATGTCTTGATGTCCACAAAATGTTTTCTTTTCAAGGTGCTTCATTTTTTAAGGAAAAATACTGGTCTGGTGGGATGGGACATTGATGCTTTACCTCAACATCGTTCAAACCATTATGAGTCCCGCTCTTTGTCGAGGCGGGTTTCTAATTTCTCATGGCTAATAATGTGTCCGTCGTCATTCAGTTCTCCAACTCTCTTATTGTGCTGTTACTTGTCTTTATACCTCTCTAGATTTTATGCTGCATTGCATTGTGTTCAGTTCAGTGTTCTAAAAGAAGGTCTAGAAGGCCGAGTACTCGCCGCTTAGGTGCTAGAAGGACCCTTGCCGACTAGCCTGACTAGACTGATTATCCCGACTAGGCGCCGAATACTCAGCCCTGGAAACTAGAAGGTGTCCGGCCGCCCTAGGAGCGCCTAGCAAGTTTTAGAACCTTGGTTCAGTTTAGCAAATTTTCAATAAAAGTGGCACTTAGACTATTTACAAATTAAATGATACCTAAAACCATCAAGAGGTTGAGAGCATTGTCATGTAAAAAGGGAGTGTTTTCCTTTGGTCTATGAACAGTATGAACACATAATCCACATCAGGATACCTTTATTTGTAATATCTATGCTACTTCTTTTAAAAGCAAGAAGGTGTTTTCTACTTTTTTCCTTTCCAGAAGTGCCCCTACACATGCAAATGAATACCGTGGCTCAGTCATGTGCCCTCCAACCAACACAACTCCTCTAGACCAATACAACTCCCCTCCGACCGACACAACTCCTTCTGACCAATACACAACTCCTTCATTGTAGAATTCTCCAAATCTAAAATACCGTTTACAATTCTCGTGGTGGTAACAAATTTTCACGGGGTCAGTTGGTCTCAAACACACATGAAATTACCATTGTGTCCTACGTGGTACCATTGCCAACGGATTCCATTCTCTCATATTGGCCAAGTGGCAATTGCAATCCTCTTCTTCTCTACACTTTCAGTCTCTCGACCATGATAATTGCACTATGTCGGTGTTTCGTAATTGGCGTGATCTCATTCTTTGCGGTTTTAATCAAATGCATCTCTCTCTTCCCATCTCACTCCTCAATGATTTCATGTCCGCAATGAGGAAGTTCGAGAAGGGATTTGCTCTCATAGACAACGAAGACATTCTTTCCCATGCAGATTGCCGAGGTCAGTCAGTCATCCCTATCTCTTTGATGAATGATGCAAAAAAGAATGGAAAAAATTAATTTGTTCTACCCTCTTCATCTTGTTGGATTGCTAGCTTTTTGTTTTTGGTGCACTCCAGTGCAGAACCCTCAGTCATCCTGTATTAAAAAGAGAAGTATGCTTTTTACGTATTCGACAAAATGCCCCTTCAATTATCTTGTTTCAAGTAGCCCGATTGCTACTTAGGATCTTTATACAATCGCAAGTGTGTTACAACTAACTCTGAAGTGCTTATGGTCTATGGAAAAGAATTGATATCCACTCGCTTTGGGACAATAAATAAATAAAATATAGGCAGAAGCAGAAGACTTAAATTAATTCAACACGAGATTCAGTTCGTCAGATTGAAATAGGATAGTGCATGAAGCAAATCACCAATTACAAGGTGTGTGACGCCCTGAAGGTGTTGATAGAGTGTTGGTTTTGATAGAAGGGATATCAGTAGAATAGAAGCTAAAACATATTTTGATAGAGGAGTAGAGATCAGGAACTCCTAATTTAACGCTAGAGGTGATGTTCAGGCACGAGCATGTTTCCAAGTGTAGTAGGCAAATCAACTAATCGAGACACTGTTACCCAAGTTGCATGGAAGAACCTTTTAGAAGCGATGAAGTGTTAACTCTATTCTCAAATTAGAAATTTTTCCCTCATTGCTTTTTATTTTATTTTGCTTTTTACTCAAACAACGAACTTGATATTATATTGAAACATTTTCAATTATTCAGTTAGGATAGTGTTCAATTTGCTGGAAGTATGTGTGGTATGACAGGGGATATGTTTTTTCATATTTCCCAAATCCCAGGGCTATGTAAAAAAATCGGCTTAATTTACTGGACACTCCCTAAACTATCATTTTTTGTCACTTTCACCCCCTAAACTATAAAATCAATCACTTTCACGGTATAATTTAGGGGTGAAAGTGATTGGTTTTATATTTTAGGGGGTAAAAGTGACAAAGATAGTTCAGGGGTGTCCAGTAAATTAAGCCTAAAAATTCAGCATATTGTTTGGCTGCGGCAATAGATTGAGAAGGCGCTTTGTATTATTAGCTAGGGGTATATTAAAGATAATTGACGAAGCTCAACATCAGATATTTTGACCGCACAAATATAATGTTTTGGTAGATTGTTATCATAATGACGGTTTTATCTGTCAAGGAAACTTGATATGAAAGAAATCAATGCTTATGGGATTAGTTGTCAGTCACAAGCTAAAAAGCTCTAGCAAATAAAAGGCAATGTATTGTTTCCGGGCTCAATTGGCTGGGACGTAAAACTTGATTTGGTTTGGTTTGGTTTGGTTTGTATCTGTGTCCAAAGACTCCAAACACACGTGTCCGATACTATTGCTTCATTTCCATAATTAGGAACTAAAAATCTTAGTTTGGACATGAGTTGACATTTTATGCAGTGCATCCAATGCTTCTTTGTTTTGTTTGACCAAGGAATTATGTGATCAGTACTTTCTTAAACATAGGTTAATATATGATTATGAATACTTTAGAACTAAGTTGAAAAATTATAACTGTAAGGACCAAGTTTCAGAGTTCTTTGTTTTGACAATTCCGTTTGACAAAACACACATTTAAATCGAGTTGTAATTTTATTTTTTTAGAGTGTTTGTTTAGGTGTGGAAAGGAATCATCTCTTTATGTATTTTTATTCGAGTGCAGTAGTTTTTAGTCAAGACGGATTGCATAACATTCTAATGAAGTTTGCTGGATGTTTTGCTCGAGCAAAACAGTTGGCAAAAAATGCACAAGGCAAAATGTAGATGCTGCGCGTTTTGCTCAAGCATTTCAAGGCCCTTTTATTAGCAAAACATTCTGTTTGTTTTTGCTGGATATTTGGCTCGAGCAAAACAACCGGCAAAAATGCCCGATTCTGCAATTATAAATACCGATGTGTTAGGGTTTTTTGGGTATCTCTCATAACATATAGCAGCCGACTTTTGGAAGAAAAGAGAGAGTTCTTTGATCTTTTGAGTGATTACCTTGGAGCTTCAATGCAATTGAACGATCGTACAACTACATAATCATCTCCAAGAAGTTCTCTACAATCTAGAAGTGATTTCTAGGGAATACTTTTGGTGGGATTCCGAAAGTATCCAAGGAAGGCTTGTGCGATTCAAGGCGTTGGCGATTAAGATCATTGGGTGCGGTGTACGTGTGACTCGGCAAGTGATACTTAGAACGTTGTGAGGATTTACATTGTTTGGATAGGTATATCTGTAACTGCACAATGAGTATAGTGATTTTGATTCCTTCCTGTGGTTTTTACCCATTTAGGGGTTTTCCACGTATATCTCTGTGTTGTGGGTTTTGATTGCTTTCGTGAATCTTTGCTAGTAGTATTAACTAGTGATTCGCATTCATACTTGTTAGGGTTTTAACGAATTTTTAGGGAACCCTGATTTTTCAATAACCTCTATATGACTAATGTTATATCAATTCAGTTAACATGTAGAAGTTCTGTAAGGGTTTCTTAAGAATTCTAAGCTAAACCATGTCCTATTTTAGGATTTCTTGAATCCCACAACTCTAGATTCATATTCAAAGAATACTACTGGATATATAACTTGATGCATGCCCAATGTGTACTTCAGAAAAAATTATGTATTTGACTATTATTGTTTTGTCATATTGTATGTGTCTGTTACCTATGGTTCTTTGGTTAGATGTGTTGGAAAAAGAAAAGGGTAGATGGATGTACAACTTTGTGAGTTTCCATAAAATAGACTCAAAGCTTTGCATCATTCCACCTTCAGATCATTATCTTATGTTTTTTTGAGCCAGCAAATTCACTTAGTAAATACACATGCAACGACCGTGCATAACCACTAGTTCTAAAAAAAATTGAAATAAGGACTTATGTAGAATCTCCACATAATCCAAATGCATCATAATTCGGTTTAGTAAATTATAGAACATATCATTGATTATCATTATTGGGGGAACTGAAAGTTCAATTTCACTGCCATGTTATTGAAATAGCAAACTAATCATTTGGGCAAATGGACCCTTTTGAAAACTTGGTAACCTGCAGTTGTGCCTATTTGTTTGTACAGGCTGGGAATAGATGAAGAGCTTGTGACGTTGCTTGGCAGGCATTCACCTGTATGTAACACATTATCTAGTCCAGATCTGCATGTTTCTACATGTCATTTGCCTTGGAGAAAGATAAGAAGACTCTTTTTTCTTCTTAGTTTCTCATCTACTTTCTGGCAAGAAAATACTGGGAATTACTTCCTATTTTACTTTCCACACTCCACCTTGTCTATTGGAAAACCGTGGAGTGTGGAAGGGGTTGCCAGCCATCCACGTGTAAATGCTTATTTTACATATATGTTGATTTATAATGGTTGGCTTGTCAGATTCCGGTGACTTATGCTGGCGGTGTCACAGTGATGGCTGATTTAGAAAGGATAAAAGCAGCAGGGATGGAGCGTGTTGACGTCACTGTGGGTAGTGCTTTGGATATTTTTGGGGGCAACATGGCATACAAAGATGTCGTCAGTTGGCATGCCCGGCAACAGTCTTTGGCAGTTTAGTGTCATCCGCCTTGCCACTTGTAGTTTTTCCTGAAATTGACTTCGTGCCTGTTTACGCTGGGATTTGTCTATGCGTTGAAGGATAGGAATTGAATTTCACCGCATGTTTAACATGCAACTTCTAACAAAAAGTAGTCAAATGTCGAGTTTAGCATAGAACAGTCACTTTGTAAGACGTTGAAGTGTCCTGTTCATAAGTACTGCAGTTGCAGCAGGCAGCTCTGCTGTAGCCCTTAAAAACTGAGGTAATTTTTCTTGAAGTTCTCCAATCATTAGACTATGTGGTGGTTAGAGGGCCTAGGAAGCCTCAGCCGACCAGTGCAAGTGTGCAACTACCGTCGGCAATCGCCACCTGCGTCAACCTCACCTGCAAATTGGACAACGGGATCAGAGAACAGAAATAAACAGAATAGTGGTAAGAACAATGCTACTATCGAATGCACCGTTTTGATATTATGCCTATAAATGGATCATCTGGCCGGTTGTAGAGAAGATGCACTGTGAAAGGAAGAAATTAGAGAGAGGAAAAACAAGTTTGACAAATAGGAAGAAAGATAATGAGAATATGATCGGTTTGGAAGATCAATTCCAATCTCTCTCTGCAACAACGAATTTCACCCATATATTGTGCTCAATATTTATCTTACTTTTATGCACATTTCTTTTCTGTCTCCTTAATTTTATATTCATTTTGGAATAGATGTTCTTTACAATGAATGGCCTTTCTTTCTTTTCCAGAAAAAAAAAAAAAAAAAAAAGGCTTTGTATTTTGTTATGAAAGAGGGCAAGGCTAAGAGTGAATTTGTCTACATTTTCTGGATCCATGAACCGATGGGCTAACGTAAACGCACAAGAAATTGCTTCCAACGAAATGGGCTAGCCATGTAAACTGTGAATGTACTAGGCCCAAAATAAACTATTTACCCGTCTGGACTCAATTCAGCTTGATCCGCTGAGACAATATTTAGGCCTGTTTGTTAGAGGTACATGGATGCCGGATATAGAAATTCGGGCTGAGTATATCTAGTGCGTGTATGGAAGCATTACCAAAATACCCTTTTACACCACTGGGAGAGATGCTCTTTAGTTTGTTTGTAGGTAAAATGGAATTTTTACACCATTATATTTTGTGCTTGGTAAGAGTGAATTTTTCTACATTTCACGGATCCATAGACCGATGGGCTAACGTAAACACAAAAGAAATTGCTTCCAACAAATGAATAATTTAACCACTATCAGGGCTAAACTCGGCCAGATACGCGGATATAAAATCTTAGAGCCTGTGGGTTGAGTTATAGATAGCCTTGAGGTGTCCAAATTTTATTCGGCTTGGAGCATTACCAAAATACCACGCACAATTGTGAGGGATGCTTTTTAGTTTGTTTTTAGGCAAAATAGTAATTTTACCCAAAGAAAAAAGAAAGTATTTGTACACCATTGTACTTTGTGCACTCCACATATAAACCACAAAACAAACAATGCATCAACTTTTAACCCAACCTTCTAAAATAACTCCCTTTAATCATATCTACCTCTTTATCCTCATCTTATTATATCCCCTTTTCTGCTCCAAATTTTAACTACTATCAAATGAGCTATTAGGGCTTGTTTGTTTGGGGGAATTTGAGGGTGTGATTGGATATGTAATGTCGTGGGTCTCAGGAGTTCAGCGTTTTTTATCGTATTATGGATGGGATTTTAAATCCCAATAGAGTTAATAAATGTGACTATTTTGCCCTCCTATTTTGTCCTCACGTATTTTGCAGGAGTATAAAATAGAATATGCTTGTAACAATCCCAAACTCTCTGTTATTTCTATATATCCCAAGGGAGTTTTTTCATTTCTATATCCCAAAAAGAAGTCATATCCCACCAATATTTTAAAGATTCAATATCCCATATTTTATCTTTGAGCAAACATACGAGCCCTTAGGGCGTGACGAACTATTCTGCGCGTGGAGAAAGACCCAAAAGATAGATAAAAGATGCAGACGAATAGCAATCAATTGGGCCAATTAAAAGTTTCTCAAGGTCAATACACACCGTGTTCACGGGCCTCCCCTCAACGTAAGGGTTTCGGAAATCAGCTTGGGCCTTCATCGGACTTGGTTTTGTTTAAATATGACACCAAAAAAAAAAAAAAACACACCAGCTTCTCCCTTTTCAAAGTCCCGCCTTTGGCATTTGTTGGCACGCGGGATTAAGGGCCGGATTGGACGATGCTGGACTATTCGTCCATTTAGTAACTGGGAAATTATTAACTCATATAAGATGGAATAGTAGAATCGATAATTCCATTTGCACTGACCACGTACCGACGGCATCGGAGATGCCGTTGTGGGTCTCAACCGATTGATTTGTGCCGTTCATGCTTCTCAAAACCGAATTCCGAGTGAGCCAATACGGAATCGAGGCAATCAGACGGCTATGTGAGCTCAATCCAAAATCAACTCATTTCATTCAAAAAATGAGTTGATTTGAGCTCGATCCAAAATGGGTTGTATGAGCTTGATCCAAAATCAACCCGTTTCATTGAATGAAACGGGTTGATTTTGGATCGAGCTCATACAGCTGTCCGATTGTCTCGATTCTCGTAGGGGTTCACTCGAAATTCGATTTTGAGAAGGATGAACGGCTCGGATCGATTGGCTGAGACCCACAACATCGTCACTGAAGTCGTCGGTGCGTGATCGGTGCACTCCGTCGATGCAGGTAGAAGGGTTCACAGTGGAATAAACTATTTGTCCCCTCCCCTCTGCCTCCACTTAATAATTATATACCCTTATCAAATTTCACTAAGATCAAAAAATACTTCAAAGGATAATTGAAAAGGTTCACTTCATTTTGAAAATTTGAGGTCTCGAAGCATGATTAAACTCCAAACTAAACCAATTATTGGCCGGCTGGAAACTGTAGATGGCAGCAGAATCAGCAGAGCCCAGAGGGGGTAACGTCAACGTGATGAGTTGTGCAATTAAAAGAGGTGGAAGGACGAAAGACAAGGTGCGGGCCCACCCCCTACTAGAGCCACTAGCCGCAGAGGAGGTGCATACAGAGAGAGAGCAGCTGGAAACCCCCAAGTAGTGGTAAATAGTACGGGAGAGTTGTAAATCTAAATATTCTCGACTTGTTTCCCATTTGATTTGACGAGAATTTTATCAACCATTTGTTATAATAAAATGTTTCAGAAAATGTAATGGGTTGATTTTAACAATTTGCTAATAGTTTAAAATTTGACAATCTAGAAAATTTACTTTGCAAGAGTTTTTCTTGTGAAATCTGTAATTATAGCATGGATGATGGGGTGGTTTGGGTGAATTGAAAAAAATTAGTTTTTTGGTTTTTTAAGTTTTGTCCTTATTCAATTTTTTTTTTTGCATTTGTTGGTTTTCGGTCAATTTTTTGTAGTTTCTTGACTTGTCTCGACGAGACGAATCTAAAAGTATAAAATTATCAGCCAAACTTAAAGTTTTGTGAATAAATACGAAAAATAATCCAAAAAACCGATTTTTTGGATGTCACTTTCGTCTTTATTTACAAAATTTTAAGTTTAGCTAATAATTTTATACTTTTTAGATTTCTCTCGTCGAGACAAACCAAGAAACCAAAAAAAATCGACCGAAAACCAACAAATGCAAAAAAAATTTGAATAAAAATAAAACCAAAAAATTAATTTTTTTCAATTCACCCAAACCAACCCAATATGCTACAATATCTAATTGTCTATCTCTCTCCCAATTTGAAAGAGAGAGAGAGAGAGAGAGAGAGAGAGAGAGAAGCAGCTGGATACAGTAGCAGTACTGGAATAGGGGGGATTCTATTGGGGGTTGATTGGACTGGAGCTGGGAGGATAGATGGATGGGATATCTCCATCGTTATCCCATATTTGGAATAGGAGTAGGAGTAGGAGTAGCATTTAGCCTTAGCTGTCTCTCACCTGCACTCCTATAACCAAAAAGTCTGCTTTAGATCCAAAGAATTCAATTCGGTTTAGCCACAAAAGACACGGGGTGTTCCACTAACTCAGTTTTTTTTAAAAAAATTAATTTTTCACGATTTTTTATATGATGTATTGAAAAAGAATGATCTGTTTCCATATTTTAAAACAAATATTTTTTTGTTAGTGAAAAACCACTTGAATTAAGATTCGCTATTCCAATTTCTGAATGAATATCTCGGGAAGAAGAAAGATTCTGTTCTACGTCTATGACATGCAGGTCAAAAGGAAAAAAAAGAAAGAAAAGAAGAAGCACCCACTGCTCCTAGCTAGACGTGTTTTTAATCCATTCTTAAAGTCAACTCCAATAGGAATCGATTTAAAAGGAAAATGTTAAAAATAAGGCTGTGAAAAGTCTTAGATTAGTGCAGATTGGTATGAATTTGAGGACCGAATTAAAAGTCTACTGTTTAAGGAAAAATAATTTGTGTCCTAACCAAAATTTCTAGACCAACTCTAACCCGACCGGGTAATATATCATATATGAGTACCCCCGCCCCCACCCCTATTGGGTTACGAGTTTACCCGCCCCGCTCATATTTGTTTTTTACATCACGTTTTAGACTCCAAAATTAATTAGTGCAAATAATAAAAAGTAAAAAATAACTATTACAATTTAACCAAAATCTAATATGCAGAAGGAAAATGAAAAATAATTCCAATATGATGTGGTGTTTTGGTTTTAAGGATAAAAATAAAAAGAATAAGAATAATTTTTATGCATTGAAGAGGGAAAATGTAATTTCATAATTATATATATATATATATATATATATATATATATATATATATATATATATATTGGGGTAGGGAAAATCGGGGCGGGGTGACCGTTCCCCTGACCCTATCCTAATTCTGATAGGTTTTCCAAAATCACCCTGCCCTTATTTGTTACCCAAAAAAATGAAAAAAAAAACCCTATCCTATCAGCACAAGTTAGGGGCGGTGCGGGCTCGATTGCCAAGCCTAATTGTAAACAGATTTCAAATGGCGTAGACAAAGTGAACAGCATATACAGCAGCAGTAGCATAAAAAAAAAAAAAGCAGCATCAGTGGTTTGAAAACATCATGGGCTCCAAAAGACTCCACAAAGGCAACTCCAAAAATTGAAAATAGGAAAATACAGAGACCCCTGACACCATACACAACTTCAAATTACATTTTGGACCCTTGGTTTTTATTTATACCACATTAGCCATTTAGGGTAAATAATTAAGAGTAATCTGTTAAATTATAATTTTTATCCGAATATTGTGTGTGTGTGTAATTTATAAAATTCTTAGGGTCAGGTTCGGTTTATCCACAATTTTTTTTTTTTTAAAAGAAATTCACGGACCAAACCACGAGTCATAGTTTTTTAACTTTTCAATCCGTGTCTGGACCATTAATTCACGGACCAAATCTAAAACATATTGCTATATACTCTTGTAAAGATTAGCTCTTAAACTTTTTGTAGGTCCCCCACAAATAATAGACGGTATGACCCTGGATCATACCGAGACAGTAATTAGTTTTACAAAAATCCCCGTAAGGTCCACATGATGTCATACGTCTAAAGAAAAATTGATAGTGCCACTAAGGTTTGGTTTAGCTAAATTGAAAAAACTAGTTTTTTGGTTTTGTCCTTATTCAAAAAAAAATTGCATTTGTTGGTTTTCGGTTGATTTTTTGAGGTTTCTTGGCTTGTCTCGACAAGAGGAATCTAAAAAGTATAAAATTATTAGCCAAATTTTAAGTTTGGTCAATAAAGACGAAAAATGATTGAAAAAACCGGTTTTTTGGATTTTTTTTCGTCTTTATTCACAAAACTTAAAATTTGGCTAATAATTTTATACTTTTTAAATTCCTCTCGTCGAGACAAGCCAAAAAACCTCAAAAAATCGACCGAAAACCAACGAATACAAAAAAAATTTGAATAAAGACAAAACCAAAAAACTAATTTTTTTAATTTAACCAAACAAAGCCTAAGTGCCAACTATGAAAGTTTTCTTGGAACGTTGGTTAAGCCTTAATTTTATCCAACTTTAATTATATTTTGATCGAAAACGAGTTTTAGTAGGCCCCGCAGATAGACGGTACGATCCTAAAAAATATCTCCTTACATAGGTCTCAGTTGATGTCACAAGTCTATAGAAAAATTGATAGAGCCATGCACTACGTCCGTCTCTGTTCAACTATGGAAGTTTTCTTAAAAAATTGATTGTGCCAAAGTCCCAACTATAAAAGTTTTCTCGGAACTCTAGTTAATTTTATGCAACTTTATTATGTTTTGATAAAAATAAAAAAAAAAACGAGTCTTAGTAGGCCCCACTAATAGACGGTATGATCCTAGATCACGCACCGGGACAATTCGATGTCGTAAGTCCATAGAAAAATTGATAGTGCCACTAAGTCTGTCTCTGTTCAACTATGGAAGTTTTCTTGAAACGCTAGTAAATTATGCAACTTTAACTACTACTCATGTTAGATTGAAAACGAGTTTTGAGAATAGGTTTACTTTGTCGGGCAGATGAGACAAAAAGTCAAAAGAGTAATATCAGTTTTTCCGATTTTTTTGCACCAAATTAAAGTACACTTCGAGTACTTTAATTTAGTGTGAAAAAAATTGGAAAACGATACACGGAACCACTTTATTTTTTAATTTGAAATATCATAATTTTAACACTTAGGTACTAATTTTTTTTGGAAAACTGGGCAGTGAGAAACCAAACAACGCCCGTCTATGTAAAGACACGGTTTTTATTAATTATATTAATAGGATTTTAATAATCTTTATCTGTAAAACAAAATATTTTTATTGAAAAAAAATTGTTAGGTAGTGGATAACTATATAATGTAGATATAGAGATAATTTTGTAGTATATATCTACTAGTTATTTGTTTTGAAAAGAATATTATCTTTTCTCCACTCTCCTAATAACTCTCTACCACTCCATTTGCCCATAAATACCAATCTTTATCTCTATCTCTATCTCTTTTTCTTCTATTAATTCTCCCTCTTTCTTCATTTGTTAGTCCTCTTTATCTTCTATTAACTACCTATATATATTTATCTCTCCCTATATAAATTCTTTTTACATTAATTCTTTCATTCCCTCACTCTCTCTATCTCTCATACGGCTTCCTCTCCCTCTTTTCATCAGAAATTCATATCTTCGGTGACGTTTGATATTCGGTTTGCAAACTTTCGTTTTGTGCTTAAATCTACGGAGGAAAGGTAGGACATCTTTAACCTAACTTTTACTTTAGTATATTATTTTTGTATAGTTGTGTGTACGTGGAAAAAAATAATAATAATAATTTAAATTGTTGGAAGTCGGATCATTATCGAATGGGTAGTGACAGTTTGACGTTGAAAAATCGGATTTTTAAGATGCTGCATGTATTACGTTCGTCATTTTCGGGTCTTTTCTGAGTCGATTTGGGAAAATCTCAAAACTGAAAAGTTGTAGATCTTAAAAAGTTAAGCAACTTTGATATAGAACTTGTCTCGATCTGAGTTACGTAGAATTTTATATGATTTTTCGAAGTTTCTGCTGTAGTGGAAAAACGAGACAGAACACGATTTACTTTTAAAACTCCGTTTTCAACATCTTAATGAAGGAATTGGAACTCGAGCAAAACACATTATCTGTTCGTATTGGGAAGTATAATATCTCTGAAAAATTCGCGGATTTTAAGAGTTAATTTACTATTTTTAACAAATTGAGGAAGTTGCCTGTTTTACATGCCGTATTAAGTTTTTCTTTAACCTTGTAATTATTTTATTGTTATGTGAGACTTATGTGAACAATGACCCACGTGATGCATGAACCCAATTGTTAAGTACTATTTGATCGAAATGTTAAAGTTTAAGAATGATTGGATTTAATCGCAATATTGGGGTTGGGACGTGTCCGGTATGGGTCTTGAGCCATGTGTAGTCTATACTTTTAGGTAGCTTTGCTGTGTGATCGGGTGCCGGAAGTATACTGTGGGTGGGAATCGATACCGGACAGAGATTGAACAATGTGTGATAAATCGTGAGTCTGGTACACCGCGATATACCCCAGGAGGTGGCTTTCTTTGTGTGATCGAAAGACCTGAGGTATATTGTGAACGGAGGCCGATGATGGAAAGTATGTGTCGGAAATGAGAATGAGAAAAATGGAATTTTGAGAATCAATGTGCTGAGTAATGATGATAAAAATCTGAGTATTTCATTCAAATAAAATTTCAGTTATGTGTGTATTTGTTGCATGAGTAACTATAGTAAAAGGGGTGGTTTAGGTGCCCCATCGAGTGTAATTTTACCACTCATTTTGTCTTCTTTTGTGGTAATTGGCGCCCCAACGCCAGCATGAAAGAAGATGAGGGCAGCCTCGACATTATGAGGCGATGGAGCAGCTAGATGGGAATCAAGTGGCGGACACATAACTTTACCAGTAGAATTAGCTAGATGGCTCTGTCATTTTATTTTCGTTGGATTTTTTTTTTGGAATAAATGTTTAAGTTTTTCAGACAGTGTACGAATTCAATTTATTTCAGTTGTAATAAGTTAGTTTGCTTTTAATTTTTGCAAAAAAAAATTTATTAAGTATTCTTTGGATTTTTTTTTATTTTTTGAAGAATATTATTTAGATAATTTTGCAATTTATTTATTAACGTACCCAATTTTCGGGGCGTTACAGTCTAACTCAGGTCATTATTCAGCGTTCCCCTAAATATTAAGTGGTGTCGCCTACGTGATACTTCCAATGATCCAGGCAGCAACGAATTACCCGGTAGAGAAATTGTCAAAAAAAAATTGTTAGGTGATCGGGAGATAAGAAATGACCGACATTATGTAATTATGAGCTGTGTTTGGTTGCACAGTTTAGTTTTGATAAGCATGTATAATAAGTGGAGAGAGATAGAGAGAAAAGTGAAAAAAGTGATGACGTAATTAAAATTAGTAGAACAGTGTTAAAATTGCCCCAAAACTCCCAAAGAAACACAGCCGATATTTTTTACATGAAGAGTATCGCATGACAATACCAAAAGATAACTACTGTCTTAATTTTGTCCATTTCAGGCAATTGTCTGCGTCACCGCAAATGTACCAAGTGGGGAGGCCCGTGGATACAAAATTTAAGCACGCCCAGAGGGAGAATACAGCAAAGATTCGGATATAGATTTTGCCAAGCCTGTTGCCCTTCTCTGTCTCTCCTTCCCCCTGTACGGTCTGTGTAATCAGACAACCTATTTCTCAGCTTCTTCAAATTTTAATGAGACAACTTATAAACATCCGAGTTCAGGGAAAAACTATAAACGCAAGGGTGAGAAAAAGCATTGGAAATGAAAATGCCTTGGGAAAATTTCTTAAATAAAGAAATTGAATTAGGGTGTGTTTCCTGTTTGCTAAAAGTTACACCCGAAATTCTCATTTGCTAAAAGTAGCAGAGTCATTTTAACAACTTGTTTTTAGTAAAAGGAGTATGTAAGAGAAAATTTGCTTTTGCCAACTTAACTTTTAGATAATGAGAAACAAAAGTGATTTTAGCAACCAAGTTAAACTCAACTTTTATGAGATTTTTCGCTTTAGAGACCAGCTTGGTTGAGATTCAAATTTTAACAAGAAATGTTGAACTCGGAGGTCTATAAGTCTGAGTTTTTCCAATAATTTTATAAACTGGGTTGCTAAAGTTAAATGAAAAACTTAGGAAACTCATCCTAAGACCTTCCACAATGAACATGCATTCTCCGGGTACAATGAACATCCTAAGAGTCTAAGACCTTCCGTAATTTTTGGACACCCCTCCCCCTGCCCAAAAGTTATCCCCGAGTATAAGATAAAAAATAACACCCTCCTTCCCTTATTTCAATTACAAAAAACTTTATCCCCTTATTTTATCATCTATTCAAGCCAAGTACTATTTTAATTCCCTCCCTCCCCCCTTTTTTTAATACCTCATCCAAACCAACTACTTTTTTTTATTCTCTCTCCATAAACATCACATCAATATAGGTTAATTCTCCAAAAATAATACACTCTCTTATCTTATACCTCATCTATAACTTATCCCCTTGAAATTTTAACACCATCCAATCAGAGCCATAAGGATAGGCTACTCCCTGAGATCGGGCTTCCTCTGCAGGGAACATTCTCTCTCTCTCTCTCTCTCTCTCTCTCTCTCTCTCTCTCTCCTTTGTAAAGAGTACAATGATGAAGGCATAATGAATTTATGAGACCCTCCTTCAACGGAGACTGCCTTTCAACATGGAAGGCACCCCTCCTCCGGAAATCTCCCGAGCCTGTAGTGAGCAACTCATAATAGGCCGTGTAGTGAGAATCTCAGTCGTTCATTCTTTTTTTGGGCGGTCCGAATCTTAATTTAATTGTTCGCGCGAACAATTACATTATTCATTATTTTAGATCCGGACCGTTTAAAACATTTTTAACAATCGAGATTCACTCACTACACCTGTAGTCACTACAAACCCCCGCTTCCCCCTCCCTTACTCCAATCATTTAGTGCAACATGGTCACTTGATTCTTCCAGAAATTTTAAAATTATATATTTTTGTGGGGTCCATCAATATTTGCATGGACCTCTCATAAATGGCCTGTACGGGAATAATGCAGAACACTACGTAACCTTGCTCGGAACTACTGAATAATTACTCCCTCCCCTGCTTGTACTTTGAAGATCAATAAAGGAGTGTTCTATTAACAAAAAACTGTTTTTTTTAAATTGAGACAGATCATTCTCTCACAATACATCACATAAAAAACAATGAAAATACAATTTATTCAAAAAACTACCATACTGGAACACCACCTAAAAAACTTTTGTGTGCTATTAAATGTTGCTCCAACAAAGTAGACAAATTATGAAATCTGAACCAAGCTACTTAATTTCATAATTTTGAGGGACCAATAGAAATTATGTTTGTGTGCTATTAAATGTTGCTCCGAGCAAATTACTCTAATTTTCCAAAAGAGTTTGCAATCTTTTTGACCACTAGACACTACACTGTAGCCTTGTAAGTAATCCCAGCTGTTGTAGTCTATCCCCCTTCCCCTTTGATTATGCCATTTTACCCCTCATAATCCTAGATAGTAAACATCTCGTTACGTGATATTCGTTTTCTTGATGCATAAAATTGATACGCAGATAGACTAGTCCACGTATTAATTATTTAACACGAAACAATCTATCCATCAACACTGCATTATCTGCAAGACATCCCACGTCGGAGTCAAGAGTTATGTCTCATCTCATGCTCTTAGCAATAAAGAGTACATTTAAAGTGGATCGGGAGGAGACGCTACAGGGTTGTAGTCCCCAATCGTTGACGTCCAAAAGCATTCTATATGGTTTGGATTTGCAGTTGGTTTCTATGGTAAGAAAGCAACTGCAAATCCTGATCATAGATTGCTAAATTGGACGGCCACGATATGTGCTACAACCCTGTAGCGCCCCCCGGACCCGTTAAAGTACCCCACCAAACACCGAGGAGATTTGATCATAATCTTTTTTGGGGTAAAAAATTCATCCCATTAAGCATGAGTCCCTCTGCTTTTCTGCTTGTAAATGATCACTTAGATGCATTCCTATTGTGTCTTTGTTCAATCCCATTCCCTCAAAACCAACAAGTGAATGACGATGTATAAAAACAAGAGAGGAAGACAGTGTTGAATTGTCAATTCTGGCATGTAATGGCAATTTCTGAATCAGCTTTTGACTAGTCCCTCAAAAGGACATCACCATGTTTGCCCTTTTTGACTTCTTTTTTTTTTTTTTTTTTGCATTTTGTGTGTGTCTGAGTGAGTTTTTTTAGTGACTGATGAATATTATCATGTTACATCCGGAGATTAAGACCCCCTTGTTTTCTGCAATTATTCCAGCCACTCACTAAACTTTTTTTTAAAAATAAAAATGGAACCATAACATTAATATAAAATGTTGGTATTTTCCAGTTGCATGTCAATAACTTGGCATGTAATAGGATCCAACTTGGTTTGGGCTACATAATGGCAGGCTACTAGCTGCATATCAATCACTTTTGCCTAATCTGATACTTTTGTGATCCACTTAGAGTCCAAATGATGCTACTTTTTGACAGATAATTTAGACTTCACAGGTTATTATAGAGTAAACACCAGGGTAATTCTACTTTATTACTATAAGTTTCTTCCAGCTTTTATGGCATTTTTACCTCTGCAATCTGCACTAATAAGCCTTTCCTCCATATCGGGCTTTAGTGAGAAATTTTTCAATGCCGAGCCGTCGCAGTCACGTGGTGCGAGCGCACTTCTTAGCTGTCTAAAGTGTTTTGGACGGCTCAGATCTCTCTCTCTCTCTCATGGGTACATTGGATCAACTAGTTACGGGTAACCGTTTGAGCTGAATTCTCACAAGACTACTCGAAAAAATATTTTAAAGATTTTGAACGATTCCGATAATTTGTGCGAGACCCTTACGTGGGCCTCGCACGCCATGTGGGCACCGTCAGTACCCATTTGGTTGGTACCCTTCGTTTAACTGGAAATGACCCGTGGAGTTTTTTTTAAAAAAATGGATACAATAACTTTGAGTGTGTTAAGTACAGAAAAATTATAGTTCTGGGCAGGGGTGGACAGAGGGGTGCATGCAGGGACTCGGGTCTCTGCACACTTCTCAATTATACCATTATTGATATTACATTTTAAGTATTGTTTGTAGAAATTATGAAGGTACCCTCCAAATCATGATATTAGTATATGATGATGATATTTTGTTATTAATTTACGAATACATGTGATTCAGTTTCCTTGCATTATGAATCCTGCGTCCGCCGCTAATTTTGAGACATGGCAACGTGCCCGCTCTGGACCCTTAAATTCCATACGATTCATGACTAAGTATATGGATCTCACAAGACTGTGTAGTGCCATTGAATAATTAATCCACGTATTGGGGCTTTGGGAGATTTCTGCGCAGTTGGAGGGCCACATCTCTGCAACTATTCTTTTTTTCTTTTTTTTGGTTGAACTTAACATCAATGTTAATATTCAAGATTACAATCAATGAAGCTTGACACGTGTGCAACATCTGTAATTGCTAGCAATTTTCAAGATTGCAATTGAGATTACACGTGTGAAAAGAGTACACAAGTGGCAGTACTTCTCAAATTCAATAGCCATTGATTAAAAATAACTGTTGGTTTTTCCCCCCCTTTCAAATGTGCACTCCAGGACATGGAATTGCTTTTAGGTGGAACATTGCTTGTGGAGTTTGAAAAAAGGAAAAGATAAGGAGATTTTTTTAACCTAAAAGGCTTTTGTAAACAGACAAAGTCCTAACTTATTATGAGCCATTAAATCCTAAAATAAACACCTAAAGTAAACTCTTGTGAGAATCTGGCTCACACCCTTTTTTGAATAATGAGAGGGAATGTCTGTTGCCTTTGGGGAAAGCTCAAAAAAGAGGGGATTTGGCAATGATAGTGTTTTCTGCAGATTGTGGAGCAGATTGTGGGATGGAAAAATGAGATATTATTAGTTTTGGTCAAACAAAGGACCCCTTTTTGCATTATTGGGACTCATTGGGAGACATTGAGCTGGTTTATGTACTTATCAGTAGTTAAAAGGAGAAAGAAAAGCAAATCCAATTATACCAGAACCAATGAACCACCTCAGTTGCTTCGGTGATAATATCGAAACTCAAAATTAATTGGCAATAAGTCAAAAAGGCGTATAACCGAGTCATTTGGTCAAGTGATAGAGCTCGATGAGTAGGAAGTTGCTGCAAAACCTTAGGCATGAGCCTTGGTTGAGAGGCTGTTAGTGTAGATCTTGATAGTAGTAGCAATTAAGCCGAAGAGGTTAAAAGTTCGAGACAACTAGGACATGGTACTCAGTACAATTTTAGAGTTTGTGGAATAAGGTCCCATGGTACAAGTACGCAAAAATATGAAACGAGTGGGTGGAAGGCGCGATCAAACTTTGGCGTGTCTTGAATATTGACTTGGGTGTGCCTATCCTGGAGCAATTGTCAGGTCGAGTAAAATAGAAAACCGCTTGATGATGCCGATCACCGCCACTCGGCATGTGAGGAGATAAATGAAGAATCCATCACTTAGAGATCACATGTAAATAAGGTGCACTTGAGGCATAAATAGGGGCTACCAATTGAGAGAGCCTAGTTAAAAAGACTCAAAGTTTAGGACAAACATCACGTTAAAGCATCCAACTCAGCACTAATTTACAGTGAGAGAACAAATTGTGCTGGCTCACATGCTAATTTGAGAATTTGTCAAAAGAAAACCATAAATCCCAGTCAAACAAAATAAAGGAACCAAATATGTAGATATGATTAACATTCCAGTGAACACCATCATCATTAGCCCATCTAAAGCATTCCCTCCATTTTGCGAAAACTTGATTCCAATATGATCCAAAAGGTGTTAGAAAAAGTTTCCAACACTTGGGTTACAGACAGATAACTGGGTCCCTGGTCTATCCTGTCTTCCATTTCACCCCCACTTTCTTTAAATAAACTAAGGTAAAATCCTACTTCTAACCTTTTTTCCCCACCAACCACCAATTTTTCCTTTCTTTTTTTTTTTTTTTTTCCCTTTCTTGTTCATGCAAAACTTTACATGTAACAAACACATAGGATAGAGGAATCATTCATTCCATGCTGCAAAAACAGGAAACTGAGCCATGGAGTTGATTGGAGCAGCCCTAATCAGAGGGGCAGATGGAAATGGAATCCAAGAATTGACAGTGGTAGTAGTAGTAGTGCTTGGACTTGTGAATTTTGTCTTGTTTTCTGGACTAGCTTCTCTTGAGCTGCTCAAGCTTGTGACCAAAGAAGATGGATTGTTGTTAACTGAATCAATCCCAATCAAATCTTGCAACGCCATCGCGAACGAATTGGGGTTCTGGTAATTCCCATTACCCACGCGAGCATTTTGGTTCTGCTGCTGCTGCTGCTGCTGTTGTGGGGATTCACACACCACCATTTTCCAATCGGAACCGATACTCTCCGTTTGGACAAGCTCCAAGTGGTTCTGACTTTTCATTTGTTCTCTGTCTTTGTCTCGCTTGGCGAGGTCACCGGCAAGTAGTGTGTTGCTTGCCATGATCTTTTCCACGTCGTATCGAGATATGTCAAAGTTTGTGACAGCATTTGTACCGCGGAACTTTATTGCTGCTACGTCGTATGCTTCGGCTGCTTCCTCTTGAGTGCCTGAAATTTGAGTCCAATGAGGACAAGTATATGGATTATACTTAGCTGAGATTAGTTTAGCCTTTCTATCAAGCATTTATGCTTTGAGAAATCCTTTCTTCTTACTTTATCGTATGATGTAAAAACACAGGCTTAAAAATGTCACAGTCAGTACTAAAGGGAAACAGTTGTGGATTTACAGTAGCACAAAAAAGCGAAAATGGCAGAGGCATTCGGATATGCTGTAGTTCGCGGGTGCACTACAGTGGTGTAGTGTGGCAAAACAATGTAATTATATACATATTTTAAGTTGTAATTCAATGCATCTTATAATATCCATTAGGTTTCAAGCTAAAAAACACATCATTGCTCAAAAGTTCTCTTTGTAAATCGTTTCCTTAAAAATGATGACGAGAATGACACAACAATACCCGACACTTTCAATCCGGGCCGTCTGTTGCATTTTTGGATTACTGGATCGGTATTGAATTTTTTTTTTCCAATGTAGGAACGTCATCCCATAAAAAATAATGAAAAGTTCATGGAACTTACTGAATGTTCCAAGATAAAGATCCTTGTTTCCGGCAACTCTTCCGATCCGCGCTTGCCATCTTCCATGTTGATGATGCCTGTAAAAAGTTCATAAGCTCAGATTTAAGGTAGAAGGAATTAATTACCTAGAATATAGAAAAAGAACAACATTTTCATACAACATTACTGAAATTATCGATCAAACCTTGTCACTCCTCTGTACATAGAGGCCCCCCTCGAAAATCCACTACTTTTCCTGCAACAATTTTCTAATCAGAAACCAGACTCATCAAAAAACAAATAGTCATAGGCATAAAGTAAAAATGATCTAATTAAAATGTTATGTAACCTTCTTAAATGAGCTACAAATTCTTGGCGGGTCATGTTCTTCATTTCCTCAAGTTCTTGATGGTAATTCTCCAACTGCCAAAAGGGTTCAATGTCATTCATTTCGAGGAACGATAAAGGCATAAACATGTTACCATTATATGGCGACAACAAGAATAAATCATACCGGGAAGTTGATGTGAGTTGAGGATCCCCAGTATTTAAGCGCGGCTAGATCATAAGCCCTAGCAGCTTTCTCTTCCATGTCATAACCCCCTAAAGTCCCATTAATTCAAAAAGTTTAAAGAATATAAACAAGCAACCTTATTTTGTGCATAGAATCTAAATATTGAATAAAAAAAATATGCTTACCCAGATAAACTGGAAAAGAATCCCCAAGAGACATGAAAATGACAAACAGGACCAAATAAAAACAATCAGATCAAAGAAAAACAAAGGGGCCAAAAAACTGCAGTCAAAAGCAAAACTTCCAAATACTATAATTGTCACAGAAATGATTTTGTTTTTATGGGACTAACCTTGCCTTCCTTTCCTGGTTTGTCCTTCCTTTTTGCAGCTATTGTCCCACAAATGGGCTTCATATCTACCAGTCCATCTATGTCTGTAAATTGGCATAGGGTTTTACTGCTTCATATTAGTATGAAAGAACACAAATATTTTACGTCGTTCGGCTTGTAAAAGTCTTTTTTCTTGGTCATATTCTTTGGCTTAAAGTCCGTATGCAAAGATAAAGAAAAGTAGAAAAAGCCAAGAATATGGGTGACTATCATACCATAATCCCTAGAAACCCAAACAAATGTATGCATGTGAAAATGGAAGATGATGGTCCCATTGGTAGCTTTTTTGAGCCATTTCCGGGTTCATTCAAACAAATGGAATTTTTTTATTTTTAAAACCCAGCGAGAAAATCAATCCTGTCAAAAATTATGTTGATCAAACATCGGAAACCTGAAACCCTATAAATTTAGAAAATCCCAAGTAACGAATCAGGTCAAACGCGAGAACTCACTACTTACCCATTAATCAGGTTGAGTAGGTCACAATATGATGATAGACAACTCAAAATTACACCATCCTTTGCTCAATTTTTTACAAATTTTAGTAGTTTGAGATACTTTTTCAAAATACGCTTTCATAACTAAAACAAAAATAGAAAACCAAGAAACTTCACACTTGTAGAAAGAAAAAGAAAAAGACAAAAAAAAAATAATAATAATCACAGAAATAGACAATGTAACTGACCTTGTGACACCTCTATACTGAGAAGTCCTCTGCCCAAATGTGTCAATAGACTTCCTATGAACAGGCTGCTTTTGAGCCACAATACCACACCCAGATCTCTTCTTTGTTTCCACACCCACACCACATTCATTTCCACCACTAGGTGAAATCTGTCTAGAAGCTGTAACACAACTTGACTGAGAACCAGGGCTCATTGACAAGCTCAAAGACTGTAACTCACCACAACCCATTACACCACCACCGGACCCAGAACCGCCGTCTGCCGTGCCATGGTGGTCGGAATACTGGCCGGAAAACCAATTAGGGATCTGGGTATCACAGTTTTCAATGTGGGTCCCCTTGGTTTGTTCCCCTAGTGATGTTTGGTACATCCCATTGAATGTCAGTCCATTGTAGTAGGGGTTGTGGTTGTGCTGAACTTGAACTTCAATTTCTTCACCCGCATTTTGGTGGTATGTGTTGTACATGCTGTCTAGAGTCAGAGCCATTGCTTCTCTCTCCTGGGTGTTGTACTGCTGGTGCGCTGCCATTGCTGCATTACCTAAGAAATCTTCGAGCTTCGGAGACGTATTCGGCAGTATCCCTTTAAACCCACAAAGTTTTAGTACCAAAAAGATTTCATTATTCCAAACCCTAAAACAAACCAGCAGAAACTGAGAGAAAAAAAACAGAGCAAACCTTGTTGCTGTGACCTACGGAGAGCTTCCATTAAACAGAGAGACCCATCTGATTTGAGTGGCATAACAGTTAAAGGTGAGTTGAAATTACTGTTTTGTCCAACACCGTAGCAGATTTGAGAAGGATTTAGGTGTGGAGGGTTTGAAAGGTAGAAGCTAGCTGGAATAGTAGCAGAAGCTGGGGAAGAGGACTCCATTTTCATGTGGGGTGAGAGTGAGAAACCCAGCCAGTTATTGTTGCTTCCGTTGTTGTTTTCATTCAAAGACTTCATCTTTTCTTTCTTTCTTTCAGGAGTTCCCTGTATTTCAAGGCAAATCAATGATTGGGGAGAATTTTTTTTTTTTCAAAAGTAATCATTTCAAAATTACTTTGGTTTTTGTAGTGCAGTAGAACTGGTGGAAGAAATACTTACCCACAAGCCAAGAGCTCTTCAATCTATGCACATCCCCACAAAATCTCTCTCTCTCTCTCTCTCTCTCTCTCTCTCTCTCTCCTTCCTTCCTTCTTGTTGTAATAAGAGAAGCGAAGAAAACTGGTCCCTTTAAACTAGTAAACAAAAGGAATGAATTTGAGGATGCAATGCTGGGGAGCACCCCTGCATTCCATAGGGATCTGTGTGTGTTTGTAGAGTATATTTCCTTGAGAAAGACCCCTTCTTTTGCTTTTATCCTAACCCCGCTTCTTCCCTGCTTTTATTTTATTTTTTGTTTTTAAAGTTTTAATGAGCATTTTCCATGATTTATGATTCGTGCCAAATAATTTATAGATATTTTGTACTTCGTTTGCTAGACTTTTGTGATCTACTCCCTCCGTCCCATAAAGTTTTATCACTACGAAACTATGTACAATTTTCAAACTAAAAAATAATGTATCTACCAAAATAATTTTTGAATTTTTTTTGCATCGTATAAAAGTTATCGATGAGATCTATCAAACAAGATCCATATTGACTAAAAAATTATTTTCGTAAGCATGTTATTTTTTAACTTCATGAAAATTGCACGTAGTTTCGTAGTGATACAATTTTATGGGACGGAGGGAGTATCAATTGTACAATAAAGTGATAAAGTAGGGGTGCCACCAGATCAACCGGATCAATCGATCTGTTCAAATTGAACTGTCCATGAACTCGACCGAATTATGCTAAGTCTTATAGATGGATGTAGATTCTAATATTCTAGTTTTTGGCAAATTCAGTTCGGGTTTGATCTTCTCAATAGCCTTCTCTACTTTCCTTATCTTCCCGATCAACCATCGACCCGATCCTACTGTCTCTCACTTACGGACGGGTGCGGATAGAAAAAACAATAACCCGTGACGAGTGGATTAGTTTAGAAACTGACCTGATCCACCCAAAATTGATCTATGGTCAGACCTACAATAAAGTATGCATATAGCAACTTACATAGCACATAGGATAAGATAGAATTGTAATCTACTAGGCAGAAATTAGATGCATAAATGTGTTGAAAAAGTCTTTCTTTTAAAACTTTTTAAATGTATTTTGGGCCATTTTCATTTTCGGCTTATAACTTTTAATTTATAATAGCTTTTATGATTTTGAAAATTTTGTATAATAGAAATAATTAAGATCTATCAAACAAGATCCATAATGCATATGTTTTGAGGTTCACATTAATTTATAATAGCTTTTATGATTTTGAAAATTTTGTATAATAGAAATAATTAAGATCTATCAAACAAGATCCATAATGCATATGTTTTGAGGTTCACATTAAAAGTTATAAGCCGTTGAAAATGGCACAGAATCCCAAGTAACACATTTAAAAAGGGACGGAGGGAGTAATAATCAGTAATTTGTTTGGCTTTGATTTTGGGTTTCAGTTTTTGGCTAATGATTGAAAAGATAAATGAGGGTAATAATTGAAAATAATAATGATTAGAGAGAGATAGAGAGAGGAATGAGAACGATATTTAAAAACTGTGGTGATGAATGAGAATGATATTTAAAAACTCGAGTAATAATTGGAGGATAACGTGAGAAATGATTGAGGGGGTGTTCCACTAACAAAAAACAGGTTTTTTTAAAAAACTAAGACAAGTCATTTTCTTATAATTCATCACATAAAAAACCGTGAAAAATTAGTTTATTTGAAAAAACTACCTTAGTAAAATACCCCTGAGTAATAAATGAGAAAACTGGTCTCTAAACCCAAAACAAACAAGGTTATCATGCAGCATTGCGACAGCACGTAGCAACATAGGAGTATTTAACAGATGTAACATGGTTACCCATTCTTGTTAAGTGAGTGAGAGACGGTTGATTCTTACTGCGTGATACTCGCACAAACAGACATGAGAGGTCCCTTATATAAGTTATATGCAGACCTAGCCATATTTTCAATTTTTCGATTTAAATTTCAACAATCTGAACTGCTCAATACTTTTTAAAACATATTCTTAAGGACCTATGCTGGAAGGGCTTGATCCGAAAAGTTCTCGGTAAAAATTGTCGAATCCTCAAAATTTGGTCCAGAAACGCTAGGTCTACAAGGTAAGGCCATAAGGGATCCCTCATGTGAAAAGCTTATATATCTATAGTCCTAAGGGATCACTCATTTCGGTTTGGTGTGGACCTCATAGATCCTAATCGAATTTCAATGATCCAAACCGTTCGATGTGTTTAAAATGTGTTCTCAAGTCTTCACAGGGATTCACCAAAAAAAATGATCGAAAAATGCTTGATCTGAGCAGTTTTTTTATCAAACTATATACATGCACATTTATGAAAAACTGCACAGATCAAGCCCTTCCCGGTCTTCTTTTTTTGGTGATTTCTTGAGGGAAACTCTAAAAACGCGTTTTAAACACATTGAACGGTTCAAATCATCAAAATAGCTTAAATGTATAGGCTTTCAGGGTGTGGATTTGTTTGGTGGCTAGCCAAAATAGTAAACCGAGGTTTTTCTAGGCAAAAAGCCTAGTGACCATTGGAGATGTTCTCAGTTCTTACATTTCTTCCTTCCACTTTTTGTTCGGCAATTAAGGTATCATTCCAGCTTGCGCCCACCTCCAATGATTCTCTGATTTCTCTCTCCAAATCGGTCAAAGGCAGACTATCTATGCTAAAACAAGGGAATTCACAAAAATAACTTTCTTGCGGCCTGATGTTAAGAATTAAACTCTATTCAATGATATGAGGAGCAAATCCAACAACCGGACCAAAATGCTAATTACCCAGAATACCCAGCAATTGTAGGAAGTAAACTCTGTTTCTCAGATTCCATCAATGTTTCAATCTAGCAGGTGCGATATAATCCAATAGGGAGAGAGGGAGGTTAGAAATAAATACGGAGGACTGGAAATACAAACAAAACTTGCTTTAACTTTTATAGTCAGAGGGCCTTTGGGTTTTCACTTTTCAAAGGTATCACAGGACATCTACTGCTCATTTGTTCACTTCATTACATTACATGCAAGTTAAGCTTCCTATAATCCGGAGTCTGCAACAAATTAAGGTTTTTCCTTTGCACACTCTTACTTCTTCTTTTTTCGATTTTTAGAGCTTTCCCACTAAGCTTATGTGCATATCAACTAATCATATATCCGGTTTGGTCAACGGCATGTCATCCATACTAAAACTAACACTATGTTGATACCTAGGAAAATAAAAAAAGAAAGAAAAAGGAAGGAAGGATTGAGGAAAGTTAAGAGGGAAATTTTTAGTTAAAATAGTCTAGTTTAGTTATTTTTCCTCTCATTTTCCTTTCAAACCCAAACAAAGGAAGAGGGAATTTTTTAATTATATTTTCCTTCCTTTCCTTTCTTTTCCAAGGTATCAAATAGAGTCTAAGAGATTCATAAAAAATTACTTTCTTGCGGCCTCACTCAGAAATCAAACCCCAGACCAATTTCCAATTCAAACCATGTAAACAATCATTAGTTTATTTTTTGGAAATGATTTTCGCACCCCTTTTTTCTCCCAATAACTCCTTCTTTGTCTTTATTCACATTGAAATTACCAAATTACTCTTACCTCATGAGTCACTTTTTTCATATAAAGGACAATTTAGTACTTTCAAGTGAATAAAGACAAAAAAAAATGGAGTGATTGGAAATAAAAGAGAGTGTGAAACTCATTTCCCTTATTTTTTTTTTGGTTGGTTTTTTGAACTTGTAAAACCCTAGCTTGTCTAGGTTTATAGATTTTCTTTAATCTAATCTCTTTTAAATATTGACCCACCAATCAAAACTTTAACCAATCAATAAAACGAAATCAAACAATCGAACAATACCGATTTACGTGGAAAACCCTAAATGGGAAAAAACCACAGGAAGGAATCATGCACTAGAAACATTGTGTGATTACAAATAGACTTACTCGATGACCGTGTATCCTCACCATGAATCATAAGCCCTACTTTCCGAATCCACGTACATCACACCCTTGCATGATCGCCATGTCTTGAATCCTCAAGTCTTCCAAATGTTTTGCCTTTCTCGAACTCCAAAAGGACTTTGATTGAGAAACGTTGAATTGAATATGAATGAGAAAACCCTTTGAATATGATCTTGATCTCACGGCATTGGACGGCCTTCACAAATTTTCAAAGTTCATGAACCCTAGCACTCTATAATAGTATTTCGAAGAGAGAGGCATAGAGGGTTGAAAATATGGAAAAGGCCTTGAAATGCTGGAGCAAAACGTGCGGCATCTACCTTTTGCCTTGTGCATTTTTTGCCGACTGTTTTGCTTGAGCAAAACATCCAGCAAACTCCATCAGAATGTTGTGCTAGTTGAAATCCTTGAAATACTTGAGCAAAACATGTAGCACCAAACCTTGTCTTAAAAATGAGCAATCCGCCTTGACTAAACAACTACCACCCTCGAACAAAAATACATATTGAGATGATTCCTTTTCCACACCTAAAACAGACACTCTAAAAATAAATACCAAAGATTGCAGTGCCATAAAAATACGATACACCCAAATGTATATGTTTTAGGCATGGATTTGCCAAACCAAAGGAAGCTCGGCCTATTTGGCTTACAGAACTGCTTGAAACAATCATGCTACTAGGCACAATGTATACACTCTTAGATTGGGGGTTCACACAACGCATGTGTGTCCCAAATTTATTTGAGTTCGTGTGATTACATGCATTTTGTTCAGCCCATAACATGTTCCTATGCAGTATTTGGTAATGAACTTCATTCAAAGCAGCCAATTTCTTTTCATACTACATGATGTCCCAATCCAAAAGAATGAATTCCTAAACTGGGAGACAAAATTAATTTAAAAAGAGGGAATTTACCAAAATTATCCTTGAGGTTTCTAGAAATTACAAATTGCCCCCTCATGTTTAAAAAATTACAAATTACCGGCCCCTGTTGCATAACAAATTACTATCTTTTTGTGATAGCTGTTAGGAAGTTCAACAAAATCTTTTTGACATCATCAAATGTTAATTACAGTGGACCAAATTATCCTTTTGTAGCTTGTGAAAGGTTATAGAGGTGTGAAAATAGCTTTTTACAACCTACAAAATCACAATTTGGCCCATTGTAATTAAGATTTAATGATGTGATCAATCCATCAAATTTCCTCCACCCTTTGGGTTAAGATTAGCATTGTTATTTACATTTTGGCCTTTTCGATTATGGCCAAAATATATTATGAATTTGAATGTATTTGAAAAATATGTGCAGAATGTATTTTGCAATAAGGATAGTATTTGTGAGATTATACATTTTGTTAATCAAAATGAGAAAAATGGAAAATGAAAAAGTCAACAGTTGGGCGGGTTTGCTGCAGTGGGTGTTGGTGTCGACTTGCAACGACATTTTCAGAATCTCGACCGTTGGATCTCTTGGCTGTTTGTGAGGACCGAATTGGCGGTTTCTCGGGGGTCATCTTGGTGTTCGGCTGCTAGCTAGGTTCGCGGCAGCGTGGGTTTTCATCTCATGGACCATGCTGCGACGGCGATGATTGCTACTCTGGCCATCTCTTTCTTTCCCCTGCCCTGCCCCTTGTCAATCCGTTTCAGTGCTTCGTCTGTAGCTATGGTTAGGCCTCTTTTTGAGTTTCATTGTTGTATTTGGTATGATATGTTTTAGACCTTGAGGTGTTTTCAGGCTTGGCCCTTTGGGTGTTTTAAGACTTTTCCCTCCAGGTGTTTTAATTTCTCTAAAGTCTAAATCCAAAATCCAAAAACTCATTTTTCGATGCTTTCAAGCAAACACGTAAAATTGAAAAATAGCAATACAAACACCCCCTTAGATAACCCTTTTTTCATGTCCACGACTAAAATTTTTATAGAGCTATTGGAGGTTAATTTGCTTGATCGCTACTTTGATATGAGCATAAATTGACAGGAACACATTGTGCTGAAGACTTCGATTAAAGATTCAAAGGGGACGAATTCCGTTTCCGGTGGACGAGACAGCTTTTAAAAATTTCATTGGCTCAATATGGAAAAGCAACAAAAATACAAAATTGCACAATTCTTTCAATTTTTTCCCAAGTAGTGTTGCAGTCAACACCTGCTTCCAGACAAAAAGTGGGAGGTGGGGTATGTGATGATATTGCTTGAAATATTCCGGAAATGATAAGTAAAGGGCCCCCCATAAAATAAGGCTTTCTCTTTGGTTAAAAAAAAAACTCTTCAATTATTTTCCACCTCATAACCACCTTTGGCATTCTGAAACGAGTCATGCATACAATATATGCAAATGTATATATATATATATATATATATCCCTCTATGTAGACATCCTTTCTTTTCTTTCTTTGATCAGATTTGTAGACATCATGTTTGGCCACTTGGTTTTTGCAGGAGAATGTCTTGTGCTTGTTTAGTAGTACTATAATTTTTGGAGGGTATACTACTGAGAGATTTTTTTTTTTTTTTTTATCACGCTGAGAGATTTGTTTATGTTCTTCTTGTAGCAGTCTTTGTCTATACCAACTTTCTTTTATACATATTTTTTACGGTACAAAGAATTATCTTAGCAAAATTGGGTCATCTTCAGTCTTTAATTTGTAATAGATAGGACAACCCAAATCTGGTCGGCCTATTTACTGCAATTACATTGTTTGGATTTGATAAGAGTTTATGAACAAATCATAACCATTAATTATAACAATATATGGCCTTAGCTTTAATTCTCTCACACCAATATTTCTTTCCCGCCAAAAGGCTGGTGAAAAGAAAGAGTGAAACTGAGATTTAAGAGTTTGTGTCCGGTGGTTTGGCCAAATACTTAATTAATTAAGAGTTTGCTCCCTCTTGAGATTTTGCGTTCAATTCTCTGTCACCACCTTCTGAGGTCACCACACCTCACGTGTAAAAGCGAAAGGAGTTAAACAGATTAGTTCAAGTTACGCACAAGTTCACTTGGAATACCCTACATCACAAATAAATAGAACTTTGTCCGGAAATTCCTTGACCAAGAGCCATGCATATCATGCAGCCTTGGTGGGCAGAATGTCTGTAGTGCTGGTGGATTCACTCATCATTACCATATAATCAAAACAAGCTCCCACCACTTCCACATGCACACTCAAATACTTGATAGCCCTAGTACCAGTGCTCAAATCTTTTCCCTCCCAATACTGAAAGTCCTTTCATAATATTCAAACCAAATCATTTGCGTTTGAAAATCTGTCTCCATGAAGGCCTTGCATGCATATCTCCATCCATGCAAAAACACTCACCAAAATTTAAGAAACAAGTACTCCTATTCCAGTATGAGTTATGCTTCCTGTACCACGCAATTTTTTAGTCTTTTAGATGCTGAACAAAAAAATCAATTTTATTACTGTAGTTTGTAGAGAAGTGAGATCACAATCAAACTAATTTCTAATCAAAGAAAATAGATTCCTCTGACTATTCTCTTCGAACGTTGAAACGAGGGCTTGACAACTCAAATCAGATGGCAAAACCTTCTTCGAGACTTGTGAAGAAGATAATGACTTGGTTGAATGTTATTCAGAGTTTTGAAGCTTTAATCTGAAAAAGCCATCCTTTTTTTATGTACGCTTGGAGGATTCTGAAAGGTGTGTGGGATACTTGAATATGTTCTACAATATGAGAGAAGGCACATTTATTTATAGAGATGTGAGATAGAGAGTTATGACAAACTCTACCTCTTTCATATTTATCTCGCCAATTATTCTTTTATTTAATGTAAAAAATAATTACAATTTGATAATCGCCCTTCTCATTTATTTTAAGAGGAATAATTATACGTGAAGAGAAATATTAATTTCAGCAAGTGGCTTAATTTGATTGGCCAGACTTGATAATTAAATTAATAACCACATCATTTTGACACATGACTCCATTTGATTGATCGCATATCTTTGACTTTTGACCTAAGAACACTTGACAGCATTTGATTAGCCATTTATTGTGCTCTATTTCTTATGCTGAGCAATACATTGCAATTCGTGATAGGCTGAAATCTTTAAATGCCTACACCTCCGTTCATCAAGGTTTTACATATTGGTCGTTACATATTCCATTGGCCAATTCGTAACAATTTTGATTTTTCCTATACCATTACATTCTGATATACTAGCAAAAAAATTGCATGTGTATTGGCCGATTCTCATTTTGTATGGGTCCATTTTCGATTCACGGCCGTTGTGGCAGATGCTTGAACTTCCAAACAAACTTCTAAAAATTCACGATTGGGACAAACAATTCCCGTTACGTATCGTTCAATACTGCCAAACCCTTACACGTTACATGTCTCGATCCTGTTATTTAATACCTTACCCTCCATACAGTAATCGTACATACACTTCCAAACTCTTGGTTCTTTTATCTATTCCAGACCCAAAATAATGATCGGACTCGTTCAGCTCGTAAATCGTAATTAAGCCTCTCAAAAAACAATATGCATGTGAAAAATCAGTATAGATTCATGTAGCTATAGAACTTATTTTACAGAGATATTATTCTCTCTGGACTTACTAGATGAATAGTTTGTATCATTATTTGGAAGAGTATGAAGGATTAGAATTTGGAGAGGAGCTTATCAGTGAGCCTGACCTTTGATTATAATTTATACACAGCCCCACCATCACTAGGAAAGGCACACTAAAGCAAAGAACAGAACAATGTGCACATAGAAAGATCCCATTATCAGCAGTACTATTGATTAGGATTGCTGTACATTAATGATGATGTCTAAATGGCTTCTCATAACTCAAAATAATCCACTGTCGAACTGATATTGATGATAAATTACAGAACAAAAATCACGATTAACAGCATGGCATGCATGGGTGTGGTGACAGATTTAGAAATGAAATTCATAGATCGAACTTATTAATTAGACATGATCTCGAAAATAGTTGTCAACACTGTTCCATATGTTTTGATAAGTGGAGTAACATCTAAATTATATTTACCAAGTTTGGGTGAGGGAAGTGTGATAAAATCTAACACTCCACCTCATGTGTAGTCGGGGCTTCATGTGAAGGTATCGGTTGATGAGATGAGGAGATAGATGACTCGGGCAGAGACTTGACTCCTTGAGGTGTGGCTACTCAAGACTTAGATTTGATATGTTAGATTTTGTTGGACGGTTCCAACATAGAATGAATTGGCTATAGGTAGAATAGCCTTTAGATTATATTAATCAAGCTTGAATAACTTAATTAAGGAAGGGGTTTTGGATAAATATTTAGTCTTAACACTGGTATAGCAAACGACAACAAAAAAGAATATGCAATTTCTCAGATGAAGCTAGACCTATAGTAGACTTCTTAATCACTAACGTAGGATTCTATGGAACCATTAAACGAACTTTGCAACTACCAATCATGCAGTGCCACATAGAACATTGTGTCCGGTTTTATGTCTTGATTTTGTGTTCCTAGTGTTATTGGAGAATTAATTGGATGAAAGTGATCAACTTTATATCATGATGTGGCTTTAATTAGCTAGATTTTATTCTTCCTCTTTTTCCTGTTCGCCTGATGTCCTTTTCCACCAAGTCTTCGTTTTCTTCCAAAGTCATCTTTTTCCAATCGATCGCAAATGCGGATAAAAAAAAAAAATGGATCGCAAATAGTTAGAAAGGAGACCATCTTATTAGAAAATTGAATAGACAGAAAAACTTTCTTTCATTGATGTCAAAAATGTTAATGAAATGTGAACCTCTTTTATTTTTTCTAGTTACATTTCTTGCAACACTCTAAGGGCATCCCAACAAATCTCAACAAATGCAAAAATTAGCTATTTTACCTAGCAAAACTCAAAAATTATGCTCCAACAGCTTCAATAAACACAGTAATAAATTACCTTTTACTATCCTGACCCTTTTTAATTTATTGCGGTATTATTCACCTTTCAAACATTTTTTAATTATATTTCCTCTTTCCTATTGAGGTACTATTCACCCTTCAAACATTTTATAATAAAAAAGAAATGAAAAATAATATTTTTTTAATAGAAGATAGGTAAAATAGATAGTATTGTTGGAGTATTTAAAGAGATGTTGGTAGGTAAAATAAAAAAAAATGCATACTATTCACCAGTATTTTTAACTTAAAATTTGTTTAGGCTTTTGTGCCTATTATCGGTCATTCATTAAAATACTGTTTGTAACATTTTTTTTCCTTTTCTCCTCTTTCCCATTGCAGATTTCTCTCTAGATCAGAACACTGTTTTTTAACCTCTCCGATTATTAGCTTTGAGGTTTCAAACTCTATGGACAACCTAGGGCTTGCAATTTATACAGGAAAGAGCTTTTCGTGGAGGGGTGAAGACTGAAGAGACAGATTTGATTAGGGACTCGAGAAGGTTTGAAATTGATGCAAATTGGAAATTTAATAGTATTACTTACAAATAGTGTTTTAAGTTTTTTTTTTTATTTTATTAATTTTGTTAGGAAGTCTTGCAATTTTAGAAATAAGTGTTCTAGAGTATTTTCATTCCTAGTTGGATTAAGGTTTGTCATTTGATTCCTAGTTGGATTAGGGTTACTTTGGCCTTATAAGTATCACTATAAGCCTAATGGCAGAATTTGATTGTTTATGAATTAAAGAAAAACGAATTTATAATCAAAATTGGTTGTTCGAGGAGATAGTATCTCCGACTCAATCGTTGTTTGTGATTGTCCTAGTTTTGACTTCGTTCTTAATCATAGGTTTCGCTGCATCAGTAATCCTCATGGGGCGATGAAGAGAGAAACTATAGCTTAAACTTTTACCTTTGCTATAGTAGAGGCACTTTTAGATAATATACCTAATTTTATCTAGGCAATGTTCATCATCTATCCTTTTTTTAATTGTTATTGTTTTCTTCTCTCTGGGGGACATGCTGTCTCTTAAGGGACAACATGCATGTTGTCCCCATCCGAGTCGTCTGTGCTCGGCAATCAACGGCCTCGGACAATACCACCCCCAATTCCACTCGGTCACTGTCTCTCTCCCAAACTAATATTTTGATGGTCCATTCACTCTCTCAAAC